>PZJY01000011.1:2362500-2364298 GCA_031472005.1 Tetracladium setigerum | reverse complement strand
CCAGACCCAAGGTTCAACTACGAGCTTTTTAACTGCAACAACTTTAATATACGCTATTGGAGCTGGAATTACCGCGGCTGCTGGCACCAGACTTGCCCTCCAATTGTTCCTCGTTAAGGATTTAAATTGTACTCATTCCAATTCCAAGACCCAAAAGAGCCCTGGATCAGTATTTATTGTCACTACCTCCCCGTGTCGGGATTGGTAATTTGCGCGCCTGCTGCCTTCCTTGGATGTGTTAGCCGTTTCTCAGGCTCACTCTCCGGAATAGAACCCTAATTCCCCGTTACCCGTTGAAACCATGGTTAGCCAAACCTAACCATCGAAAGTTGATAGGGCAGAAATTTGAATGAACCATCGCCGGCACAAGGCCATGCGATTCGTTAAGTTATTATGAATCACCAAGGAGCCCGAAGGGCATTGGTTTTTTATCTAATAAATACACCCCTCCAAAAGTCGGGGTTTTAGCATGTATTAGCTCTAGAATTACCACGGTTATCCAAGTAGTAAGGTACTATCAAATAAACGATAACTGATTTAATGAGCCATTCGCAGTTTCACAGTATAGATTGCTTATACTTAGACATGCATGGCTTAATCTTTGAGACAAGCATATGACTACTGGCAGAATCAACCAGGTAACAATCTTGAGCGGGGCGGCCGAAGCCTAACCGCGACCCCGAAGGGTAGAGTTGTTCACTGATGGCGATGCGCGTTTCGGCACACCGCAGCGACTTGAAGCCCTTAGGACGAATCCTCCAGGCTTCTCGCCGCCATCCAATTGCCCCCACTAAGTTCCCCACAGGGTTGGCCGCTACACAGGAGGTCAGGCGCTGAAGGCGCCATCGCTCAGTGCAACATGAACCCCGCAAGAGGAGGATACCTTCCACAGATCACGCCGGAAGCGGTTATCTGCTTGGGCTTACCCCCGAGTTGCTCATGATAAGTTTAGCCAGCGGCCAGTTATCTACAGCATCCATCGGGGCCCGCCAGCGAGCTGACGGGTCTACAGTCGCGTTTCAGTGAAGCGAGCTGAGGCACTTCAGCGAAGCCCCCCACCAATACGTTACTCACGGGTCTTTCTCGCCATAATAAGTTATAGTATGTGGTTGGGGAGGTGCGACCAAGAGATCGCAGGACTTGTGTGACAGTAACTCTGGGCCTTCGTCAGAAGCCTAGGCGTTCGTTGCGGCAGCGGCAGACACCCAGAGGGCGAGAGCGGGCATGCCAGCGCACAGTTGAGTGGTCCAGAGGCCGTTACAGCGTGTACACTCACTATCACGAGGGGAGGATAGGCGGTAGATAAAGGCTACTGGGCACCGAAGACGCTGAAGACGACTTTGACACTTTTCACTTTTTTCTTTTTTCACTCACACTCACTCCCTTCATATACCCACAGGGGGTCACTCGGCACCGAAACCGCTCACAATGCAAATCGACGAAAATTTCTTTTCCGACAAATGATTTTGTATGGGAAAGTGGTCAAATTTCCCTCGCGCCACCAAAATTACGAGTGAAATTCTGTGCATTAAGAGTACTTTGTAGATCTCGAATTTTTTTTCTCAGAGCACCTGGGGAGGTGGTCACCATTGAGAGGGGGGGTTCGGGGGTGCCATAGCCTGCAAGTTGCTCGCTCCAGCGTCTGGAGAGCCTGGAGGTTGACTTCCAGTGCATCGACACGCTGGAGGCTGGTCGCTACAGCGGACTGACAGCCTGGAGGGACTTTGTCGGGGGAGTGAAAGCCTGGAAGGAACGTTGGGGTCGGTCACGTGACTCTTTTCTTGCTAGCGTCACTTAC
>PZJY01000011.1:2352500-2355000 GCA_031472005.1 Tetracladium setigerum | reverse complement strand
ACTCTCCGGAATAGAACCCTAATTCCCCGTTACCCGTTGAAACCATGGTTAGCCAAGACCTAACCATCGAAAGTTGATAGGGCAGAAATTTGAATGAACCATCGCCGGCACAAGGCCATGCGATTCGTTAAGTTATTATGAATCACCAAGGAGCCCCGAAGGGCATTGGTTTTTTATCTAATAAATACACCCCTCCAAAAGTCGGGGTTTTTAGCATGTATTAGCTCTAGAATTACCACGGTTATCCAAGTAGTAAGGTACTATCAAATAAACGATAACTGATTTAATGAGCCATTCGCAGTTTCACAGTATAGATTGCTTATACTTAGACATGCATGGCTTAATCTTTGAGACAAGCATATGACTACTGGCAGAATCAACCAGGTAACAATCTTGAGCGGGGCGGCCGAAGCCTAACCGCGACCCCGAAGGGTAGAGTTGTTCACTGATGGCGATGCGCGTTTCGGCACACCGCAGCGACTTGAAGCCCTTAGGACGAATCCTCCAGGCTTCTCGCCGCCATCCAATTGCCCCCACTAAGTTCCCCACAGGGTTGGCCGCTACACAGGAGGTCAGGCGCTGAAGGCGCCATCGCTCAGTGCAACATGAACCCCGCAAGAGGAGGATACCTTCCACAGATCACGCCGGAAGCGGTTATCTGCTTGGGCTTACCCCCGAGTTGCTCATGATAAGTTTAGCCAGCGGCCAGTTATCTACAGCATCCATCGGGGCCCGCCAGCGAGCTGACGGGTCTACAGTCGCGTCAGTGAACAGAGGCACTTCAGCGAAGCCCCCCACCAATACGTTACTCACGGGTCTTTCTCGCCATAATAAGTTATAGTATGTGGTTGGGGAGGTGCGACCAAGAGATCGCAGGACTTGTGTGACAGTAACTCTGGGCCTTCGTCAGAAGCCTAGGCGTTCGTTGCGGCAGCGGCAGACACCCAGAGGGCGAGAGCGGGCATGCCAGCGCACAGTTGAGTGGTCCAGAGGCCGTTACAGCGTGTACACTCACTATCACGAGGGGAGGATAGGCGGTAGATAAAGGCTACTGGGCACCGAAGACGCTGAAGACGACTTTGACACTTTTCACTTTTTTCTTTTTTCACTCACACTCACTCCCTTCATATACCCACAGGGGGTCACTCGGCACCGAAACCGCTCACAATGCAAATCGACGAAAATTTCTTTTCCGACAAATGATTTTGTATGGGAAAGTGGTCAAATTTCCCTCGCGCCACCAAAATTACGAGTGAAATTCTGTGCATTAAGAGTACTTTGTAGATCTCGAATTTTTTTTCTCAGAGCACCTGGGGAGGTGGTCACCATTGAGAGGGGGGGTTCGGGGGTGCCATAGCCTGCAAGTTGCTCGCTCCAGCGTCTGGAGAGCCTGGAGGTTGACTTCCAGTGCATCGACACGCTGGAGGCTGGTCGCTACAGCGGACTGACAGCCTGGAGGGACTTTGTCGGGGGGAGTGAAAGCCTGGAAGGAACGTTGGGGTCGGTCACGTGACTCTTTTCTTGCTAGCGTCACTTACCTTTTTGACATACAGTGACCCAAAATACTTTTCGTCTTGGACTTTCTCGCGCTATCGAACGCGCTAGCTGGCAGGTCGTAAATCGGACCCCCCATATCTCATCCCCCAAGCCTCCCCGGGGTAGTGGGTGGTACCAGCAGACACAGCGCACCGAGGAGACCACAACAGCGCCCTCCCCCAAGCCTGAGGACTCCCGATGTCCAAGTTCGATCCCTCCCAAGATCCCTCCCAGGTCGACCTTTCCGATAAATTCGACCTCATTCATCGAAAATTTCCCCGACAAATGATTTCCGACAAAGTCCTGGTTGGGGGGGATGCCACTCCAGCGGCTACAGTGGACCAACAGCCTGAAACTTGGTCGCTACAGTTGGCCGCTACAGCGTACTAACATGCTGAAAGTTGACCTACAGTGGACTGATAGCCTGAAGGTGACCCACTCCAGCGTACTGACACGCTGAAAGCTGAGCTACGGTGGACTCAAAGCCTGAAGGTTGACATCCCCCAGGCCTCCCCCAGGGTAGTGGGTGGTACCAGCAGATACAGCGTACCGTGGGGACCACAGCGGCGCCCTCCCCCAAGCCGCCAGCATCACGGATGCGCTATAGATGTTAATACAGTTACAGGCCACCGACCCCTAAAATACAGGGCACCATACGCTACATCCAGACTACCCTATCGGCTCCCAGGCTAGGAAGCGCTGTAGACACCCCAGAGAGACCTGCTACCATGCCCTCTGATAGAAATCATCCAATGGCTCAGGCTTCTGGGTTGATCATGTTGGCATGGCCCAAAAAATTACAAAATTCTCAAGACCCAAGAGACTTACCTCCCCCCGCGCCGCACACATCTGGGCGACCCTCCACGCAGCCCCTCCTTTTTCTCCTTCCCTCCCCTCCTCTCACCCCCCCCATCCCCCGCCCCCTCCCAACCTCTCCCTCCGGGTCCCAGGCGTACCCGCGATC
>PZJY01000011.1:1800000-2330000 GCA_031472005.1 Tetracladium setigerum | reverse complement strand
ATTCTAAGCAGGTGTCGTGTTCAAAAGGTATATTCGGTATATCCCCTTCTCTTCGTACGAAGGGGATGGCTATCCTATATCTACCTTACCAGTGACTCGTAAGAAACCTGATCCACTTGTCCTGGGACAATCCTATCTATGCCTATCCTCCTTGCTGTAACATGTACGACTCCTTTCTAGTTCTAAGGTCTCAAGTCGTGAAACAGAATCGGTTAGGTTACCTCGATTTATGATTACTGTTTTCTCAACAGTTTTTATATAAGTAGGATAGTATTTCATTAGATAGAAGCTTCGTGCTCAACTTAGTATTTAAATCAGGATTATATATTGTATTTATTAGCTTATATATATTTGTGATCACCCCCGTGATTGACTTCCTTGCTTCGACTAGCAAATAAACCCTCGACTTCGATCTCTCTTCAGTTAGTGAGATAGGAATCGTGACAACGAGGAACTATCGAGACTCATTCCGAGATTGTTTAAAAAGAACTCCAGGTCTATCTTAGGTACCAGAGAAAGGGAACGAGGAGGTGTAAGAGGAATAATAAGTTTTGAAAGAATAGGCTATTGTAAGGACGCGAGAAGGCGAGATTCCAATTAAAAATATAGATAGGACTCTTCTTGCTTATTTATAAATATTGTCCGACAAATAAGTATATTTCGAACGGACGCAAGCAAATCACTATATCGCAAGGATAAGATTTAAGAAATAAGGCTAACGACGAGAAGCATAGCGATTATAAGCGTTAACTCGGCGATTAGTCTCGTTAATATAACTCGCAAGAGCAAGATATTATTTCGTTTTGCGATATAATTCCGTAAGGGACTTTATGTATATAAAATAATATATTTTATTAATTAAGGAAGATAGTCGAAGGCTATTAGCGATATTCTTATTAATATACTTAAGTATAAGGACCACACTAAGCTAGAAGGGGGATAATATTATAGATATAGTTCTAGGAGTGGGCTAGGTCCTAGGAACACGTGATATCCTAAGAGTAAGGCTCCTAGGAGTAGATAATGGCCCAGGAGCCTGAGGCTCCGGAGCAGTATAGGTCCCAGGAGTCAAGTGACTCCCAAGCCCTACTCTAAGAGAACTCTTAGCTATCTAATATATTTAATTAATAAATTATATAACAGTAAGCAGGGCGCCTGTTTAGTTCTGGTCACGTAAAAGAGTCCAGGCTTGGCAGGAGTCTAGAGTCTATGGGACTCCTGGACTCCCTGTTACGGACATGGTTCCAGGAACACGTGACATCCTGGGAGGAAGGCTCCCAGGAGTAAATAATGGTCCAGGAGCCTGAGGCTCGGGAGCAGCATAGGTCCCAGGAGTCAAGTGACTCCCAGGACCTACTCCAAGAGAACTCCTAGCCATCTGATGTATTTAGTTAGTAAAGTATGAGACGGCGGACAGGACGCTTGTTTGGTGTCGGATCACGTGACTAGAGAAATGATCAGTCTCGGCATTGCCAAGACACACTGATCCAGCTGATCCAGGAGAACAAAGGTTCTATATAGTAGAATAGTATTTCTTTAGATATGAGCTTTGTGCTCAACTCAAATTGGATACTGTTATCCTAGTAACTAGTCTACTGCCGTACCTGTGATCCACTCTCTGTCGACGAATACCAACCTGCCCTAACTGTTTACTTGCGAGTAAATAGTGACCGTTACACTCCCTCGCTTAAGGGACTCCCGTTAAGATAAAGGTTCCATATAAGCGGATAGTATTTCTTAAATAAGAGCTTTATACTCAACTTAAATTAAATATCTTATATTCTAGTAATAAGTCTATAACTATACTTGTGATCTAATCTCCTGCACGAATACTAACCTGACTTAACTATTTACTTGCGAGTGAATAGTGACTGTTACAATATATCTATTAAGATAACGTCCCTCCCCACGTGCCGAGAAACCCTGCGTGCCGAGAAAAGACATCGGTACTTTGACTTTGAGCACGTCAAATTCCACACCAGCTTATGAGTCTATAAAAAGAAAAGATCAGTAGCATGGAACAACTGTTTATTACTAATTTGACCTCTTCCAAAGAAAATCTTGCATTTACGTCGTTGCCCTATCGCCTGATTCATGAGAAGCCTCTATTTCGGATTTAGTTCGAATTCTCCGCCACAGCTATACCGATAATCTCTCATTGTCTCTTATACATCTCAGAAGTCCTTTCGAGCTTGTTATCGAGTATTCTTTGGTTCGAGACCCTGATAAGCTTTATGGCTGCTGTGGCGCGCAAACAATTGCAGGATCGCCACGCGGTTCGGTACTTCTGATCGACGATTCTCGGCTAGAAGGACTGACCCCGCACCTCCCCAGAGCTTGGGGAATTTCGCCGATTTCGCCGCAGTTTCGCTGTGGCTTACCTAATACATTCCAGCCTAAGACATAAGGCTAAAATCAACAACAGATGGATAATTGAAGGTAGACTGGGTCCTGGTTGCCTTTCCTATCGTCAACTCCCAGATTTATTTTAGCCTCCCTCTTAGCATCAGGAATACACTATTTTCAATCGATAGTGACTTCGCTCGTGAGCCTGAGCGACTGGGCCGGTCTTGCGCGCTTCCAGTTATGTACAACAATGCTACTACCGCGAGGCTGCCGCCCAGCTGAATGCGCCAGCCTCAACCCGACATGAAGTCTTCACCCTTCGCATCTATGCCAACTCGACGGCCCAACTACGACCGAGAATCCTCCTCTTACCATCCTTGAACCTAGTCAACAATGCGTCTGCTACAGTACAACGGTAATGGTGATTTTAGCCTGACCGAGTACTTTGAAGGCGATATCCCCAAGAAATATGCTATTCTTTCGCACAGATGGGGACCGGAGGAGGTTACTTTGGCAGATCTGAAGAATGGCAACTACAAGAAGATGGATGGTTATAGCAAGATACAGTTCTGCGGAGAACAAGCGAAGCGTGACGACTTGCAATATTTCTGGGTGGACACCTGCTGTATCGATAAATCCAATGCCGTCGAGCTCCAGGAAGCTATCAACTCGATGTTTCGCTGGTATCGGGATGCGACTAAGTGCTACGTTTACCTGCCAGATGTTTCACGACCTCGAACCGATCCGGCTGATGGGTCCAACGAGGACTGGGTATCGACATTTCGGAACAGCGAATGGTTCAGACGAGGCTGGACTCTGCAAGAGCTTATTGCGCCGGCGTCAGTTGACTTCTTCTGCAAAGAGGGGAGCTACTAGGCAATAAGGCCTCCTTAGAACGACACATCTGCGAGGTAACAGGCATTCCAGCCAAGGCCCTTCTAGGGATCCCTTTGTCTGACTTCAGCGTTGCCGAACGATTGTCGTGGGCAGCAAGCCGCGAGACTTTTCGCCAGGAAGACAGAGCATACTCGCTACTAGGTATTTTCGACGTTAATATGCCGCTTATCTACAGCGAAGGAAAGGATAAGGCGATGAACCGACTCCGAGAAGAGATCGATAAGGCCTCAAAAGGTAGGTCTTTGTCTTCCACTATAAGCACCTTTTCAAAAGTAAAGACAGGTTTAGTATTAGGAAGCTGCTGACCAGATCAGGGTTCAAGCGCGAGGACTTCTCAGTCACCTTCAGCCTCTCTAACGTTTCCGACGTCGAATACTTCGTGGCCAGGAAAGATGAGCTCTCAAAAATACACAAGACACTTAAAGGCGATGGTTCCCGTCGAGCAGTGGTTCTTTACGGTTTAGGCGGGATCGGCAAGACACAGCTTAGTATTGCTTATGCGAAGCAGCACAAGGATAATTACTCGGCAATATTCTGGCTGAATATCAAGGACGAGGATTCTCTAAAGCAGAGCTTTGCTAAGGTAGCCAAGCAGATATCAAGAGAACACCCGTCTGCTATCCTGGTTAGCAACCAAGAGACGAGCCAAAACCTTGACGAGGTAGTTGAGTCAGTTAAGTCATGGCTAAGTCTGCCTAACAACACACGATGGTTGATGATCTACGACAACTACGATACCCAAAACTATCTGGGGGGACGGATCCTGCGGCTGTGGATATCAGGAAGTACCTTCCCGAATCATATCAAGGTTCAATTATCATCACAACGAGGTCATCGGAAGTCAGAATTGGTCAATCAATCCAGATTCGAAAGCTCGGCGATGTGCGTGATAGCCTGGAGATTTTGTCGACCGTGTCGAGACGAGAAGGGCTAGTAATAGGTAA
The DNA here is from genome assembly GCA_031472005.1 of Tetracladium setigerum. Classification (NCBI taxonomy): domain Eukaryota; kingdom Fungi; phylum Ascomycota; class Leotiomycetes; order Helotiales; genus Tetracladium; species Tetracladium setigerum. Next base: position 2,325,813 of record PZJY01000011.1, on the reverse strand, counting down.
GGACGTTCTGAATGTGATATCACTTCTCTAACCTTAACGCTAGATCCTGATGCTGTGAAGCTTGCAAAGGAATTAGATGGACTTCCACTTGCGCTAGCTACTGCTGGAGCATACCTCGACCAAACAGCAAGGAGTTTCTCAGACTATCTTCGTTTGTACAAGGAGTCCTGGGCGAGGCTCAAGGAGACAAGTCCTAGGCTAAGTTCATATGAAGACCGAACGCTATATTCGACATGGCAAATCTCGTTTGATAACATTAGACAGCGGAACCCGCTCTCGGCAGATCTACTTCGCCTATGGGCGTATTTTGATAATCAGGATCTTTGGTTTGAGCTTCTTCGACATAGCGACTCTAAGGACCCCGAATGGCTACGAGAGCTCACTAAAGACGAGTTAAGCTTCGACAATGCGGTGCGGGTGTTGAGCAACTATGGGCTAGTGGAGGTAGCCACTTCTTCACCAGAATGGATCGAGTCCAAAGGGTATAGCATTCATGGATGTGTTCACTCCTGGGCCAATCATGCCTTAAATCAAGGGTGGGATTACAATCTAGCTAGGCTAGCTGTGAAGTGTATTGGGCACATGTCCCCGGAGAGAAAGATGGTCAGCCATGGTTGATACAACGTCGACTTCTCCAGCACGCAGCGAGATGCTTATATATGTTTTCAAACAGCTTGGTGGTAGACGATGAGCTGGCAGATGAATGCCATGACCTGGGGAGCCTCTACACCGACCAGGGCAAGCTTGTCGAGGCTGAGCAGATGTACCAGCGAGCGCTGCAAGGCAAGGAGAAGGCATGGGGTCCAGAGCACACATCGACGCTCTGCACGGTTAACAACCTGGGAAGCCTCTACGCTGACCAGGGCAAGCTCGTGGAGGCCGAACGGATGTACCAACGGGCGCTACAAGGCAAGGAGAAGGCATGGGGACCAGAGCACACGTCGACACTCGACACAGTCAATAACCTAGGGCTTCTCTATGCCGACCAAGGCAAGCTAATAGAGGCAAAGCAGATGTACGAGCGGGCGTTACAAGGCTTCGAGAAGGCATGGGGTCCAGAGCACACATCAGTACTCTCCGTTATTAATAACCTAGGGAACCTCTATCGATCCCAGGGCAAGCTGACCGAGGCCGAGCAAATGTACCAGCGGGCGCTACAAGGCTACGAGAAGGCATGGGGTCCGGAGCATACGTCAACACTCGATACAGTCAATAACCTAGGGCTTCTCTATACCGACCAAGGCAAGCTAGTAGAGGCCGAGCAGATGTACCAGCGGGCGCTACAAGGCAAGGAAAATACATGGGGTCTAGAGCACTCGTCGACACTCGACACAGTTAATAACTTAGGGGCCTTCTATGCTAACCAAGGCAAACTAGTCGAGGCCGAGCAGCTATACCAGCGGGCGCTACAAGGCAAGGAAAAAATATGCGGTCTAGAGCACAAGTCGACACTTGTCACAGTCAGCAACCTAGGGATTCTCTACACTGACCAAGGCAAGCTGGATAAGGCCGAGCAGATGTACCAGCGGGCGCTACAAGGCTACGAGAAGGTATGGGATCTAGAGCACACGCTGGTGCTCTCTACGGTTCACAACCTAGGCGACCTCTATCGATCCCAGGGCAAATTAACCGAGGCCGAGCAAATGTACCAGCGGGCGCTGCAAGGCAAGGAGAAGGCATGGGGACCAGAGCACACGTCGACACTCGACACAGTCAATAACCTAGGGCTTCTCTATACCGACCAAGGCAAGCTAGTAGAGGCAAAGCAGATGTACGAGCGGGCGTTACAAGGCTTCGAGAAGGCATGGGGTCCAGAGCACACATCAGTACTCTCCGTTATTAATAACCTAGGGAACCTCTATCAATCCCAGGGCAAGCTGACCGAGGCCGAGCAAATATACCAGCGGGCGCTACAAGGCTACGAGAAGGCATGGGGTCCGGAGCACACATCAGTGCTCTCTATTATTAATAACCTAGGGAACCTCTATCGATCCCAGGGCAGGCTGACCGAGGCCGAGCAAATGTACCAGCGGGCGCTACAAGGCAAGGAAAACACATGGGGTCCGGAGCACTCGTCGACACTTGACACAGTTAATAACCTAGGGCTTCTCTACGCAAATCAAGGCAAGCTTGTCGAAGCCGAGCAGATATACAAGCGGGCGCTACAAGGCTACGAGAAGGCATGGGGACCAGAGCACACGTCGACACTCGACACAGTCAACAACCTAGGGCTTCTCTATGCTGACCAAGGCAAGCTAGTCGAGGCCGAGCAGATGTACCAGCGAGCACTACAAGGCTTCGAGAAGGCATGGGGTCCAGAGCACACATCAGTGCTCTCCATTATCAACAACCTAGGGAACCTCTATCAATCCCAGGGCAAGCTGACAGAGGCCGAGCAAATGTACCAGCGGGCGCTACAAGGCTACGAGAATGCCATGTATAGTATCGACTGAATCGAATCATCAACAGCCTCCTGTAGCAAGAGCCATAGCGGAGTGTGTTCCGGTTCTATACTAGTTGCCGCCTAGTCAACTGGGCTTCGTTCACATAAATCACTTCATCGATGAACGGTACCCAAAGAGAGCACTAGAGACCTGCGACCGTTGCAAGCGCAGGAAGTAGAAGCACTTATGGTTGAACGACAAGTAGGCCAACCACTGCCGACCTTTCTAGATCAAGGCCTCAGAGCATAGCGCCTGCCAAATATGCCCGAATTACCAAATGGAGGAAGTATAGACATGGAGCCAGAGGCATGCGCACTACCCATCTGTCGCCGGCTCCATCAATTAGAGAGTGAAACTACACAAAGTAACAAACATTGTAGCTGCCACGGACTGGCGGCTTAAAGAATTCGCAGGCATCGCCGTTGTGATATGAAGCTGCGAGGGAACAGACATCTGCGTGACAAATAGAGGCAATGGATCGGCCCCGATCGTGATGCACCCGTGCTTCCACAAGGGAGTCTCTGAAGCTTTTTGGAGGTTTCCCAGCGGGCGTTGTGGGATTTCTGGCCTAGAGAGGATAGAAGTTGCCATGTTTCAAACGAGAAGAGTATCCTTCAGTTTGACGACACGACTACTACTGTTGGTGGCAGATATTCAGCCGCAGTCTTAGTTAGCAATTATATAGCAACATTGCAAATCTAATTTGTAATTAATTTATGTGGTTCTGAAAATCCCCAGATAATAGTGGGGTGCAGCTTCAGCACGCAAATCTAGAATCGGCTAGCAGCCCTGTCAGAAGTACTGATCTGCGTGGCGAGTCTAGAAGAATGTGCATGCCATAACAGCCACAAAGCTTGAAAATGATTTCTAGCACAGTATTAGATGCATACGGCTCGGGTAACACCCTTTTATAAATATGAGAAGTGAAGACTGCATTGTGGTGGACATATACAGAAGGAACTCTATTATGCGATGAACACAGGCATCCTGAAAATCAAGCTCGGGGACGATTAATATAACAAAAATTCCTAGTGGGAAGATCTTAATGTGTTTAGCAGTATCTATGGAACAGGATTAATACTAAAAATATAAGGGGTGCCTGTGTATATATAGATTTTATGAAGTTTAAAGGTGAAGTACCCCAGTTTTTTCTCGGCACGGTGGGTTTCTCGTTACGCAGGGATGGACGTTAGTCTACGTCAGCGGTCGCTGGTAGTGTAGGCTTTTAGAGGAAGGATGAGGAGCGCCTGCCAAAAATATCGAACCCCTGGGCCTTTGCGCAGGAATTATTGTCTGCCTTACACGATCTACTGAAGCGTAACCGGACACGGTGGCACTATGCGGTGCACCCACGACTCAGCTAAGGTATAAAGGTGTGGTCGATGCCGCTCTCCTTTCACTTTCTTCCCATCATACTCTAGACACCTATAACTCTACCGCTACGCACACAGCTTGCACCTACATGTTACCATAGATACGGCCAGAGCTTAGACACTTCTCAACAACGACTTACCTGGCGAGGTAACTGGTACTGCCGCAATAACCTCCTATAGCTCGTCACGGACGTAAAAAAGCCACTATTTAAAGCAGCGGAAAAGCTTATACGAACAACGAGAGAAAAAGATGTCTAATGAGCGGACGAGTAAGTTGATATTTTCGTAGAAGAATAAGAAATAAAAACGTATTTTAGGGGCTCCTCCCGACAGAGCTAGAGAAAGAGCAATTTATGCAGATTAGCGCAACTACATCGTAACTGTAATGATTTTACTGGTGGTGTTGTGGGCTATAAATTTGATAAGGCTGGTGATAGAATTGGCGCAGTTGGGTTAGAGGATCATTAATGAGATAAGGCGTTAAAGATAAGATGCTATCAGCGTAGATGATAGTTTCTAAGTACTTCAATCAATCCCTGCGACGTTTCTAGCACCTTCCATGAACACCGTCATACGCTACGTGAAATTAATATATTAATATTATACTTGAGAAGTGTTTTTAGAAATTTGTATTTGTTAAGGTATATTGTGAATACTTAGCGCGTCCGATCGAAATTAAAACATTAATTAAGATTTAGCAAAAAGAGATATAAGAATTTAATTTAAATATATTATAAAGAAGAGGAGTTATAAAAGAGAGTAAAAGAGGTTTTGGGTTATGCCAGGGAGAGGAAGTGGTCGAAAGTCAATATTATTTTGTGAATAATAAGCTTCGCGTGACTTAATTAATTTATATACTTTTGATAATTACATTAATTAATATTAATTATATTAATATAACGCTTAATTCACGTGAAAGGAGATAACACTATTACGTCAAAATAGGTGTATGATTTATATATTTGTGATATCTAGAGAGCTAAGTCCAAGGGAGCTAGAACTTGCTCTCTACTAAGGTAAAGCTAGCTAGTGCGATTCACCTAGTTATATGCTGCCGTGCCACTATCGTGATTCACCTGTAAACGCGGTACGCGTATTACCAACAAAAACCCTGTGTGGTTTGATGTACACCCGGAAGCTGAGCCCGAGGATCAGAGGCTGCAGCATCACGAATGTATACAAGTTATGAGATGTATGGAGAACGACGGATATGAGCGAGAAGCTCATTTGATGCTCCGAAAAGCAAGATAAGATCTCGTGCGCCCGGGAATATGAGAGAGTTGGCGAACTGACATGGTTTTACAGAGAATCCTTTGCGAAAGGTAATTTCTTCGTTGGGCAAGAAAAAAGAGTAATCATACTTGTATGAAAAATGCTAAGCAAATATAATTTCACGAAATGAACTGTACGAAATTCATACAAGACCTCTCTCACTTTTGTCTCCTCTTTGCAGTAAACGAGATATGCCATGAAACCTCTCGTGCCCATCTTAATACATATTTGACATGGAAGTCAGACTTCACTCACCTTATGATAAAGTGTGAACCTCTTGTCTTCAGTAGAAATCCGATAGAATCAATAGATCTACCGTCGAGCTTACATATTCGGCAGTCTTGCAGCATCTCTACTACTAAAGGTCTCTACAAAAGGGGTCTCACATAAGGCGAATTATCTAGTAGAGGGTATTTTTAAGGGAGTGGCTTGTGCGTAACGAATCCTGACACCCACTAGTGCAGCTGGTGGACGTCTCCAATCTTGGCCTTGACAGATCGCCTCGTAGTCCCTGCCATAAAGACCGACAGTATTGGGAAAGAGTGAAGAGATTAGAAAGAGTGAAGACCGATGTTGAGAATACAGATTGACTCCAATTTTTCGCCCGTTCCGGCAGCCTTAGTTACTTCAGTCCCTCATATAGAGGACTTTTTAGTGGATTTCAAGCAGTGGTCGCCTGTAGCCAAGTTCTCCAAGACACTTACAGGGTGGCCGGAACGCAAAAGCTTGGCTGCCATGTCTCCTTCCGCATTGATTTTGATCGTTTCTTGGTTCTTCCTTCCGAGTTTCCGCTCTTGTGTAGCCAATGCTTGGGCAGTTTTAATCCAATACTCCCACCCAATCGAATTGCTTCTGTACCATACACTACCCACCCTATCAGCAGCTTTTTCTAGACTATGCTCTCAAGTGTATCGCCAATTATCTTGTTTCCTTCCTTTCCAGGTCATTGATTGTTGCTTCAATCCCGTTCACATCGTATAGCACCTGATGCATGCAGTTCGTGGCCCTTTAGCATTGAAGGCCTTGTTGATGTTGCTGAAGATGGGGATCAGATCCCTTTCTGTAAGTCAAGTAGATAGCAGGTGCTTGATAAGTGGAATACCGACTGTTGATAGTGCTTCCTTGGACGAACGCCACAATAATGGGAGTGGGAGTGATAGTTAATATAAGTATGTCCTGATGCGCGGATTATGGATTCGTTTGTCTCGCCACACCTTTCGTCAATCTCCCTCAATCCTTCTCATTTATTTGAGAATCTTGGTGGAATCCCTACGAGTAATCATGCGCTTCTCACTCACTGTTGGTGCTGCTGCACTTGTAGCAACCGCTGTTAATGCTGAATGGACCACAGGTTAGTGAATTACAATCGAAGGGTTCAACGAAAATACTAATATGTTATAGCGGATTATGAATCAGGTGCTGTTCACCATTCGATAATGGAGAAGAAGATGGCGTTCTGGAAAGAGGAGAGAGAAGCTGGAATCATGAACTCAGCTCAATGGCCAGCATGGAGTGGCAAGAAAACTTGCACAAATGGTATCATTGATGCAGCTCCTGGAGTAGAGGGACATCAATTCCGCTGCAAGAACACCGATTTGTACTCATTCGTCAACCATGCTCAACTGGGCTGTCCAACCGCAGAAGGTAGTGGCAGTTGGGGATGGGTTGATCCAGTGTCAAAGAGAGAGTTCGTTGCTCATGGATGTTGGGAGGGTACTCCATTCCTCGAGATCCTCGCGGATGGTAGTTTGGTACAGCTTGCATTCTTGTAAGTCTTCACTACGCCTTGATTCGGCTCGTACTGATCGTGTTAGGACATCTGGTGCTACTCCAGGATATTATTCTATCTGGAAGGAACTCAGGGTCTTCAAGAATTATATGCTCATCGGCTCCGAGCTTGCTGGTTTGTCTTTTTTCCACAAGATGACAAATCAAACTGACGTTCAAAAAGGGCACGGTGTTCAGATATTCAATATGGAGAAGCTACTTACCATCAAGCCGGAAGATGGCGTGGTTATTTTCGATGGTAGGACGGATGTGGAGAGTAGATTTGTTGGTGAAAACGGGTCCTTACCACAGCAGGGTATGCACAATGTTCAGTGAGTATCAGCGCAAGTGTCTTTAATTTCGCACTATCGCTGACCAGTCTTCCAGTGCACACGAGGAGTTGAACTATGGAGTTGGTAGGTACATTTCCCTCGTCATCTCACAAATTACTAACATCTAATCAGCTATGGGGGCAAGAGGAAGAACTTCAGGATGCAGGGGAGGGCTCGTATTCTTCGATCTAACTGATGCCAAAAATCCGAAACAAATTGGATGTGAGTTGAAACAATTATCCAATGGGTGGAAAACCTGATCGTAAAGGAAGAATGATTACTAACTTGATTTCCATACAAGGTGCTCCTAACGATGGATATGTGCATGATGTTGAATGTCTAGTTTACAAAGGCCCACATTCAAAGTACCTTGGACACGATATTTGCTACGGCTACAACGAGGTATGTGTATTCTGAAAGTAGATGCTCTCTCCTCGCCCAACTTCACATTCCTGTAATCGGTTTTCCAGGATCTACTTCACCCTTCTTCGCATTCATTTGAAACAAAAAATTACTCACTACTTTTCCCTTGATAGGACACTCTGACCATCTACGATGCTACAAATAAGACAGCTATCACCATAGTTTCCCGCACTCCTTACGTTGGCGCGAGTTACACGCATCAAGGTGCAGTTTTGGACCCCAACTGGCAGGAGTTTATCGTTCTTGATGATGAGACGGACGAGTATGCTCTGCCATCGTCTACCAATCCTGTAAGTATTCGACCAAATAGAAACTTGACTATTGCTAACACAGCTATAGTCTCTCGACGGCTACCCTTCCACCTATATCTTTGACATTAGTAACCTTGAGAAGCCCGTCAATACCGGACTTTACAAGGGAAATACCAGGACCATCGACCACAATCAGTATATCCACAACGGCTACTCATACCAATCAAACTACGGCTCCGGTCTGCGAATCTATGACATTTCTTCAATCCCAGAGAACCCGCGAGGAACTGATGTTTGCGAAACTGCGTTTGTAGATATCCTTCCTGAGGACGATTTACTTCCAGGTGGCGGTGAGCCAGTCTTCACCGGTACATGGTCCCACTTCAGATTCCCGTCTGGCTTCATCTATATCAATACTATTGAGAGAGGTGGCTTTGTGGCGAAGGTCAACCGATTCGACAGATGCAAGGCAAATCAATGCAATGCAGATCTTTGTCTTCGGGGACTCCGTGCTACAACAATTCCAGGCCGTCTCGAAGAAAGTCAAAAGTTCTGTGGAGAGTTTACCAAAACTTTCGTCGCAGACGTCCGTGTTCTCCCTACCTTTGTAAAGGAATCTTGCACCGGAAACGTCATCTCAAGGGCTAGCTCCGCTTGTGAGTGTCTCCCTACTGCCTCTGCTATTTAAATGTAAGGGCGAGTAAGACTATATATAGGTAGTTGGCCATGGAGGCGCTTGTTCGGATTGCAGGTGGGAAATGTAAAGAGTGGAAAAGTGTTGTGATAATAATAGAGATGAAATCAATGAAACAAAGATTGAATCTAGAATGACGTCGCATTATACCATCAACTAGTTCTTCCCAAGCTAATTCCCCTTCATATCTCGTGGAAATTTTGATTAGGTTTTGAGCGTAGCTTGTCAGTTTCAGTTGGACATTATAACTTGACTAACGAACGAGAACCACTACCAAAGTTGTCCCGCATCAGACGCCTTTGGGGACCCCCACAGGTGTATGAGAGTCTGCAAGCACAAAAATTCGGCAAATGACCTCGGAAAGAGGTAGAGCTCGAGTTTGTTAGTAAGAGAAGGCTCGTGAAGAAGACATCTATCGATTCCGACGATATAGTTGGCAGAAGTGGCAATCCGGCAGTAACGACTCTTCACATTAGACGATATCAGAGCGCCAAATACGACGGAAGAAGGGATCTGGTAAGACTCGAGGAAAGGAGCATAAGCTTACTGGTAGTCACAGGGTTGCAGGAGTCGGGATGAAGGTAGTGATGCTGAGAGTGATGATGAAGGTATTGTAAAGCATTTGTTACCGGAGCGGATTGCTGAGGGCCAGGAGGAATAGAGGAATAAAGAGAAAGAAGACGAAAAGGAGGACCCTTCACAAGAAACATAGCTAGTTTTGGCCCACTTGTTCTGATAAAAGTCCATGGATATATTAGAAAGAAAGTATCCCATCTCCATAGCTATTTCTCTGAATTGTAGAAATTATAATTGTAACAATGAATGTAGGTCAGAACATGTTGCTGTGTTGGTTCCTTGAATAGAAGAAACACCAAGAGCGTGGTTATTTACAATAAAAGACCACAACACGATTGTTCGTGGGGGAGAGGGGGGAGAGGGGGCCTTGGAAAGATCCAAAGCCCATTTTTTCTTTCCCTCTGTGACGTTAAGGGCACGTGATTTACATTCCGACAGACATATCATTCAATGATCTTGGAAAATTATTTAGCATCTTTGGAAGAGCAACAAGGAAGATTGGGAAGAGACGTGGGCCAAGGGCACAAAGGTACTTAATGCGGGGTATAGTTACGCCGTGCTGAGGTCATGAACACCACAAGCCCAAGCCTTATCAGCTTCCCCTCGGATCGCTTCTTCGATGATATTTCCGCTCAATAAAATGGCATGGAAAACAAAGCGAGAATGCTGCGCTTAAGATCGGCAATAGCCTCCTTTATGGAGCGCTACCCAAGAATAAGTACCGCGCTCTATCAGCTACTTCTCTGCGTGGTAACCTTCGAGTGCGCGCTATCGATTGCGCGTTACGACCACAACCGCGATGGCAGCCCACCACTGTTCCTTTCACCCGCTGAGATGAATGCGACACATGAACATATTTGCAAGATTAGTGCGAGAGAAGCTGATATTCCTGTTGGACCTCTCCAAGTATGTATTCCTTTTCATACCCTTTCATTAAAATACTGACCAACTCCTAGTATGTTGTTCCTTCTCTCATGCTTTGCCCTTCAACATTTACCCTCATCGGAGTGTTTATCGGCTTTATCGCATGTATCATCAAATGGAGCTCCTTCCATTCGGAGTCTCCGACTGGAATAATGCCATTCCCCCTCATTCTCTTAGTTTTGAACATCAAGTGGACGAATATTTTGGAGTCTGTACAGATGCTTCTACCAATTAATATTTGGAGTTGCTATGCTATGAGAGCATTATTCGACCCATTCTTCAAGTTGGCGATGCCAGTATCATATGCAAAACTGGTTGAGCACAAGAAAGAGGCTCGGAGACTAGCGGAAGAAAGGTGGAAGAAGAAGATTGGGGATACGGAACTGGGCGAGCCGACACATTGCAATGAACAGACTCCGTTAACAGAGTGACTGTTTGCTAGAGACAGAAATGAGGCCCTTGAATAAGGTGCCTGCAGTGAAGCAACGTGCAACTGGGGCTGCTCGAGGAGTTGGATTTAAGTATGATCACGTAGACACCAAGATTACTATACTATTCACCTGTACCGCAGTTTCCGATTTTGTCGTGTATGGAGAAGCACAGCCTAAATATGATCACCGGCACACTGGATCCCGTGGATATTATATAATCACACATTCTGACCAGGCGCGTCTAGGCGCGTCAACCTCCTCATTCACTACCTCTCTCTATGCGTAGCATCTACCCTAACTCAAGATGGGTCTGCTATTAAACGAGGGCCGAGCGGGGACTAGCCATTATTCAAAAGGAGAAACCCATGCTGTCCCTGCCCTAGGTTTCTAAGCTTGTGGTGGAGGTGAGGCACTTAATCACACTCAGCATGCCCTTCTTGCCCTCCAGAGCAGTGAATTCGCTCTCTTTCCCCCTCTACTCTTTCAGGTTCTCACTCAACTCATGAGTCGTTATGGCGATATCAGTATCGTTGCATTATAGTTCTCCATATGAGGCGTTCCCGCCTGTGGCTTTACGTCTCACCGCCTGCTAGACTCAATTGCAGAGCAGATATTCAAGCCTTCCCAACTACTTCCCAATGACCCAATATGACCAGACACTGCTTCTCGCAGATATCGCGCAAGTGGTGTTGGCCTCCTCCTGTCCGGGATAGACGTATCCAGCATAATTTGCCAGATTGTTTCCACGAGCAGAACATCGTCGAAGGACTTTGCATGTCTATGATCCTGACGGGCAGGTACCGGCCGCCAGTCAGCCAGTAGATATATGGAAACGCAAGGTTCATGTAGGTCGCGTTCCCAGCAGGAATACAATCTTGAATGTGGAATGTTCTCTGTGCGGTACTCCTGATCGGTGTGCTCTCGCAACCGTGCCATCACACCATCCGCCCTTCGACTGCTGCCAACATATCTGTATTTTAAAGTAGTACTAGGCGACCTACTACCATGACAACACTCACTTAATTCAATCAAGTAAACGCCTCGATTTTTTTTGTACGATTCCGGTGCGGGCGTACTACATCGGCCGTTCGGGCAACCTTCCCAGAGAAGTCGACCCGGCTGGTGCGCAGTGGCCGGGGATGGCATCCCAAGGAAAAGACAGGTACTAAACGGATTGAAATGAACGGACAGATCAGCTGCAAGCCTTCTGTCATCTTGAACTCTCTCGAGTAGCCTCATGCAGCCGGCATCAAAGTTGCTATTCCCCATATATGCCTCAAGAGCTGTTCGTAGCGGCCAAATAGTGTTCGCTAATTTGAACTTCAGCTTGGCATGAGTCTCCTGATCAACGCCGTCTATGTGTGCCCATGATTATATTTCTTCTTCGGATGGTATGCGTTCTGCCGGGCTTGGTGGCCTCTCGTCGAGACGGGAGTCCCCTATTCGATTCGTGGGATGTTCGTGAAATCGTATGTCATATCTTTGATGAGGCTGTAGTTCGTCAAACCGTGCACCGTCACTGAAAGATGACTGTCGTTCTTTGTTGGTGTCTTCCTTCAAAAAGTAAAAGCACATAATCGATAGCAGGAAGTTGAGCGGCCGGCATGCGGCAATACATAGGAGCAACCAAAACCCCAATTCAAATCTGGCTTGCCAATTGCCGATTCTTATTTCAGGCGCAGCAGCATATACACCAGCAACTTCTACTCTGCATGCTTCATAACCCATGCCGACGGCCGCCACTTGGGAGAACGAATCGAGTGATACGAATAAGTATAGGAATCGACGAGCTGTGGCCCTGGCTTCCGAATGCCTCCGATCCGATCGAGAGACGATGAAACGCATGGAATAAAAATAGTATTGAGAATAACTGAAGAGATTAAAATTCCGCTAACAGCCTTTGCGAGGCTGTAGACTAACGTGTGGTTGATAGACCCTTTGCGAGTGTACGCTTCGGATTTTGCCGCATCCGCGGCGGACTCATTGGAGCTATTCGAACGTATCATATCACCGAGAACAATGTCGGTGAGGTTGAATGTATTGGGGAAACCATGCTGGCAATGTATGGTTTCTTCCGTAGACCAACAAGTACCTGGAAGTAGGTTAGTCTATTAATTACTGCCATCGGCATGCTGCTTACCTGAAAACCCAAACACATATTTATCTGGGAGCTTGGTAATATCGCAGGAGGCACAGTCCTTGCCAATAGCGTATCCTATGCTTGAGGCATTAACTGATAAGAGTGTGAAGTTCAAATCTCGGGTCGTTCTGCAGCTTCCCAAGATGCAGGCACTAAAAACCAATATGGCTAACAAAAGTATTATTGATTGGTTCACTAATGGCTAAGAGCTAAATACTTACATAAACTGAAAAAGCCAAACAGAATGTTAGATACGCGAGTCCCTGCTTTGGACATTTCGGTCTTCGCCATCGTGAAGGAAGACTCCCAGTCGTCTCTTGCAGGGGTACAAATAACAGACGTTGAAATCTCATGGACGTCTAGATTAGAGGGTATATTTTCAAAGAGCGGGTACTACGATCTTTATATTTTAAACCGAGTTCACTGCTATTTTTTAGCGTTTTAAAGATCCCTTCCTGTGTCGCTGTGCCACAGAAGCTACTCAACCATTCCGCCTGAATATACGCCGAAAGGATCAAAGAAGAAAATAAGCTCTATTAACAGGTTAGTGGAGCGTAGCATTCATTGGAGCTTGCAGATATCACAGCTCAGGGCGGGTAGTATATTGGCGGCCGGTAGCACTCGTCGCGCTAACTCTCCATTTTGGGCTACATGAAACACCAACGAAGAGCAGGCTGTGTAGCCATAAATTTCCACATCACTTGGCTCTTAAGATCTGCACAAATCTATTTCAATCATGGTTCAGATAGTAAGGAATTTTACTGGGGTGGTCAGTCTGACGATAAACGATTGCCAAGGATTGATTAGTATTATGCGAGATCCAGCGTGTGCGCAGAGTTCGGGTCCTCCAGTGGGACCCATCCGCGAGGCCGAGACAAATACATGTTAGTTATTTCTCCCGACATAGTTTGCTGTCATCTAGCAGTGGCGTCGGTTTGTAGCAGAATACCGAACCCGAAGGTTATAATGAGTATTACTGTGGTTCTGCGCCTGATCTACTCGTTTTCACGGGTCAATGCCCCACACAACCCCCATATTGGTGTTACTCCTAAATGTCTGATTCAAGCTTCACCCCCCCAAATTTGTATTGCAAAACTTGTCAAACTCACTCATCTGCGTCCAAATCCGAGTCTGCGCTGGCTTGGCACACAAGTAAGGGATAGTGATGTCGATTTTCTATTCCCACTCGTAGTCCGCAGGCACGGAGCCATAGTCTGTGCTCTTACCATCATGTATAGAAACTAGAACTGGAAGATATTGTGTGTAAGGCTGAAGCTGCTGTGCCGAAGGCCGCACATGCCTAGAAAACAAGTTATTACACCATTATTATTATTATTATTAAAAGAAAAGTAAATTTCTATTTAAAGAATAAAAGAATTTAAGTTCTTCCAAGTACCATTAAATTTATTAAATTAAGAGACTTATACTACTTCTTTTAATTCGAAAGGGGCTAAATTATCCTTACTATTATAAAAGTTATTATTATTATTTATATCTATCTTATCGCTAGTATTAGATTTATTTAAAGGCTCCTTTCCTTTAAGGTTATTATTACTAGCTAGAGTAAGGTCGATTTTACTAGTATTAGTACTAGTACTACTAATAGCGTTAATCGTAGAGGCTATTATTAATATTATTCTTACTTTAATAAATAGTACTTAAAGTATTATAATTCCTATCTTACTAACTAAAGAGAGATTAAAGTCGAGGGTTTATTTACTAATTAAAGTAAGGAAGTTAATTATTAAAGTAATTATAAATATAAATAAGCTAATAAAGATAATATATAATCCTATTTTAAATATTAAGTTAAGTATAAAGCTCTCTAATTAATAAAATAACTAAATTACTTATATAAAACTAAATACCTTAAATCTTTCCGGATCTTAAGGATTTAGATTTAAGGATCTATATCCTTAAGATTCTTAAGATTTATTATATAATTACTTAAATAGTTACTATTAATCTTTTCCCTAATTAACTTAGTTGTTAAAGTTTTTTATAAAGTAGTAATAGTAAGCTATTAAGCTATACTAATTACTATACTACTCCCGAGCCTCAGGCTCCTCACGTGCTCTCAAGTCACGTTCGTAATAGTTATCTCTACTATTAGGGTCAGAACTACTCTACTTATTATATATATGAGAAAGTTAGTATAATAGTAATAGTTCCCGGCCGAGATTAATATATTTATATTATAGTAATTTACTATAATAGATAATAGATAGATAACTAACTATATAGCTTTAGAATAGCTTAAGAAGGTATTTATTCCTAAGATAGTACCGGCAGATAGTTCGGCTTAATTACTTATCTTAGATAGCTATAAAAGCTATAAAACTACTTAATTTATATTTAAATACTTTAAATTAAATATATATCTCTTATTTTTACCTCTTTATAGCTCTTATATCCTTTAATCTTTAGATTTATTAGTTTTCTCTTCTCTTAAGGCTACTTATTAAAGAGAGCTTAATCTCTTAGGTCCTTTACTTAATTTAGTACTAATTAGTAAGCGTAACTTCTTTTTATATTACTATAAGGCTTGGGAAGTGTTGGGAAAACAGTAATCATGAATCCGGATAACCTGACCGATATCGTTTCACGACTCAAGACTTTAGAACTAGAAGGGAGTCGTACATATTATAGCAAGGAGGAGAGGCATAGATGGGATTATCCCAGGACATATGGATCAGGTTTCGTACGAGTCACTAGTAAGGTAGATATAAGATAACCATCCCCTTCGTACGAAGAGAAGGGGATATACCGAATATACCTTTTAAACACGACACCTACTTAGAATTGCACACCTGTTTTATTCCATGTTCGTTATCACCCATTTGATACTATAAAGCTTTACCTTGAGGATATCAACCATCAGGAAGCTATAATTATAATTAATAATATCTTAGCTAGATAGAATATTATAAGGTTATAGCCGGTGAATATAAGTAAACCTTTAATAAGCCGATTACTATTAGAGAATAATAATAAAGCTTTAGAATTAGCCTCTTTAGAGAGTTTTAGTATTAAGTAGAATATAAGTATATTATTAATTAAGTAGTATATACTTAAGGTCGGGAGGGAATTATATTTATAGTTCGATACTTTAGCTTAGCTTAGCTATAATAATCTTCCGATATATTAATTACTCTTTTAAAAGGTTATAAAAGAATTAAATAAAAAGAATTTTACATTATTAAAGGCTGAGAATTAAATAAAACAGTTAGAAGCTTAATTAGATCTATATAAATTAAAGAAGCGCTTGTGATGACCATCAACACATGACCCACACGTGACCACCAGGATCGCACCAGTACCGGCCAGTTACGGACTAGTCCCGATGCACAAGCAGGAGCACTTGATGGCCTGGAAGTTACGGATGCCTTACGGCCTTGTTACGGACATGTATATAGCCCGGCCTCTAGCCACTTGTTGATCGGTAGTTTTCTTCTTTTCTTAGTATCAGAGCCTATTGTTACGATCGATCATCATACACTAGCATATATCACCATACATCCCTGCTGTGATTACGTGATCGTACCGGTGAACAGTGCCGTTACAGCGCTGAAAGGTCTAGGTATCTCTAAATTCGAGGTTTATAGATATTAAGGCCATTAGATCGGCCTAGATTAAAGCTAGAGAGGTCGGAGTAGTACTAATCGATTCGGATTTATCTACTAAATCTGAATCTATCGGGGATTATATAGAAGTCGAGGCGTTGTAGAGATATTAAGTGTTAAATGTAAAGTGGTGGATTTTGGTGGGGTGGACGGAATAGGGGGGTGGTCGGAATGGGGGGGTGGGGACTTAAGGAAGAGATCGTTGTACTCCATGCCAGCATTGCCACAAAGCAGGCAAGGAGAAAGCTGCAAGACAAATATTTAAAAGAGCTCAGAGCGGAGCTGGCAGACGAGAATAGTGCAAAAGAGGATCTTTAGGATTTTCGGACTGAGAGGGCGCTTGTTCTTGTTGTTATTTTTACTCGGATGGTTCCATTTTGCCCAGCTTTTCGATGAGTTGTCATACAGTGGCTGCAGGTCCCTGCATGAGACTCAGCCCTACCGAATATCACACCACATCTATATCTAGGCTTGAAAGTCTTTGCAAGCCTTTCTTTTTCGCAGTGCTTTTCTGACTACTCTTCTCATATTTCGCGGTATCAAGGATTGGACGTCAAATTCTCCTTTTTCAACCCAATTTCACACAGTATTTTCTCACCATCTCTAATTTGGAATGGTTTCGGAAATTGATTATCTTCTAGCATTTTGATCTTATTCGCTTGCAATCGGGCCTCTTTTGGTTTCAGCGAACCGTTGCGGTTTATTTCACAATATCAAATCGTCCCACCAAAATCTCGCTCTCAAAAGCAACTCTCGGAAACACGGCACGATGGAATCTCAAACTAAGGCAAACACTCAGACTGGATATTCCCAGAATTCTGAAATAAGTCTCACACCAAGCTGTGCTTTTTCAACACCCTACCAATATCGACCTCTATCACAAAATGAAGTCAGAGTTATAGACCTTCTCCCCGGCCTGTCTCAGGACCCTGTAATCATCAACATCCGGCACACTGAGATGAAGGATCCACTAGATTCAGATTGTACAGCACTCTCTTACACATGGGGCGATCCTAACAGCACCCAAGAAGTCCAGTGCAGCAACAACAACGGCCGCCTCATTATCACAACAGAATGCTACTCAGCATTGCACCGTCTCCGCGACTCCACCAACCCAAGAACACTTTGGGTAGACGCAATCTGCATAAATCAAAGCGATATCCTCGAACGAAATCATCAGGTTACTTTAATGTCCAAAATCTACCACTTCTCCACAAAAGTCGCAATTTACCTCGGCGACGAAGCAGACAACAGCCCCATAGGACTAAAATACATCCATGATCACTACCACCGCCTCTTAAAAATTGCGAATATGAACCTCACGCAAATGGCCGCCATTCGAAGCTTCTTTTCCCGCCCGTGGTTCTCTCGCATCTGGGTCATCCAAGAAGCGCGAAATGCCAAAAAAGCAGAAGTTATCTGTGGAAAGGAAATAATGTCTTGGCACCTCTTCATTGTTCTCCCATGGGGCGCACCGTATTTTCCAGAGAGTACACTAGGGATTATGCCTTATGTTGCTTTACCACCGTCCACATTCTGGCGCGGTGATTATTACGCCTATATCAATGATGTTTTATGTCCCGACCTTCTCTTACAGCAATTACTATGCGTGAGGGGTTGTGATGCTACCGACAAAAGGGATAAGGTGTTCGCGGTGTTGCCGCTCTTCAAAGATGCAGAAGAAGAACTTGCGAAAGCTGATCTATTGCCAAATTATTCGTACACGGCCGAGAAGGTGTTTTTGAACGTGGCGAAATATCTCATTGGATCTGTGGGATGGGGATTACTCTATGCTGCGGAGACAGGAGGGAAATTGGACTTGCCGAGTTGGTGTCCTGATTGGAGTGTGCGACCTGCTACTCCTCTGTTATATTGTATGGAGCGATTGCCACTTAAAAAGGATTTTCCGCTCGTATCGAATATCGATCATATTGATAGGGAAGTTCCAGTTATCTTAGAAAACAACATCCTTCGAATCTGGGCTATGAGATATGATATCATCACAGCCACCACCGCACCATGCAACCCAGCCGATGAAAACTGGCTTGAGACCGTGTTCATAGACTGGCATTCCTTCGTCTACTCATCTCTCCCTACGCCTCCTGACTTCACAGCCAGTGATCCTTACGCGGAATGCAGTATAGTCCTGGACGGTATATTTGATTTCTTCACTGACGAAAAGTATGGTGGTAGGTTTGCAAGTCATGACGAATCGAGGTTCAATGCCATGAATGCATATAGGAAAAATTTGGATGAGGGGTACAAACATGATCACAATCGTATGAAGCAACGGTGTGAAGGTCAGAAGGCCATTTTAACGGGAAAGGGAGTTGTGGGTTTGGGTGGTGTGGACGTCGAAGTTGGGGATGTGGTGGTTTGTTTAAAGAGGGGGAGTGTACCGTTCTTGGTAAGGAGTGTGGAGGGCGGCAAGTATTGGAAGTTGATCGGGAAATGTGAGATGGTAGATTTTAAGAGTGCAGCATGGGTAGAGGAGGCTTTGGAGAAAGGTGAGGAGTTGGAGGAATTTTTGATTCAGTGATCTTTATGAGCTCGATTGATACTTGTGGCTTTCTCAAACTAGTGGAGTGTCAAAGATTTCGTCGTAGTTTGTCATTAGCGAACAGATCTTAGAACGGGGCTTTATGAACGAACTAGGCCTATCTCTGAATGGCCAACGAAGGCTTCTGATAGCTTGAGATTCCTTGTTCGAATTAATCCGGCTCTAAATTTACGAATATGTTAAATTTTTAATATATTTTTAATTATACTTGTATTATAAGCTTCTCTTAATAACTCCTGACTTATTTATTCCGAAAATTCTAATGTGTTGTCGCCGCCAACCTAAATTACAAATAGCTTCTTATTTTAGTGCGAGGGAGCCGCTTGTTCCACACTACTATTGTTAAGCTCTTTTCGCTGGCACCAAACAGGCGCCCTGCTTGCCGTCGCGTAATTTACTAACTAAATACATCAGATGGCTAGGAGTTCTCTTGGAGTAGGGCCTGGGAGTCACTTGACTCCTGGGACCTA
The DNA here is from genome assembly GCA_031472005.1 of Tetracladium setigerum. Classification (NCBI taxonomy): domain Eukaryota; kingdom Fungi; phylum Ascomycota; class Leotiomycetes; order Helotiales; genus Tetracladium; species Tetracladium setigerum. Next base: position 2,306,533 of record PZJY01000011.1, on the reverse strand, counting down.
TGCTGCTCCTGAGCCTCAGGCTCCTGGGCCATTGCTTGCTACTGGGATGTCACGTGTTCCTGGGACCTGGCCCACTCCTGGAACCATGTCCGTAACATTACTCTCCCCCCAGTATTACCTTATCGCTATTATAGCCGCCTAAGCGCTTTTAAGCCTTAGCTACTTACTTTTACCCCTCGTTATCACAATGAACCCACCTTAAACCCTAAGTGCTCCGGGAGTTCGGTCACTCTTGGGACCAACGTTCGTAACATTAATACCCCACAATTATTCATCCCCTTTACTAGAACTGTCGCGTCGTTATCGCGCTCACCAAGTGGATGTCTGGTACCTTTACCCACACATTAATTAATATAAAACCGGGACGAATGTGGGAGAATCAATTGATTGCGAGATAGAGCTGGTGGAGGCGAAGGCGTGATGAGCGGGCATGTTTCAGACTTACAGTAGCTTGATGTCACGTGGTGTACTGCTTTTAATCTCTAGGAAACTTCCTTGATTTTCTGTCGTCTTCAAGCTTTACTAAAGTGCTTGCTTGGCGATTTTGCAGATCTCTCCACGTGGAGCCAATGCAACAATGCAGCCAATTGAACACCTCCAGAGCCACGAAGCACGATAAGTCGATCTCGACTGCTTGAGTATTACATTAACACGAGTTCCTTAGGCAATAGATAATGGCCAGAGATATACTCGCTTTGCCTATAAGTCTGAACCAATGTTTAGCGTCAGAATTTTGCCCGTGCAAAGCAATGGCAAGATAGCCTTGTAAACCTATCGGGTACTCTGTACTACATGCTTATGTGCAAAGGGGGACGAAGACCAGAGGAGAAAGATCGTCCCTTGGCATTCTTCCACCCAAGCGACCCATCTCGAGCTGAGTCAAGGCACTGAAATCGAAACGGATGTCGATCAACTGCCGAACCCCAAACCCCCAAACCCACTTTATCTTGCTACACTGGGAGATTGCTGTCCTTCATTGGGGGCTTCGCCTCGCCTTGATCATTCAATACTATATCAGGATCTTGGCTCGCCTCCGTACTAACGGAGATAACCCGTCACAATAGATAGATAGGTAAATGAATTTCCCATTCAAATGTAAACCCCTAGTGACTTTCCGAACCTTCTCAATCTCTCATTCTTTGTCTTTCTTTCTCACATATTTTTTTTTTCGATTGACCCATCGGAAATGGAGGTCATACGCTTGTTGTGGTTTCGTTATAGGCGTCCCGGATACTCGCCAGTTACCAGCTCCCCTACCACTAGGCTTGCTTTGGATTTAGTCGACCAGGACTCGCAGAATGGAGCGCCCAGACCCGCTGAGCGAAGACCGCTAGTATCTTGGACGACAGAGCCCAGATTCAAGATCTCAATCAACACCTACCGCATTAGACGGCAAATGATGCCAACCTTACTCGCTCTTCTCCCAAGCTTTATACTTTCTTCCAAAGGCAATAAATCTCGCAAGCTATTTCCAACCAGCTATCTTGACGGATTGAGAGGGGTTGCTGCTTTCTTCGTTGTTTTACATCATTATGCTCACCTCTACACGGAGTCTTCGATGACGGGATGGCATTATAGAAAATCAATAAAGGAAAGCTATGATTGGTTTTTCTTAATGCCCCTCATTCGAGTTGTTCACTCGGGTCATTTTATGGTTGCAATTTTCTTTGTTATCTCGGGATATGTGTTATCATATCGAAGTCTTAAACTCGCACGGCAAGGAAAATACATAGAGTTGTTGGATTCTTTAAGCAGCTCAGTCTTCCGAAGATGGTTGCGTTTGCATCTGCCAGTGGTTGCCTCAACATTCTTGGGATTCATTCTTGCTCGATGGGGGATGTGGCATAACCTACCAAACGGGTGGGCGCATTCTTCAACTCCGACATACATCGCATTCCAAAGCTTACCGGTTCCCAGCCCGAAAGGGTCTTTTATCAGTCAACTATGGGGTACTTTCTCCAAACTCTTTTTGCATCTGGAGGTGGGACTAATGCTGTATAGACTGGTTGAATGACGCACGAGCATTATCCGACCCGTTCCTCTATGGTAACTCCTACCTCTCGAAATATAACATTGGTATTCTTTGGACGATCCCTATTGAATGGATGGGATCTATGTTGGTCTTTGCCGTCGTCCTAGGTATCTCGCGTACAAAAAGTTGGGTGAAACTGGGAGTACTTCTTCTCCTGATATTTCGGACTCATCAAACGGCACGCTGGGCTCCAGCAACATTTCTCACAGGCATCTTTCTTGCCGAAGTATCCTTCGTTTATTCAAGGCCAATCGAACCATCCGCAACGCCTTTCGACTTCAATGAGAAGGTAGTCGAAACCACGAAGACGAAAAGATTCCTGTACAAGATGTTCTTCATTTTTCTGTTCATCACCGGTCTCTACGTCGGTTCGCATCCATCAACCGGATGGGCGAATAGCCCAGGTTATCGCTGGCTTTATAAGAGTCTTCCAAAAAGCTACGCCAACAAACCCGACGAACGGATTTCATTCTGGCCCTCTGTGGGCGGTTTCCTCGTTGTCTTTTCCCTTGAGATGGCCCCTTTCTTGCAGCGCATGTTTACAACACCATTTGCCCAATACCTTGGCGATATTTCTTTTTCTTTATACATGATCCATCGAATGCTACAGTACACGATGGGAAATTGGCTGGTTCCGAAATGTATGAGTCTTACCGGAGGTTGGTCAAATGGACAGACAGGATTTGTTAGTGGGATGGTGTTGGCTTTGATGGTGCTTCTTCCAATAACCTTTTGGATCAGTGATGTGTTTTCGAGGTGTATAGATGAGAAGTGTGTTAAATTTGCGAGATGGGTTGGTACTAAATGTACGATCAAGATGTAAGACTATTTGACTGGATGGGATCACAATACATTGCGTTGCGTCATAGAAAGGTCTTTATTTACGATATTTAATTAATATCGTTCTCAAAAAGTTAATTGGATTTATTTTGACTATTATAGGAGACATGCCAAGCCCATAATGCTTTGTTAATACCAGGGTTCGCGAATCAAAGACTATTAGTGTTGGTTACACTAACGTAACGCTCAATTCACGTGAAAGGAGACAGCACTGTTACGTCCAAATAGGTGTACTATTTACGTAGTTGTGATGTCTGGAGAGCCAGGTCCAGGGGAGCTGGAACCTGCTCTCTACTAAGGTAAAGCTAGCTGGTGCGATCCACTTGGTCACGTGTTACGGTGCCATTATTGTGATTCACCTGTAAACGCGGTACGCGTATTACCAACAATTAGACATCTCTCTTAAACTCCACTCTCGGACGTGTGAAAATACTTCGCATAGCCTGTGTTCGACTACTACAGGCGGATGTCCTTGACCTAGGTTCCCTCTATGTATGTTCAGGTAACTCTCATCCTATGGAGACTGATCTAATATCCCTGGAAGCAAGTAGCCATTCCTTCAACTGTACGCCTGCTGCTCGCACTCGGTATGCGAGGTTACCTTCCATTTTTACCACCAGACCTCTCACGTACGCCGACTCTTCAGCTCTGCCTTTCCTTGTATCCGATAGTACTACGAATGCAAGGAACACACACCCAATCATGCCCGTTCCATTCTCAAAAGGTTCCAACTTTCCCCAGCCAGTTGGGTCTTTGACAATATCAAGAGTGGCGTCGTTGATATCGATGCACTCAGCTTTGACGACCAATGTGCCACTTTCCGTTGCCTCTTCCAACATCCCTTCCTTCCAACTTGCTGCTATAAAATCTCCGGAAGACTTATCGCTTTCAGCAACCTCAAGCCCCTTAGGACGAAAGCCCTCATACACAATATCTCCCCTCCAACCAGCCCAACTCCAGGAGGGAATCGGGAAACCTTCAAGCTGTCGACGAATAGCATTTGGAGATTTCCACAACAATGACAGCGCAAAGTTGTCATCCGGAAGGCCCCAACAGAATGTCCAATCATACTTCTGTCTAAAGTAACCCATGATCCCCTCAAATGCGTTTAAGATATCAGACTCAAACGACAAATTCCGCTTCGAATACACGCCGATACAATCTGTGTAGATCTGCCACGCATCTCTTCCGTGAGCAACAGAGAGCAACTCTCCCCACGTAAAAAAAGAATCTCTTGTGAACTGCACAGTATCGCTCTGATGGCAAGCCTCCTCTCCTTTCTCCCCGCTCAAACACTTGTAAAATACCTCATGTTCAGTAAACACCAGCTGCCGACTTGACAAAACTTTTTCCTGGTACGTCCAGCCCCTCGTCTCCCAAACCGCATCTCTAATAGCATGGGAAACCAATTTCGGCGTCGACAGCCCAATATTCACACCATTAACATCCAAAACACTAGGAGCATTTCTTCGCCTATCCATTGCCCCAACACCAGGAAGCCCCGATGAACTATTTTCCACCGCTGCAATAATCGTCAGCACCGCATTCCTATACACCAAATCCATCTCCGTAATCTGCAGATCTCTCGCGTCTTCCGGAATACAAAGTTGATCTATCCAGATATAATCAAAGCCACACCCCTTCGCCACATTCATCGCATGGATGATCGTCCTCGGAATATTTTCCGGAAGCGGAAGACTCTCAACCGTACTTGATTTAATCGGTCGGACTCTGAATTCTCCCGTTTGTGGCCCCCAAACATAACTTAGAGCTACGTACTTGCACCCCATAGGAGCAGGTACCAAAACTAGTTCATGGAGATTGACGACGAAAAGTTTTGATTTCATTTGCAGCCCGAGATGGCATTGTTCCGCGCATTTTGGGTGTTGGTCTATACATGCTTGGACAAGAATCGCCATCATAGATAATGGCATCCAGGGTTCATTAGGCGTGATATCTGCGCGACGAGCAACCAGTAGATTCCCCTGTTCATCGTGAGGGTTAGAACGCCATAGTGAAAGTTGCCTTTTCTTCACAAAACCATCCGAGCTGACGTAATCCGGGAGTTTCGTATTGGAGCAATCCACCGAGAAGATTGTGTATTCGTATGCTGACCCCGTAGTTCGTTTGAGCTCGCAAATCACATCTGAAGGCAACGTTCCCTTCCTATTCAAATACGTAGCAATCTCAACGAAAAAATTACACAAGTCACACTTATTCTGCAACATATTACGAACTTCCCCCAGTTCTATCAGATAGGCTTCCTCTGGGGTGACTTGTTGACCTTCCGGGAATACTTTGAAGAGTTCCATCAAATCGAGTCTCGAACAGCGTCCGCACAGGTTCGTTGCTTTGGAATATTGAGCCGTCGCTTCGGTCCATGTTGGAGGATCGCCTAGCTCATCGGTCCAGGAGATGGTGAATTGGTAGATGGGGTAGCCGATATATTCGCCGGCGGCGTTAAATATCGAGTCATATTCTTGTTTGTTGATCAGGGCGGTTTTAGATATGGGTGTGGCCATTTTAGGTTTAGGTTTTGTGAGTGGGAAGGCTAATATTGGAAATGAAGTTGTTGGAGTAGGTCGTGAATAAGAAATACGTCCAGGCCGAAGTTGGGCTGAATCAGGCTGCCATTCTATATCGCGGGGTCGTCTACTGGAGCTGTGATTGGCTAAGAACCACCAATAGTGGGGGATTATGCCAGAGTAGAGAAAGTCTCTAAATGCAATCTAGTATTTATACTCGGAAAACTTTGAAGGATTATATTGTGTTGAATGTAGTGGCGGATGCACAGCGTAACTGCTTCGAATGTTATGAATAAGTTGATTGAGGAGCTAGTAGTACGCTACGGAAATGATTTAGGATATCTCGAGAGCCGTGCCAAGCATTATAGTTAGTCATGGCTGACTAACTAAGAAAGTGTGCAGAGATGTATGCCAACCTTTGACATAATCTCAAGTTCATTTTACGTACAACTAACCTTCCTATTTAATATACGAAAGAATTAACTACCAGTTCCGACTCGTTGCTAGTAATAAGATTTCAAACGAGTCAAGCCTGGACGAGTATGTTAGTCAGGGAGGCAGCTCAAGATGCCGTGCTCATATCGCGTTTAGAAGAGTTTAAAAGACAAGTCACGGAACAACAAAGAGAGATCTCTCAGTAGAAAGCAAAGTTTTTAGAGGCTTAAGCGAATTCTAAGCGGTTACTTGCCGAGGTTCAGCCAGGCCGGAACAAGATTAAAGAATTAGAGGCTATCAATCTTGACTAAAATCAAGGTCCTTACTTGATTATTCAACAATTCATTGTGTAGTACTAGATATCACCACATTTAATTGGCTTGTACGCACCGAGTGAGTTAAGGTTCTCTAGTAACCCCGATGCTACTGGACCTTAACGTATCCACTCGGTAAAGCGGTGTGATCGCCTGTCCGAGAGTCTGAATTTGCCCCACCTGAGATAAAGCGGAGGGTTCTTGACAGGGATAGAGAGCTACGACAGATCCCAAGAGGCTTTCTAGTGGAGTATTATAGAAGTTATAGAATATTTATCTCTATGGATTTCTAATCCTCAATGGATGTTAGTTTGAATTTATGGACTTCGGGGCAACCCTAACTTTTCTGATTAGTGATCCAGTGTGCCTACATTCTGTTGACAATTGTTATTGATATTTGTAAACTGAAGAACTAGGTAAGATCTAAGATTTACATATAAGGCAAATGCGAATTTCTGGAAACAGCACTTCTTATTTTCCCATGTACGTCTCGTTTCATCAACCCAGGATTCTACTTCAGAATTACCGCCAGGTCACTACCGCACCACTTTTCCAATGTCCTCTATCAAGAATGTTGCAGTGCTCGGAGCACGTATTACCCTTTCTCGTTCTCTATCGTCAAGTGCTCATACTTCTTAGGGCGCTGGAACGCTCGGAGCTCCTGTTCTGAAAGCTATCATTGATTCAGGTAAATTTAACATCACGGTCATCACTCGTCCATCCTCAACGTCAACATTCCCATCTGGTGTCAAGGTCGTCAGGGCAGACTCCACATCCGTGGACGAGCTCACAACTGCTCTCAAGGGCCAAGATGCTGTCGTCTCAACTGTTGCTCGGGATGGAGTACGCAGCCAGACTGTTCTTGTTGATGCTGCGATTGCAGCAGGTGTCAAACGTATTCTTCCTTCCGAATATGCAGGCGACCTGAGCAATCCTAAAGCAGCTACCTTGCCACCCTTTGCCGACAAAATCCATACGAGGAAGTATATAAAGGCTAAGGTCGCCGCTGGTGCTGACATAACCTACTCATATGTTGTTACCAGCATCTTTCTCGACTGGGGTCTCGATTATGAGTTGCTTTTGGAGGTAGGTGGCCGACAGAGTCCCAGCGAACACAAGGTTCACAACTAATTTAATACATTTACTGACCCTCTTGTACTTCTAGTGGAGGTCTCCCGAGCCACCTCTATATAATGGTGGAGAATGTAACTTTAGCGCAACGACCCTTGCCACAGTAGGAAAAGGAGTAGTTGGAGTTTTGAGCCATCCCGAGGAGACGAAAAACCGATCCGTTTATGTTCATGATATAGCCATCTCTCAGAAGAAGTTGCTTGACTTGGCGAGAAGGGTTGCACCTGAGAGGAAGTGGTCGCCAGTCACGGTCAGTCTCGACGAGAAGGAGAAATGGGCTAGAAGTAAATCTGCTGAGGGTGATAATACATCTGGACCTGTGATTTTTGGTTATCTTGGTGTGGCTATATTCCAAGACGGGTATGGGGGTCGTCTTGAAAAGCTGGACAACGAGCTCCTTGGCATCAAGGAAATGACAGAGGTGGACATTGAGGCACTTTGGAGAGAGAGAATCATATCAACCTAGAAGGAGCGTATATATAATAGCGGGGGTTTTAAGGGGACATAGTGACAGGGTTCAACTATATACACGTCTATAATAAGGCCGTAAGGTATCTATAACCCTTCATTTATCCGGCGTTGTATATGCGTATCGGAACTAGTCCGTAACTGCCCCGGTACTAGTGCGTATCTGGTGGGCACGTGTGAGGCAGGTGCTGATGGTTATCACAACAACTCGAGACCTTCCTCCAATTAAATCAGTCTTTCTTCTCCATTGGTTAAGAATTGAGATCACGACACCGAGGCCACAGGTAAGGCAGACTGCGGACCGTGACTATCGTCACAATGTTCAGGCCCGTCCTTCATTCCTCCTTTTCAACATTTTTCCTACTTTCCTGCTTTTATTATTTACTTATGGCTGAAGTCTTCGGTGTAGTTGCCGGCGTTGCTGGAATCGCCTCTCTAATTCCCAAGGTTATCAGTGGCATCGACACTTTACGCGATGTACAGAGATCCGCAAATAAGGCTCCAGCCGAGTTGGACGCTCTAGCAGATGAGCTAAAATTGTTGAAGCGCCTCATTGAAGAGGCCTCACGCAATAAAGATTTCGTGCTTGAAATGGGCAATGCAAGTTTGGGACAAGTCCATAGTGGCCTCGAAAAGCTGAAGAGGAGGCTCGCAGCCCAGTTAGAACCAAAGAAGACAGGAATGCCGAAAATCTTTGTTTTCCGACACTGGAAAGAGGATGTAGAAGCCCTCCAGAACAGTATTCGGACTGTTAAGTTAGATTTGATCATGTGAGTGTACCCTCTTAATATTGCCTTTATTTTAGAGCTAAGATTCCTACAGAATCAACACACGCCACACTATACTACGACAAGAAGAACACATGCTAGTTACTCGGAATCTACTCTCGTCATTGCTCGCCTCAAGCTTTAGGGATGAAACTGTCACAGTTTCTGCATTACCATTAACGTCATCCTTATATCCATCTGGCCAGCTTGCGTTTGTTAATCGCACTATCACCCGCGCACAATCTTCGCAGTACAGACAGAACTGGAATTGTATAGAAAGGCACTGCTCCTGTCGCTGCCACCACACAGTAAGAATAGAACGACGCTTCTGGGCACTAGAATATACACCTGGTTTGATATCCCGCCAGGTTTGCAATAACAAATTTTGCAATGGTACTAAGTATGGAGTATCTTTCAACTTCACACTTTCACAGTGTGGAATTCCATCGTCGGCGACAATTGAGCTTTTTTTTCTTGCTGCACAAGCCAGATTCTCGCTTCGTCCTGCTTTCGAGGTGGAACACATCGTTCGATATACTTCTCCTGGGTTTGAGACTTTGTTGAGATATCAGGAAGGTATTATAACAGTCAAAGAAGCACGAGATAAATTTCTTGATCTCTTTCGGTCAGATTCCACTTTTAAAAATCACGTCAACCCGGCCGGACGTTCGTATATTGAGGTAAGATTCTTAGGTTCATGACTAGTCAATGTGTATAACATTTGAGATAGGAACTCGTAAGGGTACCGCGCTGGAACCCGGTGGATAGAGCTGGTCAATATTCCCTTCTCAAGCTCTTCATGGTCGAGTTTGGGATGAGGCGGGGAATACAAGAAACGAGGTAAGAATGTCTTAATATCAGTTCATTAAGCAGACTGCATGTGCAGTCTAATGCTCCAAATACTTTTAATTAACGATATGCTTCTATAGATTTTTCATTCGCTGTATAAAATGGATTGGGGAAGGGCCTCATCTAGAATTGTTGGACCATCTTCTTGATCTTGGCCTTGATGTTACTATATTTGACTCTCCACTGGCACAGAACTGGCCTCCCCCGTCTTCACTAAGTTGGATAGCCGAGGACATAGTGGATGATCCATTCTTCCTTGAGTACTTAGGAAAGCTACTTAAGAACAATCAAGGTAAGTCGCATCCTCAACTATGACGTCAACTGTTGTGTGCTAATTTTCCTACATAGGCTTTGCTGATATGTCGCCCCTTCATGAAGCCGTTTTACTTGGTTCGGATGAGTCATTTAACAAATGGCTCTCTAGCTCTGCCAAAGACGAAAAGAACTTCCTGGATCAAACCCCTATGCACCTTGCAACTTCCAACTGCCAGCGTCTCGTTGCACTGATTGAAGCTGGTCATAATTTAGATGCTACAGATATCTATGGCATCACACCTCTCATGTACGCGGCTGGTTCAAACTCCGAGAATTGTTTGATCGCACTCCTGGAACACGGAGCAAAACAAAATATCCAGTGTAAACGATACAACCGTACCTTTATCCATTATGCTGCTGTCCGTGACAATTGGGACCTCCTTTTTGCATTCCTCTGCTGGGTAGAAAAGGTTGTTGAAGAAGATACGTTGAAAAAGATAATAACTGAGAGCTGGGCGCGAAGGCTCACGAATTTGTATTACGTGGTCTACCCAGACTATCTTGGAAAAAGAAAGGTGTCATTCCAGCAATTCCTAGCTAAGTGCGGCTCGGTCGACTTTATGATTGACGACCAGTTCAGAGACTTGCGGGACAATACCCTTTTGCATTACGTTAGATCTGCAGAAGAAATTGACATCCTGCTTGAGAAAGGCTTCACACTGATCAATCATGTGAACAGTGCCGGTCAGCATGCGCTTATCACAACTATATACAATCACTGTGGTGGGCCGGACGTGGTACGCAGGCTTCTTGCTATTGGTGTGGATATCGACATCCAGGACAATTCACACCATACTGCACTTCACCATATGCTTAATAGCTTGCAGCGCTCTGCATCAAGCAATACTTGGGGAGTTATCGACAGTCTGTGCGTACTTCTCGCCAACGATGCAGACGCAATGTGTATCGATAACTGTAGGTGTCCCTGCTCACTTGGTGGCTGCCTTCCTTCCTCGGTATTTTGCATGCAAGCTCAAACTTGTAGCTCCTACGACACTACCGTACCTATATGGTCACTAGAATGGCTAACTCTGATTCTCAAACACCGAAATGTAATTGAGGCCAGAGTTATTGTTCTTTCTCTCATTCGCAGAGCGAAATTTGATGATCTGGGAATGACACATGTTTGCTGCGGCCGCCGTCAGGACTATTTATCTCCGCGAAACTATCAGGGGCACGCACCAATGCCCGATGAAAATATCGATGAGATTCTGGAGGAAGAGTCTGAGTTCATCGACATGTTAGAAGAAGAAATGGCACTGAGTTCAGCTAAGCCGTATGAAGAACTTGTTGATGAATGGATACAACAAATCAAAGCGGCACTTGAGAAATATTGCATGAAAGCAAGTGAGAAAGATGAAAGCATTGCAGAGGATGAAGTCATCCACGGGGTATATTCCCTACATCTTTACCCCTACCATGAATATTAAGCTAATCCAGAGCAGCCACAGCCCAAATATGAAGTGGACAGTAAAAAGGACTGCTTTAGATTTAGGCCATTCTCTGTTGACTCTTGGGACACAAATCCGGCTGAATCTGCGAGGAGAGATTGTCGAATATATTTACTGGATGGAGTATGAATATCGTTGTGGAAAGACTTCTAGACTGTGCAAAAGCGTCGGTGGATCCACCAAGGATGACTGGTACCTTAGCAGGCTTTCTTGGCTATTTAAACTCGTCAACGAGCTAGGGATTTCAATAGCAGAAATTTCTGCCAGCATGAGGGAGAAAAGAGAACCGGATCCAGGATCTCTAGTTGAGCAGTCTATCGGGGTAGAAGAAATCACTAAACACTTGATAGCGTCGTGGCGTGTATGGGAAGAATATCGAGATTTTTAGGATGGGAAGGTTGAAGTATAGTTAAGCAAATAGCTGCTAAAGTACTGATTTCTCAATATAATTTGTCTGAGGCTTTTACCTTATATATACGGTTTATCTTCGAACTACCGACCTATCTATTATTCTATAGAATAGGAGCTTTGTTATAAGACTCGGCTAAAGTAGAAACTAAACCTGGATAAAAGTGAATAGACTAAAAGAACGCCTTTGTAATCTAGTCTTTGCTTTAGTCTATTTACTCGTTGAATACAGATATAACAGCTATGGATCTAGCTAGCTCTAAGATTGTATTATCACGATTATGTTAATATCTTATTTTCTTATATTATTTTAAGTGATAACGGTACATTTAACTTGGAAGGATTAAAGAAGGAAACCAACAACGTTGAATCACTAAAGTTGCTGTCGAGCGACTTATGCTTAGCACTATTTTCTACGAAATATTAGGAAATAAAGATACCCCAAAGGTGGGAGATGCACGGTTTGAATAATTAAAACGACAACAACATCTTTACACGTGATTCTGACAAATCACGCCAGAGTTTACCAAAGTGCAACCGGTTTTTTCCAACTTGTTCAATTTTTCGAGACAGAATTCCCACCCCTTATCATGCCAGTTCCACCTATTCGCGTCGCTGTTTATATCTCTGGCCATGGATATGGCCACTATACAAGGACTCTCAACTTAATTTCGCTCATCTCCACGCCAACTTCAAAGGTGGGAGAAAATACACAAGAGTACAAATTCCACATCCGCACAACAACTCCACTCCATCCGGAACACTTGAGCTATGCCTTACACCCAACTATCACACAAACAAACGCATACAACATAGATGCCGGAAAATCCCTCGACTCGCTTCTAACCTTTGATGCTACCACGGCAGTAGAGGAAGAGACCCGATACCTGGCACTTCACGATATACAGGTCGTCATATCAGATGCGTTATCGCTGCCCTGCTTTCTAGCCGACTCACTGAAAATTCCATCGATTCTCATCACAAACTTCACATTCGATAGCATATTCCAAAATCTATTAGATAATGCTCCAGACTACCGAAACAGAAGAGATGCGCAGCTGAAAATTGATGAGATGTCCAGTCATTATGCCATGGCTCACACCGTCATACGGCTCCCAGGACACATCTCTTTTCTCTTTGATGGCCCACGAATTATCGACGCGCCTATGCATTACCGAAAGGCAACACAAACCAGAAACCAAACTCTTGCAAGTTTGGGATTGGCAGAGCTCGCGGACAAAAAGATTCTGCTTCATTGCTTTGGAGGCCACGGACTGGATGCTCTGCCCTCAATACCTCGACTGCCCGAGGGGTGGGTGTGCTTGAGTCAAACGATTGACGCTCCACCACCATTCTACAAAGCACCACCCAGAGTTTACATGCCAAACCTAATTGCAGCGAGTGATGCCGTCCTTGGAAAATTGGGCTGGGGAACTTGTAGTGAGGTGATTGGCAGCGATCGTAAGCCGTTCATTTACGTCCCACGGAGCGCTTTTGTGGAGGAGGTGGGCTTGCTGGGTTGGATGCAAAGTGCGCATCGAAAGGAGATTCGGCTGGAAGTGGATGATTATGAAAGTGCACGGTGGAGCGAGGCTATTGGAATAGCAGATGAAATGATTGTGCGTGAGGGTAAAGAGAAAGAAGTGAGCGAGATGTGGGCTGAAAATGAATCGATACTGAGGAAAGTTTTTGAGGAGACTCTCAGAACTGTAATCCACTAGTTATGGGGAATCTGTCACAAATAGGCTTCATACACTTACAGCTGCCCCAGAGAGCGGCGTTGCTTTTGCGACAGAATTTCATGTACAGCAGCGATAGAGCTGCTTTGGACATTTGAGACAGTGTGGCACGTGCGTGCGTGAGGCACAGCAAGTCAACCGCGTCGCGTCTGTTGAGACAGCTTCTGATCCTCTCCATCCCTCATTAACTCAAACTCACCATTCAAATGCCAGGAAAGAGAGGCGCTAGGACGCCAAAGCCCACGCCCAAGACTGTGTCGTCCCACAAGCACACCTCTGACATTTTATCGTCCATCCCACCAGAGATCCTGCAAGCAATTCTTGACAACGTGAGTAGACTTTGAGACATTGGCAGGAATCTAAATAACGATTTCTCAGATTCAAGACATATCAACAATCAGCAAATTGGGGCGAACTTGCAAGAGATACCATTCCCTTCTCATGCCGAACCTCTACCATCGAATCACTGTTGCTGCCGCGTACCATGCACATATCCCAAAGCTTATTCGAACGCTCGAACCACTCTTGACCATCGCACAAAAGAAGCAACTTAAAAAGGAAGGGAAATACAAAGGTCAACAGGAACGATATGCGACCAACCTCGACGAGACCCTGAAGCCTACTTGCGTAAAACACGTGCGCCAACTTCTGGTGGGTTACTCTGACCCAGGAAAGAAACACCAGTATATTGTCAACAGATATGTCGAGGAAGCATTCAAGAATCTGGATGATCTCGAGGTTGTAGAGACCCAAATCCTCACAAAGTAATTCTTCCATTCACATCTAAATTCAGCTTGCTGACATTATCTACAGGTCCATGGGACAGCGACTGGCTTCGCTTCGGAATCTCAAGGCCTTGCGTCTGCTTTCACAACACTTTGAGGACGAGGCTGACGAGTCCCTCGCTGGAATCAAAAACTTGAATCATCTAAGCATACATGATCGCGGATACGGACCCAAAGTTGCAAACCACATTATTCAGTCAATCATATCAAATTCCCGATCAACGTTGCAAACTCTTGTCATAGAGGCCAATTCCTACGCCTCTGTGTTTCTGCAAGGATGGGAGAAGAATGCACCCGCAGAAACAATTGAACTTGTGGCGTTAAAGTCACTTACCCTCTCTGGCATCTCATTCGAGCCAGCACCTATCTTGTCATTATACAAAGCAGTAGACTTTTTGGGGCTGCAAGAACTCACTCTTGGGACTTTCTCCCACGGAGATCATCTTTTCTTTCAGCACCTCGCAGCTCTCACTTCCTCGTCAACCCGCCCAGCTGCAAGGTTGCCAACTTTGAGCATAGACCTTTCGGAAAACAGCAGTAACTACTACGGTAACACTTCCGACGATAATCAGGCTACATTCGCGACCAAGTGTCAATTCATTGCTTCATTCGACACATTGACGACGCTGACACTAAATGGATATCATGAATACCGCAAAACCGTCACAACTGGTCGTGATGTATCAGATACGTTACTGCAAGCTATCCTAAAACACAAGAATCTGCGGACGCTGAAAATTCCATACCCCTCGTCGTGCAGTGGCCATGAGAATAGATGTTGGCCAGCAAGGGCCGTGGCCATGATTGTAGACAATTTACCTGAGTTGCAGGAATTTGTCTTTACACCAGATGAGAGGGAGCTCGTATGAACACTCATTTCTTGTTGAAGCATATGCTGACATACCGCAGGAGGAGATTGGTCGGGCTCTCTCGAGAGGGAAAAAGCTGAGGTCTATCAGCTGCTACCCAATCGGACAAACCTTCGACGTTGTTCAAGCACAACCGTTGGCGCTCAAGCTCTTGGAGAGTATCCTTGGTGGTTTATCGTTTGAGGGAAGGTGTTTGTTTGGGAAGAACAATCAAATCTCAAGCTGGTTTCATTCCACCATCAGAGATGGGAACTTGCCTCCAATTTCCCGGAAATCAAAAAGGGAAAGGGGGGAAAGGTGTTACTAAAGCCGAGAAGTTGAGCATTAATGGAGGGCGTGAGGTACTGTACAGAACTCCCCAGCAGACTTGGGATCGGGATGTTGGACTAGGGTATCTTCCTAGTTGTGAATGGGTGGATGGAGTGGAGAAGGATTTGTAATTAAGGGATTAGGTGGCGGAAATGGGGTGAGGGTTCGAGCTGAAAAGCGCAAGTTTGTCGAACAGGTCGAAAGCGCAAGTTGGAGGAACGGTTCGAAAGTGTTGAAGTCCGGGGGAGGGGGGTGAGGCCGTCCAGAATACTCGGATTTAATTCGAGACCATCAAGCGAATCACTACCAGGCTGCCTCTTCCATTTCTAAAAATTGAACCCAGCTCTCCTTTGTTTTGGCCAGCGAAGATGCCCATGTCAATCAGTCAGGGGCTTTGAAATTGCTGGGAAGAACAGAGTACATGTTTGTTGAAATATGTCCTGTTGGCATATGCAGGAGTCTTGTTGAGTCGTTCGTGGAAAAGTCACATCAACGTATAGCGGCTGATGATCAAGAGGGCAGAATTTCTTCAATATTTAAAACCAATCTCTGAGTACTCAGCAACGTAATACGAAAAAAACAGAATCACAAGGAGGAAAAGAGTCCTTCGATCTAGAATCCTGGCCGACGGACCTCTCTTGTTTTCTCCTTGATTGCTGATGGGCGTCTCTTTTTCCCCACTCTCTCTCATTTGATCAAACTTCTTCAACTTTCTCGAAAACACGATTCCCAGCAGCGAATATCTTCCTCCAGCTGTGAAATAAGCAAAGTAGCAAGAAGGGAATGGATTCTTCGATCTAGAATATTGGTCATGGACTTCTCATGTGTTCCATTCGATTGCTGATCAAACCTCTTCTGCCATCTCGGCGCAATCCCCACTGGCGAGTATCCTTCTCCATTTTCGAAATAAATAAAATGGCAAGGAGGAAAATGTTTCTTTCCGTTCATCCAGCCACACGATATTCTCTTGAGTGCATGTAGCTTGTGATCTGCGAGAGAAATCAGGTTTCTCAAAGTGTTTCCCGACTGGTGAACCAGAAAATGGGACGAAGGCAAAAACCAAAGCAAAAGAGATTAAATCTCGTGGGGGTTCCAAAGATTTCAGATGTCCGGCTACTTGCCGAGATCAGAAGAGATAGATCGGTCCCCCTCTAAACGCTACTAAGGCAGACAGATAGATCAGGGTCCGGCTGTGAGGCACAGACGGGAGACTCATCTCATTCTAACCAAGGCAGACGTAGCGGACGAGAAAAGTACCGATGTACTTGTCCTGATAAATTTTCAAAAAGTAGAAAGAGAAAAAAAGGAATCAAGTAGGTGGGAGGGAGGGAGAGCTAATTTAGCGTCATTTACGTACGGTCCGTGCGCTAGAATGTGAAGGTGATATTGGATGTGTATATTGTGCAGTACGTCAGTTTTGTTCTCTTCGTACTTTAGAAATGGCGTCCTTTGGTAAGGAACCCACTTTCAGCCTAGAAATGGATGCCTTAAAGAGCGGTTTGAGGAGGGAGATCTGGATCCAGATTTGCTGGGATTTGAGACGGAGGGTCCGGGAGGGAATAATGGTTAGGGTGTTGATGGGGGATTTACAATTAGGAAATGAGATTGATAAGCTTATACTTGTTCCAACCTGCAGTTTGATGCGTGATTCTTCTGATGTTTTTACCGAGAAACAATTCAGCCGTGGAAGATGCAGACACGGCGGTGAGGGCGTTTTTGTTACACATCAGGGACAGTCAAGCCTCCCCTTGGGGATTATTGACCCCTCATATTAAGTTATTTCTTATACTTTGTAAATTTACAACAGTGTTCCACTAGAAATTCAGGTCAGCTTTTGTCAGTCATCGGATGAAAGAGAACCTACATTCAGGATACCGACTCTGAAACGGCTCATCCAAACTCCAATTATCCATAATTCTCGTATGGTCCCAAAACTCCTTTGTTACAGTGAAACCTCCCTTCACTCGCCTCAAGGCAGCTTGCACCCCATGCGGCCAATTCACATTAACGCTCTGGACGACCATGTATTGAAACTCCTCCGTGCAGTACTTCTCCTGGTTCTGAATAATCGCTTCTCGCAGCTTTGGCCATCCCATGCCACAAATCCAAATGGGATGTGGGATTGTGCGTTGTGACGGGACTGGATGTGACCATGATGGGATCGCCAGAAAGTCTTCGTAACTGTTTGATATTTGCCATTGGTATAATGGGTAAATAACGAGCAAGATGGCGAGCTTCTCTACAAAGGTTCGGTAGGTAATTCGATGAAGAAGGTCGGTCAGAGCTCTGGCCACAGGATGCACCAGATCCGAGTATTGTGGTGCAAGCAGAACGTTCAGATTTGGATATCTTGGCCCGGTGGCATGTAATTTAGAAGCACCTGTCAAGGCAACGCTTTTCTGTTGTGTGATGATACCACCGAGGATGTGGTCAATCGGTGTGTTTGGCTTGACGATACGAAGTGGAAGTTCCCAGATTTGGACAGACGGTTGTTGGATAAGTGTCGCTGGAAGAACATAACCCGGCGGAATTGACCTTCGACTTCTCGGGTATAGCTCTATTGAAGTCAGCAAACTGTATACCCGGGGAAAGACTACCATACCTCTCCTTTCGTCGCTATTTGAATGGGCTTTGGATGATGGAAAGACATGAGAAGTTGGGAGATGTGCTGCTATAAGAGCGCCTTTGGTGGAGAACTCTTCTTCATATTCGGGTGAAAATGAAGAGGAAAAGCCGGTGGATGTATCATGCCGAAGTGGAATTGATTCACTGGGACTAAACGTCGAGGAGTTGGCATTTCGAGAACGGAATACGGCTTGTTCCCTCCCCACAAATTTTGACTCTCCTTCGGACAATGCAGACTTCAATCGTTTTAATTCTTCCTCCAGTTGCTCATTTCTCTTTTGCGCCTCTAGAAATTTGGAACTCTTCCCAGGTTTCTTTGACAATTCCTGTATCTTTTGCTCCAAGGTTTCAATGTGTTTCTGAGTCTTCTGACGAAGGACTCGCTGAGCATGTCGATCTGCTGCTCTCTTCTTCGCGAGTCTCTCTTCACTCAATTTGGAAACGGTTCTACTCTCTTTACTTGGAATCGAATCAGAAATGCAGGTTCGGTGAAAGGGTTGGGGTGTCAAGAGGAGTGGCTTGATTTCTTGAGAATACTAGTGGTGTTGAGTGCCGACGTACCACGTGGTTTAGTTCCGGGTTTGATTTTATCGCTCGAGACTTTCATGCCAGGTTGATTACTCTCGACGGTACTGGAAGGCCCCGGAATAGAACTGCTCTCATTGGGCATTTTTGAGAAAAGGGCAATGTGAAGTGTTGGATGTGACAACTTCCCTTGTACCGTACGTGATGGTTACTGGGGTGTTGCTGGGACTGGAAAATAACCGCCAAAAGGTTCAAAGAACAGAGGAACGGATAAAGAATTAAAGAGGGGTAACGGGGCGATCATCGATGCTTTTAACCTTTCCCCATACGGCTCGAGCGTTCACGCGATGTAATTCTAGTGGCTTGGCGGATGATAGGTGGGAAATGGGTCTTAGCAGAAGTCGAATAGGTACGTACAGTGCATTCTTGGGTCGGCGGCATTTATTCATTGAGACTGGCGATGATCAGGCTGGTAACTTGACGATGCGTCCTCTTGTTATTTAAGGCATAATCTGATGTATCGTGGACAGAACCTCATTTCCTACAATCATCTCCTGTTCAAATATGATATATACGTAGGTATTTAGGCCCAACTTTTTCCTGAAGCCCACAGTTTGCATCAAAACAGGTACTTACTGGAAGACCATAAACTACCTTAGAACTAAGATGACATTTGGTAACGTTCTTCCTTCCGTGGGTTCTTCCGTGGGTTAGGTTCTTTCAACAATCTGCCGAGATGCTCGTACCTCGCCAAGACTTTAGCCGACGCCCCTCAATACTGGTGTGCCGTTCCGTCGGATCTCGGTCAGGGTTGCGACGTGCAGCGCCCCTGAATCGAGGGCGGATCTTAGCCTGGTGGTCGGTCAGTCACCTTGGTGGAAGATATGAATGAATCGACTGACAAACCCGCCTTTCTTCCTGTGAGAAATACCTGGTGGCACTCTCCTTTCTCATGTTTCAGATTCAATATCCGACTCGGATTGATAGGCTGGCAGTCGCCGAGGCAGAAAAGTAAAAGACCTCCTATTCTCAACTGACAAAACCTCCGCTTGCAAACGCCAAACGTCAAGGGATATCATTAACTATCTACATTACTATACAATCCTTCGGCTTATCTTCCTGGCCTTGAGTTTGAGCTCTCCTTCCGGGATCGCCACTGCTTGGGCCTGCTGTCGACGACATCCTTCTCCCCGGTCTTGATAATGCAGGAGCATTTCCCCCGTACGCACTCGATCGCCTCTGTGCCCTTGGGTCTGCTAGTGGATGTGAGGGGTGGTCATTAGGAGGTACATATGCTGCCGAATTCGCAGCTTGTTCGTACGATGGTGGAGGAGCATCAACTCCAGCCTCTGGATCTATTGGTCTTCCTCCTGCGTTTGGTCCGCTTCGACGTGGTGGGATTGTTGGACGTGGATCCTGACCACGGCCACGACCTCGACCTCGTCCCATTTGAGGTTGACTATTACCTTGCTGTTCGATGAACTGCTGTGACAGCTCCGTCTCTCGACGACGACGTTCAATCTCACTTCGGTGCCTCTCTTCTTCCTCTTCCTGCAATTGAAGTGCTAGCGCAAGATCATGGTCTTCCTGCTCGGTATTATTCGGGGATTGTGGAGGTTCTTGAGCATTCGAGGATTGTTGAGGAGATGAACGTCGGTCAGGAACTGTCTGCACGGATTGCTGTTGGGAGGTATGGCCACCGACAAGTCGAAAGTCACCAGAGAAGAATTCGGCATTCTCCCCATTCACATCAATCAGTGATTCCCACACAACTTCATCATGCCCAGCATATCCTGAATCGGTGACCAATTGCAGTAGCTGAAGTGTGTCGGGGTGGCGGTACAAGGTCGAAAAGTGATCATTCCGGAACAATATAGCTACGGCTCCTGGCGCAACGGACGCCGTGATTGTTTGCAGGCCAAAAGGTGTGAGTTGGGTAGCATTGCTGGCGAAGAAAGCTTTGATGGTTCCGATATCCTCCAGAGTTCCCTGCTCCTCAAAACTCAACCCCTCTCGTTGTAATTTATCTTCCAACCCCTCCTCGTGAAACATGATATTCTGAGCGTCTTCATATGACTTTGCGGACCGTGAAAGTGCTGCAAATGCGTGTGAATCTCGGTCTGGGAGCCAGCCATGGATCAATGGTACTGAAAATGTGCTATAAAGTTTCATTTCTCGGGTGTCCTCAAACGTTCCAGGAATTGTGGCTTGTCGTTCCGAAGGATGGACATGCGACATGGAGTTTCGCAGTTCTGTGGTAGACTTTGCAGCTGGCACAAATCGAGGATTGACATTCATGCCGGTATGAAGTGTGAGAAGGAAGGAGTAGAGGTCTCCAACATCTGGAAGTCCTTGAGCAGCGTCACCACGACGACCTGACATCAACTCATCAAAAACAGCATCCAGTAACAATCCAAGGCTCACCCTTTCCCTCGATCTCAAAGTCTCGACCAGAGCTGTCTCCAAATTTGCCGGCGTGGAAAGCGTAAGTGCGTTGACCAGAGCTAGCAGGGGACAAGGTCCATTAAGATTCTGAACGAGAATCGGAGATACTCTGGGATTTTGAGCTGCATTCACATCATGCCAGCTGATCTTCTTGACTTCGTAGGTCTCTTTCTTTTGAGCTCTGACTACGGGACTAGTCATTGAAGAGGCCGTTGCGGAATTTTCCAGCACTGGTCTTGGAGGTTGAATCGGCGGGTTCTCTTGCGATCGCCTAGGTGGTAGTTCTGGTGCATGTTCGGATTCATCAGATGAGAATCTTTCCAACACAGCACCACTCCCAGCAACAATGCCGCTCTGTTGTGCCTCTTTAGGTTCGTGGTCAATCAAATTCCAGCCTTCCATTTGTGATACCGGTTCTTGAACCACCGGAGGGATGACATTTGATCGGCTTGGACCGTCATCCCACGCATTCCTATCATCTTCCAGTTGAATCCTTCCCTTTCCGTTGTTCGCCGGCAACTCCTGAGGAGCTGGAGAGGGCTCATCTTCATCCCACGCGGGCGACTCGGGTCTGTCAATTTCAACCAAAACTGGGCGCTGCGACAAATCGGGAGCATTTGATTGTGTTGGTGCCTCGGACCAAGCATCGTTTCCGGAATCCTCTCTTTGAAACTGGGGTACTGGCGATGGTGTTGTTTTCTGTTGCAGGGCTGGTTGCCACGGATTTGAACTTAGGGGATCTGCAACAGACATGTTGGACAACTGATGTGTGGGCACTGTGAGCATTAGTATTGGTCTTTGACAAGACTCGAGAGGCTTACCTTGTGGTGGAGCTGCGGATGGTTCTGGTTGTCTATCTCCCCATGCCGCCGCACTGCTCTCTCTACCAGCGTCGCTTGCTCCGGTTTGTTGTCTCTGCAAAAACGGGTTGGTAGTTTGTCGGAGCTTCTCTTGCGATGTCTTTGGGGTATATCCAGGCGGCGGACCAACTCTTAACGAGTCTGGCAATTCCCTCTTCTGCTCCGCTCTGTGTCTCTCCAATCCTTCATCCATCCACGCGTTCGCGCTGTCTGGTTCGGAATCCGTTGCAGAGGGTGCCATATTTCCATGAACATCCTGCATTCGAAATTGTGGAGGGAGGTCGGTAGATATTGGTGTAACGGGATATGGCGGGATGGATTGGGATGCGGAGTCTGGTGCCAGATTCGAATCGGCTTGTGCCACTGGCTTTCTTGTGACCATATTGGCGAGTTTGGAATGGGAAGCTCGATAGGTCTGTTCTCCTATTCAGTACACAATATCCAAAAGATATTGGGCGTTGGTGGAATGGTAGGATGTCGCCGTTGCCTTCCCCGTGGGGAGCTCGCGCTGGAATGACGATGGGGGTTATCCAGGGTCTGATGGAAAAGGTTCAAGCTGCGCCGAAGTTGACAACAGACCAAGCACCGATAATTGTGAATGTGAATAGGAATATGGATATGCGTATGAGTTTTTGTGTATAGGTGTGAATATAGTCGTGGATGGCTTCGTAATTCGTGAGGAGGTGAACGTTGTTCTGGTGTTTGATGATATGATAAGTGCGGACTGGGTTGAAGGGCGGGATCTTATCCAGGGAAGAAGCCACAACTGTAGAACATCGGTGGCGGGAATGTGGCTGCGCTGTGTTGCTTTCTTTCTGGGGTCATTCTTTGACTCGCCCAGGAGGTTTATAGAAAAGTCGTGGATTAGTCTCTTCTGCTTCTATATCTTGCTAGCCCGGGGATAAGAATAGGCCTATATCCCTTTTAATTCGTCGTCTTTACACGAGTTCGTAGATGCATATGCGGCTCCTGGACCTGGATTCTTCATGTTGACGTCTCCCCGACACGCGTCATTATTCGTCTCGCCTCGAACTTGCAGATCATATTCACTCGCTCACTTGCACTCGCATGCTCACCTCAAGTACGAGGTACAAGATACATCAGCGGGATGTGCCTAGTGCTTCTTTATAAATATGGAAACAGAGATGAGAATACGAATAGACAAAAGGTTATTGGGCAAGACTCCAGGGAAAGCTTTCTCTCTTGCTGTTTACATTGACGTAGATCGGCTCGGTTAAAGCAGAGCACTGCACTTTCAAGCTTCTACGGCTGACCACAGAGCCAAAGGATGAAAAGGCTGAGAAATTTCATGTCGCAAAAAATGCGATTCTCAACACAAGGCTGCATGCACATCCTTTTTCCAAGGTGGTGCAGTGATACAATTGATTATACTCCTTCCACTCACCACTAAGCAGCATGAATAACCTCGTCAAAGCCAATGCCTTTGTGGCATTGCGACTCCCATCCGATACTCTCAAGGTTCTGCAATTGGTGCCAAACACGTTCGTCCCCCTCTCCCCAACCACGCCCCTCCTAACACCACATAGTGTTGTATCACTGGGCAAGTATGGCACCTTTGCCAGCAATCTTGTTCTCGATCGCCCATTCAATCTCACCTACGAACTTCTCGACCGACAACCAGGCCAGAAAGGCTCGGCACTCCGAATCGTGCCAGCCTCTGAGCTCCATGCCGACACAATGGCCGAAGAAGCAGAGGCTGCAAACCCCTCGCAGAACGATATCTCACTCGGCGACTCCTCGACGGAATTTCAACTCGTGTCCGAGACTGGCGAGGTTGTCGCTCGCACAAACCGAGAAACGATTGATGACTCGGCCAGACAAACCCTCACCATGGCTGAGATTGAGGCTTTGAAGAGGGAGGGGACAGGTGCGGGAAAGGACATCATTGCAAAGTTAATGGCGAGTCATCTCGGATTGGAGCAAAAGACTGCCTTTAGTCTCGCAAAATATAAGCTGCTAAAGACGAAGAAATATTTACGGCGCTTCACAATCTTACCGTTGGACGTGCGGATGTTAGGAGACTGGATGATCAAGGAGAAGGATCCTACAAAGATTATGGATTTGAGGGAGGAGGTACTGAGTCTGGCAATCAGCTGGAGTAATGTTCACTATTCAGAGGCCCTGAAAGAGCTTCCTGACCTAGGAGGCGGGCGATGGTTAGTGGTGGACGAAACGGGTGGATTGCTGGTTGCTGCACTGGCAGAACGGATGGGCATACTATATCCAAAAGAAAACGAAGAGGAGGATATCGATGGAGAGAAGGAGAAATATGCCGATGCGCCAATCGCAACGTCAAATAGCCTCACTCTCCTCCATTCAAATGCCCAGCCGAATCTATCTCTACTGAGCTACTTCAACTATTCACCAACATCTACAACATCGTCGCCCACACATCCACTATCAACAAATCTACAATCACTTTCATGGCTACAACTCCTTTCGCCAGAACTCGACAGCACATATTCTACCGTGGTTGAGCCCCTTTCACCTGATTCACTATCAAACTTGAAATCTGGCAAACGTGGCAATCATTTCCGAAAGTTGCGTCGCCATACCCGCACCAAAACCGTAGTAGATGGCACGAGAGCAGGTGGGTTTGACGGTCTTGCAATCGCATCACACATGGATCCCGTCTCCATTCTCCGACATACGGTTCCTCTGCTCCGAGGAGGCGCTCCAATCAGTATCTACTCGCCCACGATCGAGCCACTGGTTGCGCTGGCGGATGTTTACTCGACATCAAGACGAACGGCATTTATCCAAGCCCCTCCAGCGGGATATGACGATTTGAGCGAGGAGGAGAAACCATTTTGGCCTGGCGATGATGACTTTCCTCTCAATCCAACGATGCTACTGAATACGAATGTGCAGAGCGCCAGGGTGAGGGAATGGCAAGTCTTGCCGGGAAGGACCCATCCTATAATGACAGGGAGAGGAGGTGCTGAAGGTTTCCTGTTCACTGGTGTCAGAGTGATTCCGGCGGAGGGCAAGGTGGAAGCGAGAGGCAAGTTTGCAAAGAAGAGATCTGCCGAGACGCCTTTGGAGAATGGGAGCGGGAAAATACCCAAGCTGGCTGACATAGAGCATGAGCTAGGGCTGTAACGCCTGGTAGAGAAATTACTCTACTGCAGGCTGGCGTTGACTCGGAATATGGTGGTTGACAAATTAGATTTGTACTTTATTCGCCTTAAAACACGCATCGGCTCCTCCCGTTGGGACGGACGAGGTTCATATTTTTTAAATTCGTGAGCTATGCACCCATCATCCCATTGATCAGCCAGGCAGCATCGCCAAGTTCCATTCCACACTTCTGCAATATCTTCTCGTCGATTCAGTCGTGCCCCAAATCTCCTACAAGCTCTTTCCCATGAACTTCCTCTTTGTAAAACTCAACCACCACTTGCTTGGCTTGTCCGATCCATCCTCATATATCCGTGCCAACAATCTAATTGCCAATTCCTGACGAACCTGGGCGAGATATTGTCGCAGAGCTTCCGCTTCTTGTCGGTTGCTTGGAGCGTTGAAAATCTGGGGAAAGCAGAGTCAGCAGTCTGTGTCGGGTTCCGAGAAGTATGGGGAAGATACCTGATTGAGAGGGAATCCGGGGTCGCCGGGAATCGAGAAGTTGTTGTCCAGTGCTATGTTCTGCACCTCCTTTTGCGCCTCCCTGGTGTGACCATCAGCATACTGTACTTCTGAATTGAAGCCTCCCCACTAACCTTGCACTCATCGACGGTCTAATCTTGGCCAAACATTCGCTCACCCAAAGAATGCCATAAATCAGCAACCTATCCGCAGGGCCCTGGATCTCGAAGTTGCGGAAGAAGGTGTTTGCGCGGAATAGAGAAAGTACCTCGTCGAGGGAGTCGTAGGATTCGGAGTCTGGCTCGGGAGAGAGATGGGCTGGTAGAGAAGGATCAAGAGGGAGAGTGTAGGCTGGTCCGCGGGTTTTCGTACGAAGGGGAGGATTGGGAAGTTGCCTATTAATTGTGTGGTTTGCGCCGTGGTGTCGGCATTGAAGATGCTGTTGTAGGCCTGGCGATGTTAGCTGGGGGGTGATCCATAGATTAGATGGAGTTTGCGAACTCACCGGCATTTTGGCGGCAATTGATTGGGGATGTTGAGAGGTTTAAGTCTCACGTCGTTGTGATGGAGTGAGATGGAGCATGGAGGGGTCGTCATGGTGTCCACGTGACGTCGCCATATCTCGGATCTTGGCATCTTCTCCGTCTGGCTTGCTCTCGTCCATCTTTCCCTTCTCTGTCGTCAATGTTCTAATTTATGTATCATGGAAGACTCTTCCCATATTCTGAGCCACATTTTTAAAAATAAACGTTTCGAAATTTTGTAATGTCTATTTCAGCACCCTACATCTCTCCTCCGCAGCTCTTGATCCTTTACGTGAATATCCATCTTTGGTTACATCAACATGTCACCGAATCCCATTCGTACTCCTTCATTTCTATATTCTTGAGCCCTCCTAAACGCTTCTGATCTTCCCTCCTTTGAATTTCTCTTCGGGCTTCTCTTGGGGCTTTTCCTCACCCCAGACGACAATGGTGACAGAATGTGAACCTTTTTACCACCCTTCGATGTCTTGGTTCTTCTTGCTGTTGCAGCCTTTGCACTGTCTACTTCTTCTTCTGTTTGGCCTACTTTTGCTGCCTTTGCATCATTTGCCGCTTGTTTCTCGGCTGCCTCTGCCGATCTATGTACAGGGACGTGTCAGCTAACGGAGTATCTTCAGTTCTCGTCATTACTTACTTGTCACAAAGTGCGCATGATTTACTTTTCAAATAGGCCCAGTGTGGATGAATTTTGCATGCAATCATATGAGTGCGGCAATACCCATCCCTTACGTTACAGTTTCCTGGATACCCATCAACAATCCCGAACTTCCCTGGGCAGTGATGGTTCTTCTTTCTATCAATTGGGCCCATTGTCGGTCACCTTGGAATTAATTCTCTTCTTATCTTCGTTCATATTTGAGCTTGCAATTATGGACGCGAGTCCAAATTGTTAGTTGCTTCTTTGTTGATGTTTGGTTTCTTAATGTTATTGTATTCGATTCTCTTGATGCAAGCGGCATTCTTCATTATTCCCATTTACTTGGCTCTGGAGCTATTCTTTATCTCACTACCTCAGGTTGTTCCCCTTTTTTTCCTCTTGGCCTGTCCTCCGCTTTGAAAATATTTAGCATATTCGTGTCAAAACACAGGACGCTTTATTTTCCGCGTTGGTTGTGTCGCATGACACGTACAGAAAGTCGATCGCCGGAGAACCCTCGATGTCGCTACTAATATAGTATGCTCGCGTGGCAGCGGAAAGATTTGCGAGCGTTGATTCTCCTGGTCATGAATCGTTGATCAAGCACGTTTTTGATGTCACTAGCACTTCTGGCATCTCAAGTACAAACACCACTTTGTAAAGCAAAATATATCTATTTATATCGACTCAGAACTCACACTCCCTCCCAAGACATCTTACATATTAAGCTTGCTCCCATATCAACTTTCAACCCTTCCCCCAGGTTCAAATCCAACTGCACACTCCTCCCATTCCCTACCTCCACCCAGGGCAACGCCACTCCGCACAACCAACAAATTTCACTCTCTGAAGTTGAAGGTGATATTTGTTTGCAATTTCCACATCTCCTCTCATTGATTCTTTCTTCTCTTCCCTTCCCTGTCTGTGACTGTAATTCCTCGTCGAGCTCTACCCGTTCCACCTCCTCTAAACTGAACTCCATCTTCAACGGACTACTCGGGCTGACAGCTTTCCTGCCACCCTCGTCCATATCTCTCCTTCTCTTTCTCTTCTCTACGTATTCGGGCTGCAATTCCCCTTCCATCAAGCCATCACAATCAATCCCCACTGGTCCTTGTTCTCCCTCCTCCGCATCTTCCTCCCCACAAAAGTCGAATACCTCCTCGCCGGGAGTCTCCAGCGTCAAATACGAAGTCACACCATCGCGAGTCCCATACTCAATAGTAGTAGTATGCACATCAGCCATCTCAACCAACAGGTGCGCTTCCCTCACCAACCTTCCAACATCACCTCCGCCATGAGTGCGTACTTCCCAATCTCTCGCACACTTCTCCAGTGAACTCGCCATTTCTGATTCTGCCCCTACTCCTGCTCTTATGACTTCTTTGTGTTTAGCAGCACGAGCAGATCTCGCAGCAGCCCGCAATCTCTCCTCTTCAATCTCCTGCTCTTCCCGTCGAAGCAACCATTCTCTTTTTCTTGCTTCTTGACGACGGTTATGACATTGACTCGGGAAGGTGCATTGATTCCAGCAATTGTTGCCCTCATGCTCAATCTCCGCATCCCACCCCAATAATTTGCTCGCCAAAATCCGTAAACCTCCCAGCCCGCATAGTCAAACTCCGACCTGCAACTTCCTCCCTTGCGCCGCTTCTTCTTCCTTTTCTGCCTTTTTCTGCTCAGTCTCGCCGATTTAATTATTTGTTCGACGGGTGTCGTGCTGTTGAAATCTTGCCCGCCTGAACTCGAACTCATTTCGCCTGCACCACTTTCTGACAATCCAGGTGATGGAGTTGGACTGGCCGGACAGGAACAAAAGTAATGTCCATCTTCCAGACAGCGTCGTGTTATGCTGAGGTCGTATCGCCTATTGCAAAGGTGGCAGAACCAAAACCAGGGCACTGGTACTGCAGGTGGCGGTCGAAAGTTGAGAAGACCACGTGCCTGGCTGAAAGTACATGTGGGCGAAGGACTTGAAGCGCGGGGATGCAGCTGGGGTAGAGGATTGAGTATTGAAGGCGGTCTCTGGGATCTTCGAGGGCGTATGGGGGTGAGAGGAGAGCGAGGAGAAGATGGCGTGTCGGGTTCCTTGTGGAGGGGGTGAGGGGAGATGATCTTGGGCGGTCGGTATTTCTTGGAGGCATGGTTTATTGGAGTAATCTGTTGATTGACGCGTGCTGTAAGAAGATTTGCCGGGACCAGATATTAAATAGTGATGATCAATTCAAAGAAATGAAAAATGGCAATCGGTGCGAGATACATGCGTGACACTACAATGCAGCTTGGAAGCAGCAGTTCTCAACGCGCACTTTGACCAGAACATAACAAAAATCGCCTTCAAGACTGAAAAGCACCAGGTAAACAGTAAATATCTTGCGGATACAGGAGTGAGGAGCTAAGGACCCAAGATGCTGATACTCATCACACCTAATCCAGTAGAAGGCTCTTTGTTAAAAATGACTAAGAATTTCCACGACTAGTGAGCCCGTAGAGTAGTACGTAACCATGGAAAGAAACAAGTGACCAAAATAGACAAAGGAAATGCCAGGTCGTGTTCACACCACGACAAAGAACTAAAGCCCCACAGGTTATTACCAAATCCATTCTATCACGACAATCACACCATGACCTAGAAGTGAGAAATTTCATTCATTCCCTAGTAGTAGTACAACAACCACCCGATTTTCTCCATCTCCGTTGAGACCTTGATAAGTCCCGGAAGATGTAGATACTTCAACCATCATATATCTCTCCATCCTCATGAGTGAGCAACCCAAGTAATTAAAAGCAAAAAAGAAATCGCATTATCCCGATACACCGCAAACATTTCCCAAACCGACCAAAGAAGAAAACCAAAGTATCGCTGCCCAACCTCACGATCCGAAGACCATAAATCTAGACCTCGATACCCTTCTTCTTCTTCTGCTCAACCTTTAGGAGAAGTGCGCGATTGATGTGTGGCAGAACACCTCCAAAGGCGATGGTTGCGCGGATGAGGGTGTCAAGTTCTTCGTCTCCACGGATGGCGAGTTGAAGATGGCGGGGAGTGATACGCTTGACTTTGAGATCCTTGGCCGCATTCTGTACACGCAAACATCAGCATTTAGGCAGCACGAGAGCGGATGGAAATGACTCACTCCTGCAAGCTCCAGAACTTCAGCTGTGAGGTATTCGAGGACGGCGGTCACGTAAACAGCGGCCTTGGCTCCTACGCGCATCTTGTTTTGTGTGTTGTTCTTCAAGAATCGCTTGACACGACCGCAGGGGAACTAGAGAAACATTAGTCCATCATACGCGAAACAAATACATCTGCGAATATCCAGAGAATCAAGAGTTGGCTATTGGGATGGCTAGATACATGTCTCGGACTTGTTTATCATAGAATCGAGTCGCGTCGCAAAGTACACAGGTACCACAAATGCGCCTTCTTCGACTTCCTACGTCCCGACTCGAGTGGTGACGTTGAGGTTGGCAGGAATCGAGTTTGCTGTCGTCGGGGTGTCGTGCGCAAAGCTTGACATCGAATAACGCGAGGTTGGTGGGGGTGGTGTAAAGTCGATGCGCAACATCGCCAGATCCTCAAAACGCGCCGAAAATTGTGCCATCACCCTTCCAAGAGCTCCGCAGAAGATGCGCAATACTCACTTGAAGACCAGCCTTGCTCGAGTGGCTCTGTTGCTTCTTGCTTCCATCAGCGCCAACCTTGCCTCCCGAAGACTTTCCGCCAGATGATTTTCCCTTGCCGCCAGCCATCGTGATTCGTTTCCGCGTGAGAGGGTAGGACCGTTTTTTCGAGAATTTTTATGTTGGGTGATTTGGTGATGGATGGACAAGGTCGACAATTTCGTGGTGTTTGTGGTGTTGTGTTGTGGTGGTCGGCCAGGCGCGTGGATTTCGGAAGGGCAGAGATATGCACCAGCCGCTAGCGCCAAATCTGGCCCTCAGCACAACACCACCACCAAGCGAGTGGCCCAAATGCGTGAGATGGAGAGGAATGAAGTGGGAAAGCAGCACCACCACAACGCTGGAATATCGAGAGACTTGCTCAATATGTCCTAACAGTGGTGGGTAATCGCTCTAGCTAAAGAGCGAGTTGCAAAAAGCAAAGTTGGGGGAGAAACAAGAAGATATGTGAAGGCTCTTTACCCCAGAAAGAGAGGTATGGAGTGAGGTAGTACGGCATCTTGCACGCCAAGGGGAGTTTTGTGAGTGGTGATTGATGCACTTGCATCTATATTAAGAGAATAATACTCTTAATAGTGTCACCAAAAGCTGAGAGAAGGGTGGTCGTTGAGTTGTCGGTTTGTAGAGTGATGGTGATGGTCGATTTGGATGTTGGTCTCTCTCGAGATGCTTCGCTTGCCGGCGTGATAAGACTTGGCGTTGTGGCCTTGGTGCCTGGGAAGACAGGTGCCTAAAGCGCTTGGCAGATCTGTCCCTGGAGAAACACGTGCTGGGCTCTTCTCATCTACCATTTTTACACACTTCACAGGTGCTGATTTCAAGAATCATTTGATAAGATGAGTTGCTAAAAACCTATGACGCATTGTGTATCCTGTACTAATGAAAAAGAAATGGAAAAAACATGGCACATCCTGTTAATTGAAGGAGCTACACAGCCGGCAACTCCTCCAAACCTCCAAGTTGCCTCCCCTCACAACATCACCAAACAACACCTAATCATCTCTAGAGTGTCCCTCATCAAATCTCTCATGCTTCACCTTGAACTCAAACGAAACCCTCCCACCCGGCACGCGCAACGGAATTGGTCTTCTCCAGAATTTCCCTCTAAATGCCGCCACAATTCTCAATACAAACAACAGCAAATGGCAAATCCTACATATCATTAGCATTTTCTCTCTCCCTCCACCAAAAGAGTAAATGATTAATGAAATCAGGACAAAACATACCCAACAATCAATGCCAAAAATCCACCAAAAACCATAATACTGGCAATCCATCTCCTTGCAATCCCGTAGCTCATCCCATACTCATAGGTTGGATCTCGGTTACAGCTTGCCGGGTTTGGGATATACCACTGCACAGAAGGCGCAAGGTACAAGATTACCACGGCGAGGAAGCCATCGACTGGGACATTGATGCCGATGGGGATCCAGATATTAAGATTCAGGACGGAGAAGATCAATGCGATACAGGCAAGGAAACCAGTAGGACCAATGTGGTCCCATGGGCGCCAGGGGAAGGTTGCGAGTTGCGAGTTGAGGATGATCATGTAGGTCACTAATAGATGGACCAGGAAGAGGATACTGGAGACCAAAATGAGGATTGACATGATCTGTGGCAGACACTGTGATTAGCACCTATGGAAAGGTATGGAAGAATAATATGGGACTGTACTTACTCTGATCTGTGGCTCGAAGTATGAGCTGGAAGGCAAAACATACTCCTCATCGTCCTCAGTAAGGAGAGGTCTTCTCTCCGGCGGAGGGCTGCGACTGACGGCGGACATGATCGATGGATTTTGCGCTGTTGTTTTCAGAACCTTTCACAATATTTTTTTTTGGAGATTGAAATGTATGCAATAGATAGAATCAAAGAATTCGAACTGGTGCTCCTTTCCAAACCTTCTCTCGACATCCGATGATGTTGGATTTAAGTAAGATTGACATGAGAGAAAAGAATTGGATGCCTGTGGCTGAAAGGATTCGAATACGAGAAGTCTGCGCCGCACGTTTGAATTCGCAGTTGCATGATCCATAGAAGGGGATGGTTCAAGGGTCTTTGGTCTTTGGTTTCATCCAGTTGGTCAGAGGGGGATGGTGTGGGGTGGATCAATTCCGCTTCAGGGTCTTGGTGTTGCAGCCTGACGCTTTTTAATTCAAACAAAAACGACGACATGACGTCCTCAACACACAAAAAATGGATAAAACACATCGCATCTGTTTTCGCGGCCTCAAATTGCATCCAAGGCAACAACTTTGGGAGACAGAGAAGCTTTCGTCTTGAAGACTTGAATAAGATGAAATGTGTTCTCAAAAACTTACACTCAGGCCACTTGTCGCTGGGAATGTCCTGGTCGAGCAAGCGACCATGATGATAATTTCAGATTAAAATGCATTCGCTGACGCAATAAAACAGATATTAGGAACTCCTTCCAGTCTCTTCCAACGGAGAGGCCACATCTTCAAGACCAAATACTTTATGGTACGATACAATATTTCCTGGAGCAGACCAATTTCCTTTCAATTGCATCTTCTGCCTCGCCAGCCCTGAACATATTCTCCTGGTACTCTCAAACCATCAATTTTCCGAAAACTACAGCAACAACTCCAGTCATTCCAAGCACAACCCATTGAACACCTGCTCTTGATTGAGCTCCAGATTTGCCAGTAGCACTGGCAGAAGCAGCGCTCTGGGTAGCAGAAGTAGAGGCAGAGGCTTCAACAGCAGCAGCTCCAACAACGCCTCCATTCACAGTCCTGGGTCCTGAAACGGATGGAGCAGTCGATGCAGCGGTAGTGTATTGCTGGATCGTTTCATTCGATCTATTCCTTCCAGATTAGTCTCAAATCATTCAAGTTCGAATGGGAATGCCTACGGAGGATTGATGACACCAACCATTCCAGCCTGACAATGTCCGGGGAAACCACAGTAATACCACAATGGATCAGTGGAATTCACCTGTACCCGAAACACGTTCGCATTCTCCCCAGTGGCGGTAACAAAGCCTCCACTTGTAAATGCGCCAGATATGGGAGCACAGGGGTTACTGAATGAAGATTGCAAAACCGAATGAGTTGGAGGGTAGAAATGCCATTCGACGAAATCGCCTACAGCTGCTGTGACGGTGTCTGGGCTGAATACAAGGGTGTTGTCTTTACCGACGGTGACTTTATGGATTTTTCCGGAGACGGCAGAAGCAGAAGCGGATGCTGCAACTGCACTGGAGGAGGAGCTGGCGGCTTTGGCATCATTGGAATTATCGGACGAGCCGTATTGAGCGAGGGTGAGAGGGAGGGCGGAGAGCGCCATGGAGAGGAGAGAGAGTTGCATGATGAAGTATTTATTAAAGGGTTTTCTGATACTTCGAAAAGAGTATGTGTGTGATTTTTGAGATGTCTATTGCAGAAGTGACTCGGTCGCTGATGGCTTGAAAGGACTGATGTTGGAATTGCCTTGATATTTATATTGCCGAGCGTTTCTTCCAACGGCTTTTTTGGCATCGCATCCAATCGCGAGATTAGTCGTTCATTCGGTACGGACTGCATACTTCGAAATAAGCCAGCTCTAATTTTTACTTGGGAACACCGGGGTACAGAGGTCTGAATGCGGTAAGAGGTCAACCAATTGAAGGGGTATCTACAGCCGACGTCAAATAAACATCTCGAAACATCTCAGCAGTTGTGGGGAAACATCTGGGTCTCGGAAAGTTAGTTCGGTGGTCAGCGCATTCCAAAGGAACGAAGACCAGATGAAAATGCGACGAATGCGACGACAAGCTTTCTGCACGACTTAGCGAGAATCTGGCGAATGAGATGGCTTTCTATGCGCCAACGAAAGGTGGTGAAGTCCGTCCTCGAATTGGTAATCTTACCGTTGATATACCGTGCAGTATTACTTGGGGGCTGTGCAAATAGAAATGAGCCTTTTTATTCTTGAATGATTCTGACATCAGATCATATCATCAACCAGGGATTAGATGTAGGTATGTTGTAGGAGGTGATGCCAAGCTTCACGTCGGGCAATTCCCATGTGCTCGAGGCCACCCTTGAGCAATTTCCTTTCTTTCCTATTACATGGGTGCCCTTCTTTGCAGTCATGAATATGATCACTAGATGGTAGAAGAGAATCTGATTGGTCGAAATTAAATTGTTGCCATTCCGAGTTCCGAGTTCGAGATACTCGCTTAATGAACTTCGAAGTTCGACCACGATATTCAACGAACTATGTAGGTGCGCATGGGGATTGTTCATAAAGTATATGTCAATATCACAGCTGATATCAGCCTTTAACATCTCAATAGGTTCTAAAAAAGAAGCCCCCAGCAGTACTCATTCTGCGTCGACAGTTCTCTTCAAAATTATCCTGATGTTCGAAGGTTGAAACCAAGGCTGTCTCTCAACATTTGCACTATATGATTTCTTCTAGCCACTGAAAAATAACAGGCAAACATTTCCATTGATACTCAGCTCTTTTAATCTGAAATTATGACAATTCTTACCACAAAGTTGTGTCCAGACAATTATTCTGAATTGTAAAGTACCGACTTGGGAATCTAGGATGGATTTATGGCCAACGGTTATCGTGAAACCATATTCAAAAATATCTGTAGGAGCAAAATGGAAATTTGGAGAACGCTCTTCTCCATCTCTCGGATTCATGCAGGAAAAGCGAAAGAACTAGTACCTCAGGTCTGCGAGAGCGAAGGTGGAAGTTCATACAATCTCAATACGGCGCGACCGGTCACCTTCAACACATTTCCTAAAGTGAATTGACGCGAGAGCTCAAGTGAATTCATTTAAACGAATATATCAATCGCTCTTGATCTCCCACTCAACAACCCCTCCCTTCAGCAACGCACAACCTCTACACGACTTCTCAACACATTCATCAACTTAAAGCAGCCGCAAAACACAACAATGAATCCAACCATGCCTTTGAGCATGATCCTTCTCCTCCTGCTGTCGACCTTAGGTATGATTACAGCCTCCGCGATCCCATCGATCTCCACCCCCAGCGAAATCGAAGCCCTCCAACAAATGTCCAACCTCGGAGTCAACCCCTTCACCCTCTCCTACCTCACCGAGAACAATATCACATTCCCCACCCCCGTCGAAACCATCTCAACTGTGGCAAACAGCAAACTTCTGGTCGAGAAACGCTACTTCCGTCAAGCTCCCTGGTGTGATTACATTGCTGATAGAGGCATGTGCACGCTTGCCATCTTCCAGGCCAAGACCAACAAGACCTCAGCAACCAGCCTATTTGCTTACGATCATAAATGCGCATTGGTTGGACATCGCATCGCCATTCCATACCATACCGAAGTGATGGGCAGATTACCATATGTCATTGTCTTCGACTGTGAGTCTGATTCAGTTTTCTTTTGGAACAGGTTAATTTCTAACTTTTCGAATTCATACAGATACCCGTCTTCTAGAGTGGCGATATGCAAATGGCTGGTTTTCGGTTGTCAATCCCCAAGGGCTCATCTTCAACAGCAAGACTTGTTACATCGATCATCAGGATGATGGCTCGAGAAGTACCATATACATTTGTAGATTTGGTTGCTCTGCTGGGGGATGGCAGGGTGCCTGAGGTGGATTTTCGAAGCTTCTCATCTTTGTTAGGGCTTCTGGGATGAGAGGGACGGGCCAGAACTCCTTGCAGTTTGTAAAAATAGAACAATAAAGCATGGATTTGTCGGACGAAATCTTGTGATCTCTTTACATGATTATTTCTTGATTAATCTAGGTTGATAATATAATACAGACTGTGGCTTCTTCCGAATTCCAACTTTATGTATAAAAATTAGTAAACAAAGATGAAATCCTCATTCTTCAAATCAGTCATATCCTCAAAGGCGTTATCCCACCAGCGTTAGTCGTTCCCTCTTCGTTAGCCCCAACAGTGGCTGCTTCCTCAGCTCGCTCCTTGTCGGTCATCATCGATCGATCAACAATGACTGCACTCTTTCCAAGGGCGACACGACGGTTGGCGTGTTGCTTGTTCAAGAACATGAGGTAGAGGGTGATCAATCTGGAGGGTATTAGTTTGGGTACAGAAACATGGTGCGGGGTAACTTACACAACGAGGACAATGATGACGATGAAAAGGACGAGAGACGAAGTGAGACCACGCTTGTAGCGGGGGCATCGACCTGGGTGTAAAGGTGGGGTCCGATGATCTGGCATTGTTAGTTGATGGGTCAAGTAGATGAGTATGGTTTCTTACATTTCCGGCAGATTGGCCGATGAAAAGCATGGCAGTTGTGGTCTTCTTCTTGGTCTCTCCAGCAGTGTTTTGTGCGGACCATGAGTAAATGAGAGGAGCTGGACAGAGTTAGCAAGTGACAACAACGCCGACGTAAGATGTAATAAAACTTACAGATACCAGGGTAGAAAGAGATGAAGTAGTATCCAGCCAGTTGAGGACCTCTGTTGGCAGCGGTTGGTGCCAGGACAAGGAGCATGAGGGTACCGACGATTGGTGGAATACAAAGAAGAGCCAGAGCTGGTCCCTTGCGCTTCGTCCATGTCGCGAACCAGGCAGCGCCCATTGTGGCAATGATTTGAATCGCACCAAATGGAATGTTGAGAAGGATCGCGGTGTATTTATCAAAGCCGAGGGATCTGATGATCAATGGACCTTTTGATATAATTAGCAGGGTTGTGGGGATTCGAAAAGAATCACTTACCGAACGTGGTGATGCCTCCACTGGGAACAGAGATTGCGAAAATAATGCAGAACCAGCCCCAAGTCTTGAAATCCAACAAGCTTTCAACGACATGGTCCCACTTGAACTCTCTCGACTCAACACCCATCTGGTTTTCGCGAAGGCGCTCAATAGCAAGAACCTTATCGTGATCATTGAAGAATTTTGCTTCCATGGGGAATCTGGAAGCAAGAAGTAGACACCGAAAGATGTGACCACCGTAATCAGACCAGCAAACAGGAAGATGATTTGGTACGAGTACAACACGGAGGAGTTGATGTGCCCGAGACCGTAACCCAACAGAGAACCAAGGATGTTGGTGACACCGTTCATGGCGTACCAACTCGCATTTCTGTTGGTTTGTTCGCCTCTTCTCCACCACATTGTGGTGATGGCAACGAAAGTTGGAGCTGGAAAACCAAGGCGTTAGCGAGATTTTGTTTTCTTGGCTCCAGATCGGGGACTTACCAACTGATGCCTCAAACAATCCCAAGAAGAGTCGGGTAATCAACAATCCCTTAAAGTCCTTTGCAGCTGCCATACAGCAGAGAACGGAGCCCCAGCACAACACCATCACGGCCAAGAACTTTCCAATTGGAAACTTGACGAGAAGGACGGCGATGACCGGTTGCATGACAAGTTGTGCAATGTAAATAACAGAGCCCAACCAAGAGTATTGCTGTCCCACAAGTTTCGCATCTTCAATGAGACCAAATACACTCGAGTATGAAAGGACGGATTTGTCGAGTTGTTGGAGGAAGTAGACGGCGAGAAGGATTGGCAGAAGTCGGATATCTATCCTCTTGACAATTCGCTTATTCTCTTCGGGAGTGACTTCAAGCCTTTCTTGATTCTGCAAGAAAGCAGCGGCTTTGTCCTTGTGTGTGAGGTCAACGGCTATTTTCTCATCGTAATGGACTTCGACATTTTCGACAGTGTCGTTCTGGCCAACTGCTTTGGTGTTGTTTGGGTCCATCTCGGCGACGGCGATTATGGAATTTACGATTATGGTGATGAGACAACCAAGAATGACAACTGCTCAACAAACAACTCAAAAACTCAGCGAAGAGCATGATGATCACTGACTCTTATAGATCAATGTTGACTGATGGACCCCGTTATAGTGGACATAGTGGACATAGTGAAATTGTGCTCCTGGAGAACCCGGGGACCCGGGGGAGGATAGCATGACGGCTTTCGGGTCATAAACCGTGCAACTATCAACAACATCGGACGAGCCGAAGATTGTGAAATCCTGCGGAGAGTGGAGAATTCGAGGAACATGACTCGTAATTAGCCTCAATGCAGCAGCCAAGGTCCGGGGTTTTTGTGGCCTCTGAGGCCTCTCGGAGAAGCAGCCGAATCCCTTGCGAATAGCGTGGATGTCCCATGGGGACTCCGCAACGAGTGTTTCCAACACGACAAAACACGACAAAATATATGGTCACGCCGACTTCTTTTGTTGACATTGCCACTCTTGCCCGGAGCAGTGGCCGAGGTGTCGGAAAAGTCTGGCACAGTTAGCTAAGAAGTATAAGTGTATAAGTGACGATTATTCCTGACGTGAGAAATCGCAAGTCTTTTCTTTTCCTCATCCCATTTTACCCCTCCAAATCCCACACAAACTCGTCTCAAAATGCCTATGCAAGAGTTCGTCCCCCGCAGCTACCAGCGCGTCCAGGAGAATGGCAATGCTGGTGCTTCCACCGAGATAGCACTCGAATCTACAGACGCAGACTCGAAATTCCTCTTCACCTTTGAAGCTGTCCGTCCAGGACTTTTCCGCACCACATTTACCTCGAAATCCCACCCTCTTCCCCCGCACCCCGCCACGCCACGCCCAACGGTCGATTTAAAAGGGGCAAATGCAACATCCGAGTCAACAGACAAAACACACACAATCACAATTGGCGATGTCGAGGCTTCGATAGACTGGGCAGATGCACCCTTGGTGTCGCTGAAACTTGCGGGCCAAACGAAGCCCATTCACAAGGATCTTCAGTATCGTTCCTACGCCATTGACTCGACTGGAATTGCCCATTATACTTGGTACAAGAGAGACAGTCTGCACGTTGGACTTGGAGAGAAAGCAGCTCCTATGAATCTTGCAAACAGACATTTTATCCTCCAAGTCACAGATTCCTTTGGATACGATTGCTACCGCACCGATCCTCTTTACAAGCACATCCCTCTTCTCATCAATGTCACACCGGAAGGATGTGTTGCCATGTTCTCAACTTCCCACAGCAGAGGCACATATGCTGTTGGTTCAGAGGTATGAAAACTGGGTGGTGCTGCGTGCGACGAAGGATTGCTAATTGGTAATAGATTGACGGTCTCTGGGGTCACTTCAAATGTTACCGACAAGATTACGGCGGATTGGAGGAATACGTGATGGTTGGAAAGACCATCCAAGATGTTTTGAGAATCTATGCAGATCTCGTTGGATACCCCAAGTTGGTGCCTCGTTGGGCATTCGGATACATCGCCGGTGGAATGAAATACTCCACTCTCGATGAGCCACGAGCGTCGGACGCGTTGATGGAGTTTGCCGGAAAATTGAAGCAGTAAGTACCAAACTCGGGATCTTGATGCGAGAACTTGCTGACACGCATCAGATATGACATTCCTTGCTCTGCCTTCCAGCTTTCCTCCGGCTACACCATCGCAGAGACAGAGCCAAAGACGCGCAATGTCTTCACCTGGAATAAGCACAGATTCCCCGACCCAGCTAAATTCGTTGCAGATTACCACCACGAAGGCATCCGCATCATTGCCAATGTCAAACCATACATCCTCTCCAACCACCCCGAATATGAAAAGCTCCGTGACGCTGGTGCTTTCTTCACAGATCCCCGCACAAAGAAAGCTGGTGTTGCCAGACTCTGGAGTGCTGGTGGCGGTGAGAGCGGTGAAGGTGGTCACATTGATTTCACCTCTGAAGTTGGGTTCAAGTGGTGGTATGATGGGGTCAAGGGTCTTCGAGAGGTTGGAATTGAGGGTATCTGGAATGACAACAACGAATACACCATTCCCGATGATCAGTGGCAACTTGCACTCGAGAGAAAGGCAGACTCCAACAAAGAAGTAGACAACAAAGTCGGCCTTTGGGGACGAAGTCTTCACTGCGAATTGATGGGTCAATCTTCCCACGATGCGCTTGTAGACTTCG
Source organism: Tetracladium setigerum (assembly GCA_031472005.1). NCBI lineage: Eukaryota > Fungi > Ascomycota > Leotiomycetes > Helotiales > Tetracladium > Tetracladium setigerum. The sequence continues at coordinate 2,266,485 of PZJY01000011.1, read as the reverse complement.
AGCCTGAGTATCGTCCTTTCGTCCTCACTCGTTCGGCAACAGCTGGTACCATGCGATACGCAGCTTCGAGTTGGAGTGGAGATAATGTAACCAGCTGGGAAAGCATGAAGGGTGCTAACTCCTTGGCGCTCAATGCCGGCATGAGTCTGCTCCAGGTAATTATCCTGCCCCTTTATGCATCTTTTGGAAAGTTGCTAACAAAATAACAGTGCTATGGCCATGATATTGGTGGTTTCGAGGGCCCACAGCCAAGTCCTGAACTTCTCCTCCGTTGGGTGCAGCTTGGTGTTCACTCCCCCCGTTTCGCAATCAACTGCTTCAAGACCGATGAGAACGACAACACAATCGGCGGTGTGATTGAGCCTTGGATGTATCCTGAAATCACCCCTCTCATCCGCGACACAATCAAGAGACGTTATGAGCTGGTTCCTTACCTCTACTCTCTCATGCTTGAATCTCATCGCACCGCTTCCCCACCACAACGATGGATTGGTTGGGGCTATGAGACCGATCCTGGTGTTTGGACCCAAGAGGCCATGCAAGGTGAGACTCAATACTGGCTGGGAGACACTCTTCTCGTCGGTGGTGTGTACGAGCCTGGCAACACCAAGGCGAGGATGTACCTTCCAAAGGCTGCAGCCAACGATGATGGATACCTCAGTCTCAATGTCGCCCAGCAGTACATTCCTTCCGGCCAGTGGGTTGAGCTTGAATCGCAATGGAAAGAGGGCATCCCCATTCTCGCTCGGGTTGGAGGTGGTATTGTCGTTGGCAAAGACATTCAGACTCGTTCGACTGGTGATCACAGATTCCCCTCGCCAAATGCGGTTGAGGACGATTACCGTGGCGTGGAAATCTTCCCTCCTGCGGGCGCTTCGAGCAGGACGTATGAGTATACTTGGTATGAGGATGATGGAATCGCTTCGCAGTTGAAGCTGTCCTCCTTTGTGCTCAAGTATTCTTCTACCGAGACCGAGATTTCCGTCGAGTTTAGCAAGGGTGCTGAGACTGCGTATGAGCCATTGTGGAAGGACATTGATATCATTCTTCCAGTTGGTGAGAAGAGAAGTGTAGTTGGCGCGGAGCAGGTAGAGAGTAGCCGCGAGAGATCTGTCTTCAGATTGAGGAATTGATACCACTTGGTCTTGGCCATATTTTGATGATAGTTAGATAGTACATACTTGGTCAAAAAGATTAAGAATTTATGAAAAATCGTTATGACAAAGATATAAGAAGACAAAAAGAAAAGTATCTACAAGGAGATGTCAGGACCCCTTGTTACACCAACCGACTTGATAATGTGAAGTGAATTACCAGTATGCAACAAAAACTCACTTACCTTAATAGATCGGTAACCACCCACCTGATTGTGTCAATTTTATTGTCAAATATCGCAAGGCATAAAAAACCATCCATGAAAGCTCCCCAATTCAGTGGATCCTTACCCCCAAAACGGCATAAAATCTAGACTTTTCCAGGCCACGTGGACCCAAACCGTCCATCTTGGGGAACCCCGCTTCTCCGCCGAAGTCCCCGCGCTGGAAGCCGACAGTCGCCGCTGTTTGACCAAAGTTGACAGGCGGATGCCCGCCAACTCGAATAATAAATGGGGGGGCACTTTTCCCCTCGCAAATCGGCCAGAAATACCGAACGCTGATCTGCACTGCACAACTCCAATAATCATCCAAACTCCAATCCCCAATATTTCTCCCCCACAACTCCAACACCGTCGAACTAGAATAATGGATACACCACCATCACCAAAGAAGAGGAGGATACCAGTAAGCACACAACTCTGTTCAAAAAGACAGAAACAATAACACCCTGACTGACACTTTGTGGTAGAAAGCCTGTGCAGCCTGTCGCACATCGAAAGTATGAATAATCCCCAGGTTTCGGGCTTCGGATGTACTTCCATCAAACATGCAAAACATACCAACTACCTACCTTTACCCATCATTATGGTTCATGGGACTGATCATGGGCGTCTGTAACAGGTGCGATGTGACGGTGGCAAACCGTGTACGCGGTGTCGTAATGCGAAAGCGACGTGCGATTATGTGAAGCAGCCGACCGATCAATTGACCGAGTAAGAGCGAGCGAACGGCCAATCCTGTAATAACTGACCAAAATTTGTAGGAGGCTGGCCCAAATACAACAACAAGTAGATTCTCTGAGCAGTCGGGTCATGCCAGATGCCAGTACGGCTATCACTTTACTCCAGCTTCAGCAGCAGCAAACACGACATGATCCCATCATGGACGGCTCTTTCCCTTCTCCCTATCCAAGCAGCGAGTTCCAGTCTCTTCCCGCACAACAGGTAGCACAGAATGCCTCTCCCGTTTCAATGGTATCGGGAAGTCATTCTCTCTCCAGCAACCATCTAGAAGTCCCATTCCACCCAGGTTACCGGCAGAATTCAGTTTTGTCGACATATGCAGGGCCGAGTGTCCCGACGAAGCGGAAGCATAGAGATTTCGAGGTCAATCCCGAAGCGGATCTGGATGTTATTGCGCAAGGCTTGATCACATTTGATGAAGCGTTGCTGTACTTTGGGACCTTCTTCCAAGGATGCGTAAGTATTCCTCTTTCTCATGTCACACTCCCAGAACGTTCATCCATCAAGCGGCCGAAACTGACGAAAACAGGACCGGTTTGTTCCAGTCTTCGACGTTGCATTCGATACATTCGCCTCCGTCCGTGCAAGAAGTCCAATGCTATTCGATACAATTTGTGCCGTTGGGTGTAGGGCGCAACATGGTCGGTTATGGTTTTGCCTCATTACCCTCTCAAACTAACAGAATCAGGCTCGTCGTCACAGCAGTATCAAAACCTGTCAAACGCCACCAAAGGTCCAATTTGCAGCGTCATGCTTGGAACTACCGCACCTTCCGTCGAGGTCATCCAGGCATTGCTTGTAGATGCGTGCTACTCCGAAAAGGGTTGGCTTTTGACATCTCTTGCTCTCAAGATGTGTCTCGAATTAGGTCTTGCAGATGCATACTCGCAACTTTGCGCCAGAGTTCTAGAAAGCGACGACGGAGGACGAACGGACGGACCGGATGGCCCGGAGCTCTTCAGGAAGGCCAGGGTGTGGTTTGGGGCGTTTGTCGTCGAGAACATGTAATGACACCTTCGGATCTAGAGAGACTTGATGTTGACGTGTTCACAGCTTGAGCATTGATTGCGGAAAGAAACCTGGCATAAAATCCGCCAACGGAATGAGAAGGTGTCGCGTTTTGCTGAACCACCCTTCAAGAACAATCTTGGACTTTAGGCTACTAGCACAAGTGGAGGTGAGTCTGGCATCTCGATTGTGCTGAGAATCAACGACTGACTTGTCATAGCTGAATGCGATTCGAGGTATGGATGGAAAACGAGACGTTGAAACGTGAAAATAGCTAACTTTTCTGTCAAAAGCGCTTGCTCATGAAAAGCTGTCGGCAGGACCGGCAGGAGCACTCTCCGATCAAGAGCTGAGCGATATCGTGCAAGGAACGAGACTGGATCTGAGTATTTGGCTCGGGTGAGTAACGATAGACCCAAGCTCGAGCTCTGGCTAACATTTACTAGTGATTGGATCAATCTCGTTGGTGAGCCACAAGAACAGCACCCTTTGTGTTGACGCATCTAACCCAGTTCCCACAGAGTCAAAAATCGAGGACGAAGCTGAGAGGGCAAGCTTAATCATAAACATGAAAATACAGCGGGACTGGTCAGAAATGACAATGTTGTGTAAAGGTTTGCAAGGGATTGGCATGGACAACATAGCGTAGGTGGCATCTTCCCATCTCGGACCCCATAACTGATATATTTGGCAGGATAATGTCAGACGAGCAAAGGAGTTTCATCCATCTAGCCAAGTCGAGTGCTCAGAGACATCTGGCGATCATTCTCTCCAACCCCAAGTTGTACCTCGGAAGCTTACAGTATGGCATGGACTTCGTGTGGGGTATGTTGCACACACCCGTGCTCTTTCGATTGCTAACAGTGATAGCGAAATGTGCTTTCACGGTTCTTCTCCTCCTCAAACTCACCCGTCTGTTGCCAGAAACATCAGACCTGTCAGCACTCATCACAGACGGAAAAACGCTACTTCGAGAGCTGTCTCAGATACCGGGCAGCAATAATATTTACTTCCGCATACTCTCTCTTAGTGTTGAGAAGTTCGAGCGAGCGCTTCGTGGTGACTTTCCTCCAAGTAGCAGTAGGGGAAGTGGGAGTGGCCAAGCGAGAGGGGAAATGGATGGTATGGACGCCGAGATGGATTTCCAGAGCTATGTTCCCAAGGAATTCATTCTGGAATGGAACTTTCCTGGATTGACGTTTTGCTGGGTACCGTTTGATTTGGGTGAACTGTTTACAGATTTCGGTCCGGGGTTTTGATCTTTTGCAAGCAGGGAGTTGGTGGTTCCAGTGAGGCGTACTGGGGACCCTAAGCGCAATCAAGATTGCTGCATGAATGAATGTTTCCATGATTCGATGCCTGTTCGTTGTCCGCTTAGTTGTGCATTAGGTATCTTCACAGATCATCCACCTCGTCCTCAATTTCCCTCCCCTCTCCGTACAGGACCTCGCAGACTCCACCTAGCGGCACATCCATCACTGCATCGGTTCCTGTGCTCCAAAATGATTTCCAATCCTTGGTCTCCCCATTCATACCCACTCCACTACTGTCTCTCCTATCCCAACCTCTCTCTGATCCTTTCCTCGTCTTCCCACTTCTCGCCGCTTGTCTCTCAAATGTGGCAACATCAGCAGCATCGTCAATGACGGTCTCGATGCTCTCCAGCCCCAGAGTCAAATACCCTGTATTGTAGCTCGCTAGCGCAACATAAATCCACACCAGCAGCATAACCAGCCAACTCGGCACCGCCAGACTCCACCACCGATTTGGGTAGTACGTCATCCCCAACGCATGTAGAAATGGTTTCGGGAGGTATGACCACAGCAGATACACCAAGAAGGTGAGGGAGCTGAAGAGGTAGAGAACAAATCCATAGTACTCGTATGTAGGTACCTTTGGGCTGGCTCGAGGGACCGGTTCTAGCTCATCTGCGGAGGAGTCTGGGTGGTAGGCCTTGAGGGTCGGAGGAGGGAGGTCAGAGAGGGCGAGGGCGGTAATGGGGTAGGTGGGCGATTGTAGAAAGGGGGCGCGAAGAAGGCATGTTGAAGTGGTGGAGGGGAGGGCGAGGAGTCGGATGACGACGAGGAGTAATGCGTCGCCTGGGAAGGGGAATGCGTTTGCGGCTGTGGGTGATAGAGATTGTCCTCATTCTCCTCCGGGAAGGATTCAGAGGAGGAGGGGGTCATCGTGTGTTGTGTGGTTTGTACTTTGTGAAGGTTGAATTATTGTTGGACGCGCTCAGAAATGGCGACTGAGAATTGCTTGGCCGCGTTCGATAGCCGCACACGTGATTTTCCCAGTCCTTTGCAACGATGTTCAATCAAGCTCAAAACTTGTTTACATATATCTCGCTAACCCCCTTTTCGCTTGCACGGCCCGCACTATCACCGTTGTTGCCTGTGGTGACCGTTGCTGCACCTTTCACTTACTGGGATCTCAGAATAGACTGCTGTAAATTCAGACTCTTGGACGAATCAATTGCCCGATGACAAGGCTATTTACCCCGAAATGTAAGGTGTGATCCTATTCCGTGAGATTTCCAACCCTGGTACGATTTAATAGCTTTCGTTTGGGCAGCATCTATTTGAACGATCTGAGGCATTTGCTCACAGGCGTCTGCGCGGGCAAATGAACGACAGCCGGATGCACAAAACGACCCCTGTTACAAAGGTACAATTTACGTGAAATTTGATTAAAGAGGCGTATTCTCCATACAAATACCCCTTACCCCGGAGAATGGTTAGGACCGGCTACCAATAATGGCAGTGGGAGCTAACGCCTAAACAGAGCAACGGCAACTAGTGCGAAGGCCGAGTTGCTTATTTCGAGGTTTCGAGTCCATCCTTTCCTGCGAAAATATGACTGTGGAAGTTTGGAACTTTGCCGCAAGGCTTCTTCTCTCTACTGAAAACATTCCTATTTGCTGGATCGTATCTTCACGCCCAATACGGGCAAATGAGGCAACCTTGAACTCACATGGCTGGTAACACTTGCAGTCAGCTGGCATCTATCATTGGAGATTTCTATAGAGCTCATGCAATGTTATTTTTCTGGGGAATGCGGACCCGTTGCCTCCACGATGGCATCAGTAAAAGGGCCGGTTATATGCCAAGAAGGGTGGTGTATGGATAGCATTGGATGCGTGGGACTTTACGAGGATTGTCAACACGCAGGGCTTCTTCGCGATATCCTTGCTCATGGAGAGGGGAAGATATTTCCCCACGTACGGTTCCGCGTATTCGAGTCTCTAGCAAGAGGCTGGTATTAGGATGTGATCAAACGGAAGTTCCGTTGGGGTCATATAAAGAGGTGATCGGAATCCCCACCGTGGCCAGGATTAAAAGGCGCGATTCAAAGGCCTTTGTTGCATTCAGATACAGTACAAATTATCATCTTGCTTTATTTTGGACTACACGTGCGATCATCCCATCCAAAATGGGTTTCTTCAAAGCTCCAGAAGATGGAACATCGGATCCCATTCTGACTCGAATGGTGAGTGAGGACAAGGTCCCTTGGTACAAGAAACCCAACCTCCGAAAGCTTTACTTTTTCCTCTTTCTCTGTTGTATGGGTGTTGAAATGACCTCTGGATTCGACTCTCAACTCATCAACACCCTGCAATTTTCCTCCAAGTTCAACGAATGTAAGTAGTAAAATACTCCCACTCAGGGCCAGGACTTTACGCTAAATGTGCGGCAGACTTCGGCCGTGGATTGAAAGACTCCAAAGGGAAGTTCACCATTGACGCATCCATTCTTGGGTTCATCAATGCTTGTTACCAACTCGGTTCGATCTGCGCCGTCCCCGTTGCGCCATGGGTAGCTCACAAGTATGGTCGTCGATGGTCCATCATGATCGGGTCACTCATAATGGTAGCAGGCGCAATCATCCAAGGATTCTCACAACATAGTATGCATACCATCATGTATTCTTCCGTTGTCTGCTAACACATTCCAGTTGCGATGTATGTCATCGCACGTATGCTTCTTGGAGCCGGAATTCTGTTCTGCATCATCAGCGGAGCTGCAATGATTGGAGAGTTGGGTTATCCAAAGGAGAGACCTACCCTCACTTCCCTCTTCAACTCATCTTGGTTCATTGGAGCCATTATCTCTGCCGCCATTGCGCTCAGGACTGTCGATATTCCAAGTCACTGGAGTTGGAGAGTTCCATCCATTCTTCAAATTTGCCCTTCCCTCTTGCAAATTACCACTGTTTTGTAAGTTACCCTAAATCCAAATGGAAAACTGAACTTGATGTTCGACGAACGAACATTGCCGTCCTTATCTTTGCATATTCAGAGGCTAACTTGTACAGCTTCCTGCCAGAAAGCCCCGTTGGTTGGTCTCTCACGGACGTGACGAAGAAGCTCTCGCCATACTGGTTAAATACCACGCCGAAGGCGACCACGACTCTCTCTTTGTAAAGGCCGAAATGGCACAAATCAAGTCGACCATCCAGCTCGAGGCCGAAATCGAAAAGCAAAACTGGCTCGACATGGTCCGAACACCAGGTATGCGACGCCGTTTCTTGGTCACCATCTTCCTCGGTCTCTTCACCCAGTTGTCCGGCAATACTCTTCTTGGCTTCTACTCTGGACTTCTCTTCAACATGATGGGATATACCAGCACCTTTGCCAAAACCCGCATCAATCTCGCCTACCACTGCTGGGGTTTTATGAACGGAACAATAATTGCCCTGATCGTGACCCGCTTCCCTCGACGACGGATGTTCATGCTTTCGGCTGCTTCGATGTGCCTTGTCTTCGTTTCCATGACTACTTCCTTTGCAAAGCTGCGGGAAGCAGAGACGGCCAAAACCACGAATGGTGCTGCTTCCATCGCTGCTCTGTTCTTCTACTTTGCGTACAACCCATGTTACAATATTGGTAACAATGCTTTAACTTACAGTAAGATACACCTCCGCAACACCAATTAATGATCTTCAACTAACCTCATTGCCACCAGCCTACCTCGTTGAGCTCTTCCCCTACAACGTCCGCTCCCGTGGTATCGGGGTCCAACAAACCTTCGGCAAACTTGGTGGTTTCTTCTCCATATACGTCAATCCAATCGCTCTCAAAGCGCTAGATTGGAAATACCTTGCTGTTTTCTGCGGATGGATCGCTTTCGAGTTCCTTTTCGTCTGGGCTTTCTATCCTGAAACATATGGCAGGACTCTTGAGGAGTTGAGCTTCTGTAAGTTTTTCTTTTGCCTTGTGTACCATCGAAATATTTTGGTTGCTAATTGGCACTTGTGATACAGTGTTCGAGGACAAGGAATACTCAGATCGTGCCGTGGCTGCGGTCGAGAAGCAGATCCATTATGGAGGCGAGGACCCAAGTAGGGATCTTGGTACGATTCAACTTGAGGACCAACAGGTTCAGAGAAAGGATCTTGTTTAAATCTCGATCTCATTTTTGCTAGACAAGGAGGCAGCTCTAGCTAGAGTAGAGAGTTTTTTGGTGGAGAGTGAGTCTCGCCCAGCATAACAGGAAACCGAAGACCAATGTTGCCAAAAGGGATGAACTGCCAAACTACAAGCTTCCAATTCATTACAGTCGCATTCAAAAGATTTCTTTCCCTCAATTCAAGTCAATGAAATATTTTCAATGAAGTTGAGGATGGCCAGATACCTTCTTACATCTCGTAAAACGAGTAAATGTTTTCGCCACTCCCTTCAAGGAAGATTATTCAGACAACATGTTTTAACAAATCCACGAACGATATTCCCAGAGCATCACTTTCTAAATAATTTCTTTGCGCCAATTACTTTCCTTGTAGTATTCTGGATTCATTTGCCGCGACTGGGCCGACTTAGGATACTGGTTGGATGTCTTTCGCCAGGTTCCCCACGCTCCTTAAATCGTAAGCGGGCATATTCATCCCGACCCTTACAGTGTTCAGCCTAAAGACTAGAAAGTCCTCCACATCCCATTTCTCAAGTCATCCTACCTGTATCAGTAAATGATGGCTAATGTCTCGTTCAGGCAAGTGCGGCCAAGAGAGGAATGTCTAGTCCCTGGGATCTTTAAGCGAAGCGCCGGAGGAGTAGTGCGAGCAATGAAGATGGAACTTCGAGTGCAACTATGGGAACGGGATTACCGGGGAGTAGGGGATTGAGGAGGTCACAAAGAGCCGTTTTAAAAGTTGTACCTGCGGTGTGAAGTTCAAAAGTTTGGTGATCTCTTTTATTTTGTAGATTCGTGTTCTTCCTGATGGAGGACTTGCCAGCCGTTCGTTGAAGAGGTACTGTACAATATCGTAATCTTAGATGAACTACGTAACAAATGAATTGTAGAGAGCACTGCATGTTGTCATGTTGACACACTTCGAGTTGACCACAGACAAAGGATTCTCACTTCTCACATCACGACAAGATAGACAGAGAGTACTTTCAAATATTCTCCCAGACAGAATCTTTCATGCATTATGGTTCTATTCGTTCATCCATCCCATCTCAAATCAGAGAGAAAAAAAATACAGGGAGAGAAGTGAAAGTTTGTAGTGGTAGTAAGTAGTCAGGGTATTTATCGCACCTGCCTTCCTCGCTCAATTCCATCCCCATCTCATCTCATCTCATCGCATCTCATTTGCAATCGCATTACCAGAACCCAAGATCCTACAATTCCCGCCTTCCGTTCAGCTATATAAATTTCAGCGAGCGAATACCTTCACCACGCCATCACCGCCTGCGCTGACTACCCATCGCCCATCTCTACCCCAAGCAACTGCGCATACACCCTCACCTCGCATCAGTCGATGAGAGGTTATCTCTTGAACGCAAGCACGTTTTTCCAAACTCCAAAACCGTAAACTGGCGTCATGGCCAGCGGAGACAAGTTCACGGCCGTCAGGTGAGAGAGACAAGGCCGAGATTGATGCGGGATGGGCGAGCATATTGTACGTGCATTGGCCTAGAGAATCAGTTAGCTTTGTACATGAACGTGAATTGATGGAAAACCTACCACTATTGGCATCATAGAAGCGAATGTATCTGTCTTCGTGGCCAGAAATAATCACGCCCTCGACACCTCCACTCGATCCAGTTGCACCGCTCACCACGCCTTCATCTTCACTCAATCCCCTGCTGGCATCAAAGCTCAAACTTCCATCTAAGCCGGTCGTGGTCGCGACAATGGCATTCACGCCAGTCTTTGCACTCCCGTCGTAGGTTTCCAAGCTGGCCATTGCAGCCATCTCCTCTCCAGTCCTCGTGTCGTACACCAAAACAGCAGCATCAGAGTATGACACAGCAAAGCTGTCCCAGAAGCTGACAAAGGCGTGATACAGGTTGGCGAGGCGGTGCTATTGGCCCGAGATATAGAATGGATGAGAGTGTAATGGAATGGAGAATTGGATGCGACGCTTGGCTGGGGAGACGAGGGGAAAGCAGATCCAGAAGACATGGAGTTTCCTCTCACTCTTCCACCGCTTCTCCTTTGACTTCCGCCGCCTTGTGGCGAGATGAGTGAAGGTGGAGCGCTGATTGACCAGACTTTTACTGTTCCATCTGCTGCTCCAGTCGCCAGGAGAATGCGATCTGGTCCGCCAAATGCATTGTTTGGCCCGAAAACAGTTCCCGTGGTTCCAGGCAAGACACAGACGGTCCACACGGCATCAGTATGACCATCTAGAGTAGCTTTAGGGTCCACACGACCACGTTCCCAAACCCGAACAGTTGCGTCTTGACCACCAGAGAAGATCCATCCATCACCTTGAGCTCGTCCACCGCTTGAAAAGTTTTGTGATGGTGACCAGGATGTGAGGGACATGACCGCACCAGAATGACCTCGGTGAGTAAAGTAGCTCTGGATATCAAGGTCGTTATGCAATGCGCTTTGATTCTCGTACCGTGCTGGGATGATCCATCGCTTAATTGTGCCGTCATCACCAGCTGTGCAAATTTCGGGCTCTGCAGGACTGCCACCACCCGTGAAGATGACAGAGCGTACAGCATCAAGATGACCTCTCAACCCGAATCTGACCTTGAAGCTACCACCATCAGCCTTTTGGGACGCCAATAGCGACAAATCATCACTCTTTCGTCTCGACATTGACCCTTTCCTTCGATGCGAGCCCAATCCTCGATTTGGTGACTTTGGTGGATCTTGCGCAATGGGGAATAGATCTTGATCGGGTCGTTGTGGAACAGCCTTCTGCTCTGGTTCTGGGAAAGATGCCGACTCGTCAAAGTTCCACGCATCTGGATCAGAACTTGGCTCTGCTTCCGTCGATTGCTCAACCTCCCGTCCGAATGAGTCCAGAGTGTGATTGATTTTCGTGACTGGCGGCTCCTCCACGACTGGATCTACCATTTGGAATGTGCTGGGCCATTCTTGATTTATAGATTGAGGTAGTGGTTGCTGATCTGCGAGTGATCTAGAGTTTGCGGATTCAGGGTAGCGGATTGGGAGGTTTGTCTTGGTCATTGGAGGAGCGACATGGTTCTGGGTAGGTCTTGAAATATTATCGCGCACTCCCGACGAGCGTGCTGACTGCTGTTGGTATATCTCCTCCAGACTCTGACCCGGTAGTGGACCGAAAGACTGTTGTCCTAGAATTTCCTCGGGTGGTGGTGGTGGTTCTCGGGGCGGTAAAGGTTCGAGGGCGATACCATCAAATATGTGAGCTCCCCTTGTGTTTTGTCCATGAAACCCTTCACATTTCCACGATCTGGATCTTCTGACGACTGCTCGACCTCCTCTCCCCTACGTCCAAGAATGAGTTGTGAGGTGGTTGAGGTGTTGCTGCACCAAAGTTAGCACTCCCCTGAACGCCAGACTGGGTACACTCACGTCGCTGCCGATAAATCTCGGTCGCTTTGGCCTTCTTGTCCTTAATGGAATCTCCCAAATGAACATCTGCCCCAGTTTTCAATGCCTTGACCTGTGTATCTCTGTCCTTTAGCGCCTTCTCGAGCATACTGACGTATTTCTTCAAGCTCTTGTTCGACCCGTCAGACTTCCTCGTATTGCCCTCCAGCTTCGCTATCCTGCCCTTCATCTCCTGTCGCTCAATTTCCCAGGCATTTCGGTCCCTCTCGTGTCGATGCCATTCGGTCTGTAGGAAGCGCATTACACCTGCTTCCGTCAGTGATGCGCCCAAATGGAAAGCTGCATTGATGTCTTACCTTGCAGCGTATACTCCGTTCCCTGCGGCTGATTGCTCTGTTGACCTGCTTCTCCATTTCCAGTTCCGCCATTACTCCCCATGCCAGACAGAGACTGCCATGCCATCTCGCCCTCTTCCTTTCTTCAATAGCCCCTGCTTGTCACTGCTGCCCAGCCTTGAAGTATGCCCTGCTCGTTCCCTCGACTTCTCCTTCACAGAATATTTTGTGAAGTCCTTGCTATCGCTTCGTGAATCATTTGTGGTTGCTTGCGAGAGCAGAAAGGACGCCCAATTGTCCAAGGGGCTAATGACAGCGAGGTTGTTTAGAAGCGCACGCTCAGTTGCCCATAGTTCCTGGAAGGCAGGCGGTGAGTTTTATGGTTGTATATGTATCGGCACTGCTTTATGAAGCTTGAAGGGTGTTTTGAGAGGATGCGATTTCGAGATGGGCGTGTGGGGGAAGAGTATACAATTCGAAGGTTGGTGATGAGGTTTCTCTTTTGGAGCTCCAGCCAACACCTGTACGCGACGAGCTAAACGGTCTCGCCGTTTTACCGCTGATCAATGCCGCTTTTACTCGGCGCCAAGCTAGACTTTGGACATGTCCTGTGGTGGCAATATGGGGAACTTTAAATGTTAAGATGATTAAGGTTGAAAGCTTATTATCTTGATATGGCTTGTTGCTATTGGGTTTGTTTTGCTATGAAGGATGTGTCTTATGTTCATCGGTTTACAATTGCTTCTTCTCGGCATGCACCCATTTTGTTAGATGTTGCCCCTGAACGACCCTGGCCGCCCCAAGGCCAAAGCGATGCTTGCTAATAATAGGATGCAGAAAGCAGCTCTCTATCTATATCATACATCGTGATACTAAGATATCATACCTACCTAGATACCCTCTCCCTCTAATCCGTCGCCATGCTGAACAAACGGAGAGTATAGGTAACAAATCTCAGAACGCCAACTCTTCGACCTCCATTCCACACTCTGTACACGTCTTGACCGTCATTCCATCCTCATTCTCCACCGTATTTCCCCACTCGTGCTCATGCTTGCCCTCGCCTATCCTCTCTCCAAACTTCGAGCCGGCAGTGCCCTTTTGATTCCTCCTGTACGCATCGGTCCTCGTCCTCTTCTTTAGTTCGTTGAGCTTGCTCTTGAACTTCTCCTCTTTCCTCCTCTTCTTGTCGATTTCTCTCTTTTCAAACTCCTCGTCTAGCGCTTCTGATGAACCCCATTTGGTGTTGAAAGCATACTCTTCGACTTGGTACCTTAGAAACAACATCATGTCGTGCCAGTGAGATTTATGAGGATTGGGTTTGTTGAGATGTGGTAGTATCTCTGGATCCTTCAGCTCCGCTGTGTGGAGTTAGCCTCTTGTACTCAACATCAGCCTCAACATATACTCACGATCCGTGAGAAGATAATCATCTTTCGCCTCCGTTTTCGTAAGAAGACTATACTTTTCCGGCATCTTCTCCTTGCATTTCGAACAAATCGCACACTTGAAAATCTCCTCCCACTGCCAATCGATTTCCAAACTCCCGCACTCCCTACACTTCTTCCCTCCTCGCTCCCCCCAAACCTCAAACTAGGTTCAAAAGCACCCTGTTTTCTACTCCTCAGTCCCTTCAGAAGCTGATGTCTCTCCCATTCCTTCAATGTCATATGCGCCGGTTTCTTTTCCGTTTCGTTCCCAGGCGCATGCAAAGCTTTATTCCACGGGTCATCCTCGACCGACAAAAACCCACCCTTCGTATCCGTCATCTTGGAGAGATCATGGTCGACATACTTCTTAAACTTCCTCGCGGCCTGGATCCCTTCATCCTGCGGTATATTGCGTGCATCACGACTTGTTTCCGGGTGGTTGGACGTAGATATTGCGCCGTGCGCGCGCTTTCGTCCGGCAATCGAAACGTCCTCTTGTTGAACTAGAAAACCAGCTGGCGTGCGTGCTGTTTGTTGGGAGGATTCAGCGGCTTGTCGAGCTATGGATTGTTCGCGGAGGGCTTTGGCTTTGAGCCGGTTTTCTTCCTAGGTAGACGTATTAAACGGGGAGGCTGCCACGAGTTGAGGGAACCTTACTATTCTTCGCGTGATATCTGGCGTTGGAGGGGATACAACTTGAGGTCTCTCTGAGCGTCTCGCTGGTGGAGTGCTAGGGCGTTCCATTTTGTATGATGTGGTTCATGGAAGAGGAAGAGCATGGCGGGGGAACTTTATGAGACAAGGCTGATAAAGTGGCGAAATGTCACTTGGGGCTGGTAGCCTCGGAAAACTGAAAGGTCCGAATATGCGGCGATTTATGGTAGGTAACCACATGTCACAACTCTAGAGTGAAATACATGCCGTACTTGACGGGTTTTGTGACTTTGGGAAAACTGAAACAACAAGTGGAATAGTCCAAGGCAAAAGCTATTTTTCAGTGGGAGCGTTCAATACCAGGAAACTATCTACAAATACAGAGAAATACCGCACTCCATGTATATTTTGTTTTCCCTAAACCTAGGATTCCAGTTTATGCCCGAGCCCGGTTTCGATACTCCATTTATTCCTCCTTGGCTCCTCCACGACCGGCTCTCTCAGCAGCCTCCAGAGACTTCTTGTCGGAAACTGGAGCGCCGCCAGAAAGACCACTCATCAATCCAGCTGGTGCCTTGAATGGTCGCTTCAAGTCTCCAGTGGCAGGCTGTCCAAACAACCAGATCTTGACCATGTTGCCTTCGAATGCGCCCTTCAATGGGATGATGGATTGGATCATGAGGGGGTTGGTGTACTTGAAGTAGAGGTGCATGACGGCCATCATTCCAACGCCCATAAGTTGTGCCTTGTAGAGAGACTTCATTTGGTCAACATCGTACTTGTAGTTGGTGGTGGTGACAAGCTTTGGCTCTTCGGCGGAACCCATTGGGGCTGGCTCGACATATTTGAGGGTGGTAAGATCTGGAGGGAGCGGGAAAGAAATTAGCCATGTGCCAAATGGTAGAGAGTCTGCAATAATGGAGAGAAACGTACCCTTCTTCTGGTTGATCTTCATGTGGACGAAGGCGTAAACAGCCAGGATGATCAAGTTGGACAAGATGTAACCAGCCCGGACCAAGTTGAGGGTGTTGGGATCGTCAAGTGGAACTCTTTTTGAGACCTGCATCATTCCGAGCACGATGGCCAAGTTGGTACTGCGCGATGAATTTAGCAATGGTTCGAGGCCGAAAAGTAGTTGTTTGGTTTATTCGGAAGGGGGCGATTCATACATTTGGGGTGAAAGTCCAGCCATTTTGAATAGCTTCTTTGGGGGTGATGAGGAGGAGAATAATCAAGGAGGAAAGTTGAAGAAGGAAAAGAATTAGAGAAATGCGATCAGGAGAAAAATCAAATCGCGAAGGGTGGAAATTGCGAGATGCGACGACGTGGTTTTGTAGATGCAGTACAAAGGCGGGTAAAAAGTTTGGGAGGCGGCGTGTTCTCAGAAGACGGTCGAAGGCCGTCGTCGTGACTTCGCCCGCTCATCTCCGCTGCTAGACAAATTCGGCTTAGTGGGTGGGTAGTCTGGGCAAGAGTCGCTGATTTGATTTCGCTTGAACATCAACAACAGCAACAACAGCCAACGAATTCTCCCCAAAACAAAGGAAAAGTATATCCTCATTGTTTTGGATGTGTGTGAACACTATTTTCGCACGGCATCGGCTGTACTGCAAGTTTGCTAGTGTAGTGACGTATAATCTAGCAAACTAATGTGGCATCCTTTCCCTTCAGTATTCTTGTCCTTCAAGTCAGCAAACAATCTCTCAGCGCGTGCTTATTACTGCGGTGAGCTTGCCTGCTCTCGAAAAACTTCAATTTCCTTTTATTTCAAATCATTTTCATGGCTGTCATATTGTTTGATTGTCTGGAATTAAGTCACAAACAAACATTCCGAAGGAAGTCTGCCGGTAGAGTCATTTTCTTGCTGCAAGGCTTCTGTGCTCGTCTATCTTTGAGGACTGACATTAAACGGTCAGTCAGTCTGTTCTTTCTCTTCTTCAACCCGATTATTTCCGAGTCTTGTAGCACCGAGATGTTTAGTTTCCTTTTGCCTTCTTTTTGGCCTTCGCCTTAACTTCTCAGCTTTCGAGCGCCGGCTATACCAAACCGATGCGCTAATGCATACTTGCACCCCATGAATACAGAGATTGATCGCCATTGAAATGATCAACTCGGTGAGGGATATCATGAGGCATGTTTTTGCCCCAGGATATTGCATTCATTAGAACGCAATGGCGGTATGACGTGCTGTTGCTCCATGGCTGGATTCTGTTGTTTTGTACTCCGCACTTCGGACAATACCATAATGGGAAATCGGAGCCATGATGGTCTTTCGATTTTCCATATTAGGCGTCAATAATCGGTTACAAGTCTGCCAAAGATCGTACACGGAATGCAGTTGTGAAATCCGCTCGAATCCGACGTGATTTTATTCTTGAATCGTTGCAGCAGGTAGCGCACGAGCCGCCTACATCTTATTGTTTGCCTTGCCAATCTGATGCCATGTGTATATAAGTCTCCCTAGTCCTCCTATTTTTATTCGTTTGCTGTCGATGAGCTCCGTTTAAATCTATGATAGTCCTTGATTTCCATACTTTCAAACTTTCGCAAACTCCTGACCATCACTTCAAGATTAACGAAATTCAACCAAGCAAATAAATTCGATCAACTGAACAGGACAATGTATTCACCCCTCCAGCTAAATCGTCATAGGGCTGGCTTTTCTCCAAATCAGGATCTACTTGGGCTTGGTCTGAACAACGGTCTCATCCAACGACGAGGAGCGCGCGGCGCGGCGCTATCTCCTGTTGGTAGTAGATATGGACTAGGAGAATTGGGTGGACTGGGAGGCATTGGAAACAGCCTTGTTTCAGCAGGTGGATTGGGAGGAATTGGGATGGGCGGATTGGGAGGACTCGATCTTGCTGGAATCGGAGCCAACGCACTCAACCTCGGCAATCTGGCAATCAACAATTTGGGGGTCAATGATCTGGGAGTCAATGGAATCAATGCGCTTCCTTTGGTTGGTCTTGGCCTCAACGCGCTTGCACTGGGTGGAGGTCGGGGTGCTGGTGGCCTGAATAGATTGGGGACACAAGGTCAACTGAGTCCCTTCTATCCAAATCATCATCGAAACGCTATGCAACAGCCTCTTCGTCGCAATCGAGTCCGCGGTAACAGTCTTCTTGGTCGAAATGGCGACAATTATTACGTCTATCCACCCGCAGAAGACCACTTTGTCGTTCCCGTTCATGTCCAGTCTGGTCTTAATCGGCGTAATAACGGTCTCATGGGCAGGCTGTGTGGCAACAACAGTCCCAGCGAGTTCAATCTCACCATCCCGTTCAACGCCACAATGTCAGATATATTTGAGGAGCTGAACAAAGGGAAGTTGGACTATCATAATTCCAACGTATTTGTAGTCACCCATGAGGGCGACTGCCACCTTCTGGACGATTGGTTTCAAAATGGGTATACGACGACTGATTTGTGTGCGCAAGCAGATTCCTTGGTTGTCGTCGAAAATTAGACTGTTCCTGGCTCCCCGTGTCAGATTTCAGCTCTTAAAAGGAATCAATATTGGTGTTCGATGGGATCGATGATAATAAATATGCTGGAATGTTTCGGACTTGGAATTGCTTTCTTATTTCAAAGCCCTGGGATATCAATTTGGCAAGCGCATGGGTGAATAACGACTGGAGGCGACGGCAGCGGAAATGAAGCTGGGTTGGCATGCAAGTGTTGAGTTAAATAGATTCTAGTCCTGCTGGAGTTCTGCTTCTAAATGACTACAATAATTAGACCAAAATCTTCACAGCCTCTTTGTTCAATTTCCCATTACTTTCCGCTATCGACATCCTCAAATTTCTTGACACTTCCGTCCTGCTAACATTAATCTATAAGAGCTAAACATCAAATCTTGATTTGTCAGAGCACAATCAATAAACTGTCGGTATCCTCTCCTTCTCCTTTTCTCCCAGTCCAGACAGTAGATTCTTCTCCTCCAGAACCGTTACACTCATGACTTTCTCTCTGTTCCCTACTTCCAAATAGTTTTCATTCAACTCGTCAAACACAATTTTGCGAACCACTTCTTTTCTATTCCCTTTTCCGTTCCCATTTCCAATACTTCCTTTCACCTACGCGTTGCCCCGCCTCGACGCTCCCTCTTTCTCACCCACCTACTTGGTCAAACTTACAATCTCTCACGAGCAAGAAAACAATCGTCTCGAATTATATCCACTCGCTCGCCACTCGGTACTATGTACTATATTCTCCTCTGTACCACTCTCTGCAACCTCCCACCTAAACCCCTCACATCAATCGCCAACCTCACCCTACTTTAGAATCCTCACACAAACAGTTAGATTATCAACCCATCAACTCACCGCCACATATACCCTTTAACGCCGCCCAAATCTCACTCACCAACGCCAAACACAACTCGTCCGCCTCACTCTTCCATTCCATTCCATTCCAGCTGCTTTCCTACCCGCGAAAGTCGAGTCAACATACGGCTCATTGCAGGTCATACAAACCTTGTATGCATGAAATTGATGACATGGCATGATCTGCCATGATATATTGGAGTACAGAGACCGAATTTTTCGTTCGGATGATGTGGTTTGATCGTCTTTTTGTCTACCGATATGAGAGGGGATGGGGGGTGAGAAGGTAGAGATACAGCCTCACTTTGATGGTTTGGGTAGGTGAGCGGGCGAGCGGACTTCGTTTTAGTGGAGTGGGAAGAGTGAGGTGGTGGTTTCTGAAGTGGTTTGGGATAGTGATTGATTTTATTGGCTCTAAGTTCTTGCTTGTGAAGTTGTGTCGTGTCGAGTGTTGAGTGATTGCGGTAGTATGATTGCCTTTTTCTTGTGTGAAGTTGGTCCAAGTAACTCAGGGAACTTTGTACATGGGCAGCCTTTTCCTCAGAAGGCGTTGTAAGTGTTATCCTTCTTTTTCTTTTGTTTCGAGATTATTGGAAGCACGAAATTTGACAACATCGAGAAACGACAGGCTCACTGGACTTCTCTCGACATGGGCTTTCGGTTTTTGATGTAGTAAATTCATTCATTAAATTATTATTGATTTTGTTGTCTCCTTCACAAGAAACATTCACTTTTGAGAAGACACCCCACCTAATCTATGAACACCTGGCTCCCGCCATCCATCCCACACCAAAAACATAACAACAAATGAGGCCACCCCACATCCACAAAACCATATCCAAACGCCAATTTGAAACAAAAGAAAAGTATCAACCCCCCCAATTATCCGTATAGGAGTAGTCATCTCCTCAATTCCCCCCATTTACTTTTTAGAACCCTTCTTAAAAAGCCCCACCACCGGCGCAAACTTCTCGCCCATACTTTTCCCACTCGACTTCCTCACCCTAAACATGTAATAAAGAGCCACGGCAGCGCCAATATTGAAGAAAATAAAAGCGAACCCAATGCCGTAATCTCTCCAGCGAGTGGTGAAGGAAATAGCGACTTGGCCGAGATATTGATCCGAGGTGCTGAGAGGGCAATATCCGCAGTCGGCCATAGCTTCGGGGTTGGAGATTTTACCACCGGCTACCTTTGCGAATGGCTCGAGGTATTGAGCGCAGGTTTGACCGGAGGGGGGTTGCATGATGGCCAGTTCGTTGGAGGAGCAGTTGATTGGGCGACCAGAGATGGTTGTTGAGGCGATTGCTGAGACGAGATCTGAAGAAGAGGAACATTAGTATTGTGTCTTAATTATAACTTCCAAGAAGAGATAAACTTACACGTCAAAGGCGAAACGCGATACATGAAGATCCAGAATCCTGGAAGAGCATTTGGGGGTTGGAAGACACCGTTGAATGTCAAGATAAGCGAGAACATGAGGGTAGCAATATTACCAGCCGTCTCGGCATCTGGAAGGAAGGAAATCAACATGTGGGCGAAAGTGCTGGCGAAGACGAAGAATTGAATTAGAAGCAGCAAAACCAGGCCTTGACGCTCAGAATCTGGGATTCCACCACGAGTAAAGATTGGGTAGAAGTAAGAGGCGTAGACCAAGATGCCGAGCACGATTTGATAGGGAATTTCCACGACAATGTTGGCGATGAGGAAGGCGGCCCAAGAGTATGCTTTGGATGGACGTTCGCGCACTTCGTAGAGATCTCTCTGCAGCACGAATCTTGGCATAATCTGTTGCACAAGAGAGGTGAAAATCGTGGTGATCCTGCATTGATATAAGTAAATCATTAGATGGAGAAGAAAGAGGCAACTGTTACTTACATGAAAATCGAGAAAATCATCTCTTGGATACCCAACTGAGAGGACGGAGCATGGAAGAACGAGAAGCCAATGAAGAGCGCCGAAGCAACACCAAGAAGAATTTTGCTGTACACGTAACCAGGTGTCCGCCAGTATTGCTGGAATACCCGAGTGGTCACTTCGATCAACTGGCTTGTGAATGGCATGGCGAATTCGCTGTGAGATCCTTCGGAGGCTCTGGAGGATTGACCTCCCATGACGTCCTTGATTCTTGCGAGTTCCGTCTGGACATCTTTGATCTCCTGGCTATTCTTCCAAACTTCGTGCCAATCTTGAGTAGACTTTCCAGTTGCCCCTGCTCCGACCATGGTCAACATGTACTCTGCAGGGTTCTCATCTTCGCCACACTTAACAGCACCGTGGGATTCAAAGTAGTTGAGAAGGGTTTCAGAGTTCTTGCCGATGTCACCAAAGTAGACAGTGCGTCCACCCTTGGCGAGGAAGAGAAGTCGATCGAACTCTTGGAAGAGGATGGCGCTTGGCTGATGGATAGTGGCGAGAACAGCTTGTCCGTTGTCGGCAAGCTTGCGAAGGAAAGAGACGATCGCCCACGATGATTGAGAGTCGAGACCAGAGGTAGGTTCATCCAAGAACAATAGAAGGGCTGGCTTCGCAGCCAGTTCAACACCGATAGTAAGCAACTTACGTTGCTCAACATTGAGACCCTCTCCTGGAACACCGACGACAGCTTCCGCAAAGTCTTGCATGTTGAGCATCTTGATAACATCTTCCACAAACGCGAACTTTTCCTCCTTTGAAACCGTCTTGGGCTGACGAAGTGTGGCAGAAAATCTCAATGCCTCCCTTACAGTCGAGGTCTCAAGATGTAGATCCTGCTGTTGAACATAACCGGTATTTCGTTGGAAATCGGACTCGAGAGGCCTGCCGGAGACTAGCATACTTCCTGTAATAACACCCATGGATACCCGTTGAGCCAGAACATCGAGAAGTGTAGTCTTGCCGGCACCCGATACTCCTATCAACGCAGTCAAGGTTCCAGGCTTGACCCATCCAGAAACGTTGTCCAGGAGTCGTCGAGGCTCTCCCTTGATCTTGATATCGTATTTCACATCGGTCCAAGTGAAAACATCTGTCTGAGGGGCGAGAGCACTGACTTGCGCTTCTTGCTCCTTTTGTTGAACAGAATCATCTCCCTTTTCATTCCCAGCGTCGGTCATCGGAGCTTCCTCGTCGCTTCTGGCGGCCTTTTCTGCAGCCTGGAGATGTGATGGGACATGACCACGGCGGAAGACGAGGACTTCAGCAGAACTGTCGGTGGTGGAGTTGTACTCGGTAGCAGCCAAGTATACGAATAGGAAGAAGATCATGAAAGCAAACATGAAGCCAAGATTTCTCCAGATGTGGGAGTATGAGTACTGGAATTGAGTTTGAAGGTAGTCATCACCAAGAACCGTCATCCTGAGCAAAAGGTTAGCAAGATTGCAATACAGTATTGTCAATGTGAGAACTCACTGTCCCTGTACAGCACCTGCAACAGCACAGATGAACTCATTTCCCGTAGGATTGTATGCTCCACCGGACGGGACAAGTTGCGAGCAAATGAATTCCTGACCGTGCAGCTCGTTCACGAAAAGTGCCTCGAATGCATACGCGACGGGATTAATCCAGGAAATCCATTTGAACCAAGGGTGCATTTCCGGTCGAGGAATGATATATCCAGTGTAGATAACGATAGCCAAAGTTGTAACACCTGCGATGGCAAGAGCCTGTGAGACTGTTTTCGTAGCTGCGGCAATTGACCGATAAATTTGAGACATCTGCATCACATATTAGCACTTCTCCCAACGCACGAAGGGCTTTGCTGACCGTCAATATGGCAACAAAATTAAACAAGAAGAAGACGAAGAACTTGTCAGCTTTCGCTTGTAAGCCCGATAGGAAGTATAGAATGACGTTAAAGCAAGTGGCGATGATGAATTTAACTGGTATATCAGCCACGATTCCAGCCATCGCTTCGGTAAAAGGATGATAGAATGCGTAAGAAGCTTGCTTTTGTACGATGGGACGTTGGGCGTAGAGAGTATTGATTTCCGCAAGTGCAATGAGGGCGTTGAGCAAAACCTGTTCTGAATTAGCACTCTTCTGATGAATTGGTCCCAAGTAGCACATACAGCAAAGAAGAGGACGCCTCCCTTCTGGAAGAAAGAAGCTGTGTTTGTTGGCGTTCCGTAAAAGATTGAACCAATGATTAAAGCCATGACAATCTGTCCGATGATGGTGGTGATGGTTGCAGTTCGATCGTTCCACAATCTTTGGTAGGCGCGTTGGGTATTGTATCTGATTTGCATGGGCACACTGATGGTGTAGGGCGAATCAAGTCGAACGTGCTTAGATTGCATGCCCTTCCGGCTATCCTGAAACTCTTCCAAAGTCTTGCCTCCCATTGGGAATTCTTCTTCGTGCTCGGCAATTTCCGCCTTTAGTGCCTGGTATTGCGGAGAGGCTTTCCAGTACAATTCAAACTCTTCTGGGGTGCGAGGTACTTTCTTCTCAAAACCAGGGCGGACCTTACGTTCGCTTGGGTTTGTGATGGAAGTGAGGAAATCTCCGGTAGTTTGGCGAGGAGGACACTCCCATCCCATCTCTTCGAAAAATTCCTTGGCTTCGTCGCAAGGACCGAAGTAAATCTGGCGTCCGGAGTACAAAACAACCGCCTTATCAAAGACATCATAAATGGCTTGCGAAGCCTGGTAGATTGCAACCAATTGGACCGTTCCAGCGAGGTTTGACGACAGTCGAAGTGATTTGGTGAACTCAAGCGCAGTGGCTGCATCAAGACCTCTTGTCGAGTTGTCCCAAGAAGCAATTGGCGAACCTGCGAGGGCCATCTCTGCAATACTGACACGTTTTCTTTCGCCGCCAGAAACACCTCGAACGAAGTCATTTCCGACTTTAGTATTGTACGTGTGGGAAAGACCAAATATGTTCATCATAACTGCAGCCATGTGTTTGGCATGTTCTTCTCTTGAAGTTATCGCTCGATTTTGGGGTGTTCGGACTCGTGCAGCAAATTCTAGAGTCTGTCCGACTGTGAGATGAGGGAAGTGCTTGTCGACTTCTTGATTGTAGACAATCTCTCCCTTGAACTTTTTGAGCATCTGTTCTTGCGTGATACCTACAGGGAATTAGTTCTTAGAGCTTTGTAAGAGATAGGGAAGAAAACTTGCCATTGTAGTGAATCTCGGACTGAGACTTCATATCTAATCCGGCGAGCTCTCCCATGAGAGTCTTCAACAGTGTTGAACAGCCGCTTCCAGGTCGTCCAAGCACAATCAACATTTCTCCAGACTTCAAAACACCCTCAAAATCATTAAGAATAGTCTTCTCGGGACCCTTGCCAAAGAATTCACGAAACCTGAGTGGCGCCATGAGTGTTGATGCCACATCCTTTTGCAAGTTAATTGCAGATCCCGAACCGCAAACTTTCAAGTTCTTCCAGACGATGCCTGCACGGCGTCGGACTACATGTCTCTCGTCGGCTCCACGAATGAGCTTCAGCACAAGTTAGCTTTCTCGCACCAAATTCACAGATCTTGGAACAGGAGGATGCGCATACCATTCGAGCCCATTTGTATACATCAAACTGCGGGGAATTGGGGTCCAAGACTGGATCGTCAATCTGAATTCCAGCCAAGGTATCCTGTTTTGATAAAACCACTGAAGCTCGCGTTCCAATTCTGGATAATCCTCCATCATTCCCACTGAACTCCGAAGCGAGTCTCTGCAATGCTGCTCTGTCGCCAGTATGAATTGGCTCGAATGTGTTCTGCCTTGTTAGGCGTTGTGATCTTGTAGTTGCAGAACGAGTGAGTACTGGAGATTCGGGGTCATAATCTGTCGAACTGTTGGTGTGAGCCAGCGTGGGCGGTCTGTCGTCGAGCTGCTCAATCTCGTTGGCTGGATAGCCATTTTCGTGTTGTTCTCCGCCGTTATTGTGGTGAGGGGTACTGTTTGTCCTAATAGGGAAGAACTCCTCTCTCTTCTCGGTCGCCATCGTGATTTGTTGATAGGTTGACCAGTATGTATAGTTTCTGGGAGGCTATCGCCAAATTACCGAACTCTGCAACCTTCGAATTGAATTGAATTGAGTTGGTTTGAAATGAACTGCGATGATTATTGTATGAAAATCAAATCAATAATGGGCACCCTTTCAGCTTTGTATCTGTTGACTTTGAGCTCGGAGAATATGAGTGTGTGTCCGTTGTGCTGGGTGAGGTCATCGAAAACTTTGTTGTTTGGATTTGTCCGAGTCCGACGAGAAGGAGGACGAACGAATTAGCGAGAACAACAGATGTTGATAATAATGCACCACCGGACCGGACAGAACGAAGAGGCTGAGGAATCCGGAGAGTATGAAATCTTCAAAACGTCCGTAAGTCCTTGATGGGCGTCTTACTTTCCTTTGTACTTCTGCCCGAATCAATCCATCCATCCATTCCTTCGATCTGTCGCTTAGCTTGGCGGGCACAGTCAGCCAAAAACCATCACAATCAATCATTTCATTTCATGTCCATGAACCTCACCCCTTGCCTCTGTTGTCGGTGCGAGTTCATAGTTCATACCCCAGGTAGAGTTTTGTGTGACTTGGAGATGAGAGACACATGGAGCCAATTAGATAACCTGCTCCAGAGCCAAAACTCTGTTGTGTATCGCCCAGAAATGCTGTTGTGCTGCATGGCGATGAGTGAGCCAGAGTGCTTCAGACCTCCCGCGGCAATTCAGCCCTCATCCCGGACCCCGTCGACCCATTCACAGTCATCACACACATCAACTCATGGTGATGGTGAAGCCTCATTTCGTGACGCGCACTGCTGCACCGGACTTAGAGGGGCTTGCTGCGTCCGTGGTCTCCGATGCCCTGGGAGGCGACGGGGGCGTGTGGTGGATGTGAAAATAAGGTTGTCTGAGGTGCTGTCGCTGTAGAAAGATCGCCCTTGTGCTCTGGTGTGCTCTATAATTGGGGGAGCTCCACAGGGGTGGAGTGTGCTACGTACTCGGACAACAAAGAATGTGAAGTTGTCCGAAGAATTTAAAGCGCCGTTTGCGTCATAGAGAGCAGTGAAGAAAGTCGTAACTGTGCTGTAGGAGCTATTTCATCTCAATTGAATATGATCTATGAGGTTCATGAACAAGTTGCGCAATTATCTGGCAACAATAAGCTATTGTTTGGTAACGAGTTCCCTATGAGGTTGTCCAAGGAGAACAAGCATCCTGCGGAGTATACCCATTGACACTGACTTCTTCGCATATCGTATATATTTCGCTTCCCGGCAACAAATAAATTACCCAGAGTGGACTCTTCTCCACATAACCCTAGCCGCAGGTTTTGCTTTCGATTCTAGAACATACAGTCATCCAGTTACTCAGTCGGTACCGTCTCGCCGTTACAGTGACTTCCGCCGTATCGGCCAACTGGTCCTGTCCATTCCGATGTGTAAAACAATCATTCTGCATCCATATTACGGAGATGTTTGAAAATCTAGAAAACGGTCTCCATTCTTTCTTCATACCTTCTACGGACCCTTTAACTGCGTCGAAATCTCATTTTAATTTGGCTCATGTCAAGAATTCTCCCAATATGTATGCCCTCCTTAACTCCGCCGACAATACCACCGTTCACAAGCAATTTCAGAATACGCAAAAGCCGGAGCCAAGAAATGCCAATCTCTCGGCACTTGTGTGAAGGATATGATCCCCGGTGCCCCACCATTAGTAAAGTTCAGGTACACCACTCGAGTACTTTACCTGCAAGACCGCTGAATACTCGGAAAGAAGATGTTCTGATTCTGCTCCTCGTGGCTGGGCGCCAAAGGCATGGGTTTTTTAAATTGAGAAAAACGAAGGTTCATGACACGGCCTCATCTCGAGAGAAACACAATCTACCAGTGGCCGGTGGCTGATTTCCAGTACAGGCTTGAGGGGCTCTGTCCATTTCTTTGCCCTCGTTTTATATTGTCGTTAACTCTAAAATTTGCAACGGTATCGTTTTCCCGCTCATATTTCCGAGTTTTACTTCGTACCCTTCACCCAGTAGTTGTCACCCTTTCTATTCCTTGCCTAAAGTTCTCCCTGTTTCATTAAATAATCAGGGAAAAATTGTACGACTCCCACAATAAAAATCCAAACGCACATCTGAGGCGGGTATCCCTCGGCGGTCCTCCTCTCCTCTCGTCGATGAACAGCACAGTGCCGAGTACACCTCGCTTATCCCCATCATTGGACGACATAGCATGTAGGTAAGCAGAGCAGTACATTCACGAACTTGCATGTCTTGGGTAATGTATCGAGATCAGTCCATGATCTGATGGTTGCAGGTGGCTGCAATTATTGAGCCTGCAGATAATTGTTCGTAAATTACGCAAATAGGTAGGATGGCCTTGAGACGAATTATTGTGCCGCTCAATGCGCACATTGGGGTTGGCTGATACTGTATGTTGTGGCTCATCACTGATGCGTGCGATATTACCTCTCCCTACGGGTGTACAAGTATTGCTATGCGAGCTACGGCACTTCTTCTCGGCTAGGTAGATAAATGTGAAGAAATACGGTAATAGAATAATAGGTAGGTTATGTGTCATGGACCCTGAACACAAAAACCTCTGGATTTTAATCTTTACCTGATGGCGGTGATGCAGTATATCAACAGCGACCCCATCCCATACAGAAGATCCCGAACTCAAAAACGCGATGCGATACGAGACAAACATCTTTCAGTAAACCCTTCAAATTATTCTTTTCAAAAACAAAATGCGAGTCTGACACGCGAGCTACCGAGTACATCTTATTTAATCCTCCACCCCTCTTGCGCTCTCTTTCACCTGTTGCACATACTGTAGCTACATCCTACTCGGGACTTTCTCGCACCGTTAAAATCTCAATCTCAATCTCATCACTCTCTCCCCGATCTTGAAACAATGGGGAAAGACTCTTGATACTGTCCTGTATTGTACAGTAGCTTTAACGCACTACTATAGCACACAGTACTAACCATCGGGTCCAAGTCCTCCAACATGGGCCAATGGGCAACATTGTAGCTCCCCTCTTTTTGGGGGGTACTTCGTACTGTAGTAGGTAGTGTGAAGTGGCTTCTGGGCATGTCAAGATGACGACACCAACACCAAAAAGAAACATTTGCTAGCGTGAACACGTGATGTTCATATGTACCTATGGTAGGTATTGGGTTTTGCTACTCGTCGTTTCTCAATAGTTTCGCAGCTACGGCGGCATGTGATTTTTAGAATTTGGATCTCGAAAATCTCGATCGGCGGGGAGGGGAAGGCACTATATTGAATAGACCGAGAAGGACACCAGGAGTAAACTCACAGGGTGAATGGGGGAAGAGGAGGAGGATTGTGATTACCGAGAAGGCGAATGAGCATTGTGGAAGTCAAAGGCAAGTTTATGGGCGTTGATGGTTGGAAACCAAATCGAGAACCGGATGAGTTACATGAATTTCCCGCACAAGGACAGCGACTGATGAGAGATATTTGGAATATTATCCTCTATTATTCAATTAGGTATGATGCCGTGTACTCTAGGATACCTCCACCGACCTTTGCAGGCACATTTTAAATCTCTGTTTAATAAAACGTTAAACGCATGCGTATAATCATCAATACTCAAGGATCGATCATTGATCAAGATCCTTTATCTTTTCCCCATCATTCCCACATCTATCTTTCATACGTCCCATCCTAAAATCTCAAGCCCAAGCCCCAATCAAACTCATCCCAAACGCCCCAGCGCCAACAAGCAAACAAGCATAAACCCTCTTGCTACCTTTCAACACAGTCCAACTCTCATCGCTCAAGAAATCCTCACTCAGGAGATCGACGAGCGAGGTGAAGGTCAATAGACCTGCTGAGATGGCGTTCATGATTCCGACCATGAGGAGACCGACTTGAGAGCCGGGTATGTAGAGTGTATGGGTTGCGAGGCCGAGGGCTTGACCAAGTGGTGTTCTGTAAGTTTTGTTAGTTGAGTAGGAGAGGTAGGGAAGGGTGGGAGTGGGAGCCACTTACGTGCATCCATATGCGAATGCCATGAGCCATGGTTGCCAGGCTTTGGATTTCCATTCCAAAGCAGCGATTCGAGAACCGAGCGCCAGACCTTCGAATGTTTCTACAATTCTGTCAGTCATGTGATGCAGAAAGGGAAGGGTGGACTCACGATGAAAAGTTATCGCGATTAATAAAACAATAAAATCATTCCCAACCGCCACACTCAACGCCATTCCAATGAAGACGCTATGAAAAAGAATGCCCATCTCTAGGAGTAGGCATTGCATCAAGGCTTTCTTCTGCTTTTGCTCCTTCGTGGTCGTGAGATGCAATTCGTTGATCGGTTCAGCTGGCTCGGAGTCTACTTCCTTTCGGGTGTAGTCCCCTTGCTGTTTTCGCTCCAAGGCGTCGAGAGCTACACTTTTCTGTGTTACTCTCTGCAGTTCTCGTCCTGTGCTGCTATTTCTAGAGTGAAGAACGGTGATTGGTGCTGTTTACGCGTCAGCTTCGTCCCGCTCGGCAAGAAGGGGAAGTCAAGTCCTACGTCTAGTCTCTGCATCTCTTGGGCTCACACTCTGAATCTCTGGAGGTGATGCCGTCTCGGCCTTCTTCGCAACACTCTCCTCCATCACATGATGAGGCATAGCACATCCATTCTTCCCAGCCGGGGAAAACACCATCTCTATGATCGCAATCAAAAACACAGCCGCCAACGCCAACGCGCCCGCCATAGCAGGGTATTTCTCATTCCAAAACGCCGGCAAACAAGGATCCGTTAACGACAGGAAAGCGGTAGGAAGTAAATGCACAAAGGCGGTGGCGAGCAGAACACCTGTTCCAAAGTGGCGAACGACGAAGAGGAAGGTCGGAGGAATGCGTAGACGGGGCGCTTTGATAACGAGGAGGGGGAAAGCACACGCTGAGCCTGAGACGGCGAGGATGATGAAGACGGCGCCGATGTGAAGGGGGAAGTTGTAATCGGCGACATTGCCAGGGGATTCACATGCTGGTCGATCGAGTGAGCTTCCTGCTCGTTTGGCGAGTTGCGCCGCAAGGGATGAGGAACCCATGATGATCGAAAATCAATCAATTGCTTGCGAAATTGGGGCAATTGAGGTGCCAGAATGAGAATGAGAGTCGGATGTTCTGTTGCGACGTTAGAATAGAATTTTTTCACTTATCGATTATTCTCGGCCCAAGAGTTTCTCGCCCAGGCGAGGGCTGGTCATTTCTCAAAATCACACACACACGCGCGACTTACTTTTTCACACCGCTGGTTTCAGGATACAAAACAATCAGGCCACGATTTCATTTCTGCTCTTCGATGACCACCAACTCAATTGCGCGAAAAGGGAAAAAGTGAAGATATAATAAATGAGAGAACGAGAATAGAATGCCAAAAGTGTGGGGGAAAGGCTTTCATATGTACTGTATGTGGTGAGGGCTGCTTGACAACGCCTTCCGAGATCAGCTCGTCCCCGCATCTTGTCATTGCCGGCTGCCAGAAACTCCCGGTGCCAAGCTCCCTATTTTCATCTTGGCGAGGACGGGACGAGAAGGGAGGGAGGCTGTGTGGAAGTTCATGATGATCGGAGAGTTGAGCGTGAGGCGATGCGATGTGGTGAGATGTGATGTGGTGAGATGAGATAAGGTGAGCGGAGGGAGGTTTGAATAATGGGATGGGATGGGTGAGTGAGGTTGTGCTCCTGCATGCGTGGGAGTGAGTGAGTGGATATGTCTGAGAAGAGATTTGACTGAAAATAGATAGATGGGAGGATGGAATCACGAACGCGTCAACTTTGTCAAATAAACGCATAGATTATATATTCTTTTTGAATACATATTTATAATTCCAACAAGCAAGACATAACAATAGAATCCCGAATTCCCATCAAGTCAAACCTGCATTGTCAAGATTGAAAGGCTTGGCAGTGTCATACTGTCATGGGCGTTAAAATCTCGGGTGTGGTCGTACTGTATTCTCCCGAAACAACAAACGCAATACCAACAACAACTTCACGAAATCTCTCGCATTGCCGTCGCATTCCTTCCTGGGTAACCATTATTCGCATTCAACAGTTTCAAACTTTTCACCAAACAAAATCTCTTCTGCTTTGACTGAATGCGTCTTTCTGTTCGCCTGGGGGACTTTGTTGACACACGACCAATTCCTTTGACCGCTGGAGTTTGAATGCAGGCCGAGGTTCGAAAACGGGAGGCAAAAGCAAGCATGTTGTAACTATTACCTCCGGAGTTGAGCGATGTCTACACACGCATTTTGATTGCAGGCACCCCAAACAACCTGGAACTTCTTGGAAGATGGGACGACTTTGCTTTACGAGACTTTCGATGCAAAGTGCAGGAGTAGAGATCAAAATCAACCCACTCACGCCGGTCAAATAATTCGACATCGCAAACACATGACAGAAGAGATGGGAGGGAAATTGCTGGTTGAGCAACCAACCGTGAACAGAGAAACAAATCAGATGGATTTGGTATGCGTAGAACGGTATCGTGTGCTCGCTGCTAGAATCATCGTTGAAGGATAAATTCTCGTCTTGAAAGAGCAGAACTCGGTACATTACAGAGGAAGCAGAAACCTTCGATGGAATCAGCACGACAACTATGCAACCTTCGTGCAGAAATTGACAACTCATTCGCAAACAACACACATGCTAGGCACGCCCCTCAAAATATTGAGCAAGATCTGTTGAAGAGGTGCGAGTTGGTGGTTGTCCACGATGGCAGATCAAGCAACCTGCTCGTAACAGAGCAAAAAGGTCGTTCAAGAGTAAGTATCTGCGAGCTAGAACTTGGCTTGGTTTTCTGTTCTTCTCGAGTCTTCGCTGCTTTGATGGCAACTTCAACCGCAAAATCCAGAATGGGTTTGCTTTCTTTCTTCCTAAGATCCCAATATTAGCTTCCGGGACCTTTCGCGGTGCGGATTCAGATGATGGGCAGACTTCGACCGTAGGATGCGACCCGAGAAATGCACCTCATCAAGACAAGAAAAGAATCATGAAATCTCTGAAGGAACCCAAGAGTAAAAGTTGCAACAAAGAACAGGAGCATGGCGACCAACAAGAGTCCGATTCATCAGCGTTTCTTGGCATTTGGAAACCACAGCTTAAGATTTTGAAAATCGTGGGCGACTAATGGACGGAATTTACGCACTGCGTTGAATCATCATCCAAAGTTGGATTTTCAACTGCAAGTACAGTACAGTACGGGCTCGACTTGTGGATCTTTAGCCAAGACGGAGAGGGACGGTGGAATATTTAACTTGACGGACGACTGAAAGGTGGGAGGGCAAGCCAGTCCTAGGATCTCGGGCGAAGCCGAGTGCATGTGAGCAGTCTTCTTTCAAGTTCTGACAAAAGGCGTACTGTATTTTTCGCCGTCTCCTGAGACTTACGACTTGCGAGTTCTATGCACTCATCTCATTTCATTCGAAGCCATCTCATCTCATTTAATTGCCTTCTCGTGGCGTTCATTGTTTCAGCACAAATTGGTGTTTATTTACTAAGATGAATTCTCATTTCCAAATGTTTGGTAGAAGATCGTGCCTCTTGTTGTTTCATCGGAGGTTGTCCGAACTATCTTTCCAACATCCTTGTCGCTCCCCTTGCCTCGGAAATGCCAGCCACTTGAAGTGAACTTTTGATCTGGGGTAGTTCCCCCTTCTGAACCAAGGAGAAATGTGAATCCCTGGAGCAACTGAGCTACTCGTCCCTCCCTACCCGCCTGGGTGGGGATGAAAACTTATTTCCCCATGCCCCGGATTCTTCACATAAGATCATTCTCCACATCCGATACTCTAAATCTACCAACACCTACCCCGCAGGCACCCATTCGGAGAATGTTTTTTCCATCGTCTATGAACGTTTGTATTACATTATGTATTATCTATGCCTGCTCGCTTCATCTTATTATACGTTGAAAAAGTCTTGTCATCCGATCAGCTGAGAGTTGGTACATGGAGGAAGTGCAATATATATCTTGGCATCCCCGGCTCGGGTGGCTGACTCGTATGCAGGTCCAGGGTCTTTTTACCCCGCAAGAGTCGACGACGAGGGGATCCATTGTAAACCATTGTTAGAGTCGTCTCCACAGATCAAATCGACCTCAGAAACTTGCTATTCTCTTGCTATTCTATTCTTCTATAATTCCTCTCTTCTGCCAATGGTGCCACCCTTTCTGCACTTTCTTCTGATGTAAATTAACGGCCCATTTGCTGCCGGGGTCCCCAAATCTGGATAAATATGCAGGTAAAATAACGGGCCAAGCTAGACAAGCATCGACAAGCTACCGAAGCTTTCTCCAAGATACAATCAACCGTCTGGGCATTCTCATTCGTGGACTTTGAGATTTTCCTCGGCAAACCTCCGATGTACTGAAATGCAGGACAAGGCAGGCATGGAAAAAAAGACTTTGGTTCCTGGGGAGAGCTCAAGCTACCCATCAGGAATCTATAAACATGTGTTCAGGCACCTTGTTGGAGCTCTTTCTTTTCTTTCTTTCTGTAGCTTGAGCTGTTCCATCAATCTTGAACGCAAGTGACCCTCAACAACCGCAATCATGTTGTTCAATCTTTCCGCCCTCGGTTCTATCCTCGCCATTCTCCCTTCTCTGGCAACCGCTGTCCCTACAGTTGAGAGAAGCGCGCACCCAGATCCATTCCACGGTTACCCCTCGCATCTTCCAAAGACTTGCGATGAGTTCAAAAAGCACCACCCTTACCACCCACCCCAGCCAACCATCGTCGCAAAGTCTATATCCGAGCCTCCAAAAACGATACTGATGACATCTCCGCCGACTTCTTAAAGGGTATCAAACAGGCGAATAAGGGTGGAACTTTGGTTTTGCCAAAGGGAAAGACCTTTGTGATTGGAAAGACACTTGACTTGACCTTCTTGAATGATGTGCAAGTTCAGTTGGATGGAACTATTTTGGTATGCTCTTTTCCCCGTCTCCTCTGGATCTAAAAGGGAGAAACTAATAGAATCTTCTGCAGTTCACCGACAACATCACTTACTGGCAACACAACTACTTCTACCACCCATTCCAAAAGTCAATCAGTTTCTGGAAATGGGGAGGAAAGAACATCAAGATCTTTGGCACTGGAACCCTTGACGGAAACGGTCAGGCGTGGTACGACGGATTTGCTGGAAGAGAAATTCTCGTCAGTCTCACCTCACACCACGATTTCGAAGTTCTGGTTCTAATGTTGTGAAATAGGACCCCACAAACACTTACTACAGACCTATCTTGTTCTATGCTGAGAACGCCACAAACTTGTACATTGAGGGTATCAGATTTCAGAGATCTCCTTGCTGGACTAACTTTGTTGTTACTTGTAAGTTTCCTCTCCTCTCCCTCTCGAGCGAGCTGTGCTGATGTTCCCAAGCCAAGAATGTGGTCTACGACAAAGTAGTCATCGAGAACTTGTCAACCAACAAGGTAAGACTGCGACAATCCTTCTGATCTTTTCCGCGACTGACCGCATTCTACAGAACCTCCCCAAGAACACCGACGGTTGGGATTCATACAATGTTGATGGTCTCACCGTCCGCGACGCATGGGTCAACATCGGCGACGATTGCTTCTCCCCAAAGCCCAATACCACCAATATCCTGGTCAAGAACATCTACTGCAATGGAACTCACGGTGTCTCCATGGGTTCCATCGGACAGTACGCCGGTGTCAAGGATTACATCTCGAATGCGCACATTGAGGATGTCATCATGTTGAACGCTGAGGTGAGTTACATTTTTTCCTTCAAAGATCTAATTGAACCACATTTTGACGCGAGATGCCATAGAACGGAGCAAGACTTAAGGGATGGGCCGGACCAAATGTCGGATACGGTTATATCAAGAATATCACATTCAAGAACATGTACAACTTCAACGTCGACTGGCCAATCGTTCTCGACGCATGCTACTTCAATGTCAATGCTGTATGTCCTCCTTCCTCCCCATCTAGAGAAACCACATCACAAAACAGCCAACGAAGTTACTAACTCCCATTCCAGTCCACATGCGCAGCCTACCCCTCCCGCGTCGATATGATCGACGTCCTCTTCAAGAACTTCACCGGCAGTTCCAGCGGCAAGAATGGCCGTCGCGTCGCGAAGTTGACCTGTTCCCCGAATGCGGTGTGCAGTAATATCAAGTTGGATGATATTGATTTGATCAGTCCCAAGGGTGATCCACCGGTCATTGTTTGCGATGGTATTCAGGGTGGTATTGGGGTTCCTTGTGTTCCTGCTGCTACTATTGATGCTTGAGAGGTAGTTAGGTGGTCTGGTGTGGGTGAGAGAGTGGAAGAGTTCAAGAAGGATAAATTGATAGAGAATTAATAAGATTTGTTAATTGAGACCTTTGTAAATGTTGATTTGAATGTTTTGTGAACACTGGTATGGTATTACTTGCAAGCCAAAAAGTTGGTCTCGCAAAGAAGGACTCCGTAAACACACCTTCTTGTTTCACTCGATCGAGCTTTCACGCAGAAAAGCAGCGGCTGTATGAGGTATCTGTAGTCTTTTGATTCTTGAACTCCTGCCTTAGTATTTTGGTATTTTTATTTTTGCTAAAATCTCATTCTCATTTTTTCATGGCCATCCAAACCAAATTCTATCCACCACAGATTGAAGGATCCTGGTAATTTGAAGCAGGCAAACCACGGAATGAGATTGTCACGTGATATTGGCCCTCTTGCCTGAGGCACAAACCTCTTTACGCGTTGATTCCAACGCGTCTCCCCAAAAATATTCCACCGCCAGCCTTCACGAAACCCAAACCAAAATCCACCCCACCAAGCTTCCACGATGTCTGACTACGATGAGGATATGGATATGGATGCGCCCCCCGTGCGTGAGGAGCTCCTGTTCAGCTCAGACAATACTGCGAAAGGCAAGAGAAGTGCTGCCAACCTGCCTGTCGAAGCAGAGGATACTCTACCATGGTGAGATGGACTGCACACATTGATATTCACATGGCGGTGCTAACGCTTTTGGAAGGGTCGAGAAATACCGTCCTGATACTTTAGAAGATGTCTCTGGACATCAAGACATTCTAGCCACAATCAACAAATTCGTTGACACAAATGTACGTGGAAACGTTGAACTTCTTTGTTCCAAGAACAGGACTGACATCTCCGCAGAGACTCCCTCATCTCCTCCTCTATGGCCCTCCCGGCACAGGAAAAACATCCACGGTGCTCGCACTCGCACGAAGAATCTATGGCGCAAAAAATATGAGACAAATGATTCTGGAACTCAACGCCTCCGATGACCGTGGTATCGACGTAGTACGAGAACAGATCAAAACCTTTGCCAGCACCAAGCAAATCTTCAGCACGGCCGCAAGTGGAAGCAATCGTGGCAACTCAATGGCATCCTACAAGCTGATCATTCTGGACGAGGCGGATGCGATGACTTCGACTGCGCAGATGGCGCTGCGGAGGATCATGGAGAAATATACGGCCAATACGCGCTTTTGTGTCATTGCGAATTATACACATAAGCTCAGTCCGGCGTTGCTGAGTCGTTGTACGAGGTTTAGGTTTAGTCCGTTGAAGGAGCGGGATATCAAGGTGTTGGTTGATAAGGTTATCTTTGAGGAGAATGTGAGGATTAGTCCTGATGCTACGGAGGCGTTGGTGAAGTTGAGTAAAGGAGATATGAGGAGGGCACTGAATGTTTTGCAAGCATGCCACGCCAGCAGTAAGCATGTTCCTTTCTCTGTAATCTGGGATGTTTTTGGTTGATTGATTAATATAGGCACTCCAATCCACCTCAAGGACGAACCTCGCCCCGCCGAAAAAGACATCAAACGCGACCTCATCACCGAAACCACAATCTACGAATGTATAGCTTCTCCCCACCCATCCGACATCACAAAGATCAAGAACACGCTCCTCAAAACCTCCGACGTGGCATCCTGTCTCGGTATGATCAATAGCTTGAAAGCAATTCAGGGTTTGGCGCTAGCGGATATCATCACAAGTCTGAGCGAGGAGTTGGTGAAGCTAGATGTCCCTGCGAATGTGCTGATTACGTGGTTGGATGGATTGGCGGAGGTGGAGTATAGGTTGAGTGGTGGAGGGGGGAGGTTGTGCAAACGGGGGCCGTGGTGGGTGTTGTTAGGAGGGGTGTTGAATTGAGTGGGGCTATGAAGTGATGCGATGTGGATGAGAGGTTGAATGTGAAATGAATGGCATATGAATATGGAGTTATGGAGTGGGTGTATGGCCAAGAAAGTCTTGCAACATAAAAAGAAAAACACAATCAGTCGAGATACTACACGGGATATTCTAGAGCCACTGGCTATCAACGTAGCAAATTAACAAGTCATTCCTGGCCAGATGACGTCCAAATCTCAAGTCCCTGCGCCTTGTACAGAGAGCATGATTGAAATTTCACTGCCAGATCACGGAAGAGAGCGAGACTGAAGATTGCATGGCGAAAATAGTCGTTCTATTCTTAGAAGGTCAAAGTTGATCAAGGGTTTCTTGCGATGCTTTTCCTATCCTTCCTTCCTGTCTTTGCCCAGAATAAGATGTGATTTTCTATTCGCATCTCTTACGTTTCTCGACTCTGTTGACTTTGATAGTCGTCTCCTCTAGCCATCTCTCTGCTCATCTCTAGAACGGTTGATTGATCCCTCTAATCTTTAACCTCCTCAGCCAATTAATCCATTAAGTCATGTTCTCCTCCATAAAGCTCAAACTCTATTATCCCCGACCCATCTCTCTATATATCATTCCTCAAATCTCTCCATATATCATACCTCAAACCTCTCTCCTCGCTACAAACCCAAGCTGCATCTCCAATAAAGTAAAGTTATAAACCAGCACCGGGCTCTGATAGACCTGCGTCAATCGTCCCCCAAATCTCACCACTTTCGCTTTCGCTTTCGCCTTCTCTTTCGCCTTCTCTTTCGCCTTCTCATCGGTACTGTTTCGATCACAGGTACCGCTAGACATGGTGCGTTCTACGAGAGTGCTGAAAAGATCTGCGGGGTAGCCATTGGAGTTAAGAGCAGGGAGACACCCCTCAAAAACCTTCCTACTCCTCAAAGAAATTGGAAAATTCTCCCACTTATTATCCGTCTTCTTCTTCGGCACATATAGAGTATCATTATAACGCTTTAACCACTGCACCGACTCCTCAAGAAGATTCATATTCCACAATAAAATCGGCGATTGGAATAGTGCTGTGGTACTCTAGCCCATTCGCAAGAAATTGCTGAGGTTGTGGTGGATAGGTAGACTTTTTTCGGTGCAGTAGGCGTCTTGTTGACTGCTGGTGAAGAAGGTAAGGTTGCTGGAGGGAGGTGAGGAGGGGGTATTTGGTTGTTGGGGGAGGAAGGGTGAGATGCATTTCATGCAGGCGATTGTGTTGGATTTCTAGCTGTGTGAGTAGTTGGTGTTAGATGCTTTTTTTGATTTTTTACATAAAAGTGGGTGGAAGCTGGAATGTACTTGTTTGTATGGTTACAGAGACATGCTGCAATTGCCGTGTCGTTACCGTAGGTTGGCAATCTGTTGACACAGTTTTCGAAGATGTCTGCAGCTTCCTTGCAAACAGTAGTTTCTGTATCAAAATTCAGCTTGGCTTTTATTTTGAGATACGGCTTCGCTCACCGTGACCGGTCCTGATATCTATACTTGCTGGTAAAGTCACCCTTTTCAGAGCGGGTGTGTCGGTTGGCAGAGGGCTACCAGCAGTTTTGGTCGCCCCAGTTGCAGAACTATTGCCTGAAAGAAATGTAGGTGAAGGAGTAAGAGTTTGAGTTGTCTGAGTGTCCTTATCACTACTTGAGTTTGTCAACTTGGAGGTGGTAGTTGAAGGGGAAATCGTTGAGTGAAAGGATGTCACATTTTGCGTCGGCACAACAGTTACTGTAGTATCCCTCGTGGGCTGAATGATTTTTGATGTTGATGCTGTTGCATTTCGAGTGGAAGTTGCTAGGGTGTAAATCGAAGTACTGTTGTACAATGATGTAGAGAAGGCTGAAGTGATCTTCGACGCTGACACCACCGGAAGAACAGTTGAAGGCATTGCTGCGTGAATCGATCGCATGATGGAAGAACGACATCTGCATGCCGGTGTGGTTCTTGCAGCTGGGCCTGGACAGTTGGTTGGAAGTGCAGTTGCCTTAGTTGTTTCAGTTCCTGTATAGTTCTCGCAAAAGGAACCAAAAACATCGGAACGGCGGATCATCTCGCGAAGACAGTCGTCATGATGACAGAACTAAGGTCAAATAACAACCGGATCAGATGAAATTCCAGGGTCGTTGGGTTGCACTAGAAGGATCGCCATGCCTTGAATTGAAGGTGTTGGTCTGGTTTCGGTATTGAAAGCAGCAACAGATAAGTGATCAGTTGGTTCAATCGGAAGAATGATTCTGGGGGCAGTGACCAGAGAGGTTGATTGAATCAAGTATTTGGAGGAAATCCTAATGTCAGAATGTCCTCCATCACTTGAGACTGGGGTAACTGGCTTAGGGACAGTATTGGGAGTGGTATCGGTCAGAGTCGTGACATTTGGTCGTTGACAAATGAAGAGATAGCTTGAGCGACGATCCGCGGAGCACAAAGGAAGGCCAAAATACCTGCCAACATGCCAAAATTTTATGCTGTCTTCATCTTGAAATTATAGACAAGTAGTTGTTGTTGGCTTTGGATAAAGGGGTTATTGGGGAATGACCCTGTGAACAGACGATCAGAGTGGAAAGTAAACAAATAAGTGTCCCGAGGTCGGGGTGGGAACAACTAGCGTTTAAAAGAGCCGGAAGAGTTGAAGAGTTATTTTAAGGCCAAAAAGGGTCGAGATATGTTGTCAGTGGGTGGAGCAAAGATGGTGGGGTGTCGAAGTGTAAGGTAGGGGGAAGAGGAGAGGGTCGTGACGGAGAATTTATATATCCGCTGCACTGCTTCACTACCTTGAAGTATAAAATTGGGTAATATTGAGTTTATAAGCTGAATATTCAATTCACTGGTTCTTTAACGCCTGGCGGGTTGGAGTGATTTCCAGGAAATGAGACGCAAGACTTAGTTCTGAAGGGCGATGGTTCCCATATATTCATGATGGAAATACTTTAGATTGAATTCTTGTCATTTCAATCCTTTGATATAAATCTATTTACGAACGAGAATTGTTGCTGCAAATTAATAATCGCTTGAGGCCATTTCAACGAAGTGATGGTAACGTCAAGAGGCGAGGTGAACAAAAGCATACAGCATAATCCTCGAAACTCAACAACCTCAAAGCCAAACACAGGCATTTGTGAGATATAAACAACGTGAACAAAAATTTCCGTCACGAAACATAATTCTATGTTTTGTGCATGAAATCGTCTTTGACAAAAACGCCAATTCTGAAGGCTCTTCAACTACTCCGCAATCTACAGAGCCACTTGCGCTTATCCTGTCCCACCATTTTATGTCAAGCTTCTACGGATTATGCATAGTATGAAGAGATCCAGGTCCATAGAATAGATTCAAATCCAACTGTCAATTATTAATAATGTATCCATGGATAATGAAGTTTTGAAGTACAGGAGAAGATAAGTCTTACATATGCATGTCTTGATGAATAGACTAGTTGATACTTTACCCATGGGTAGACTTTGTCCCATGCACTATCTTAAGGCATTAAT
Source organism: Tetracladium setigerum (assembly GCA_031472005.1). Taxonomy (NCBI): domain Eukaryota; kingdom Fungi; phylum Ascomycota; class Leotiomycetes; order Helotiales; genus Tetracladium; species Tetracladium setigerum. The sequence goes on along the minus strand of PZJY01000011.1, from coordinate 2,226,230 downwards.
GTTTATAAAACCCGAAACTATTGGACCCAAAGTGATCCAGCTGACTTTCTGCTGTGCTGCCATCTCGCTAGGCTCTTGGCTCTCCGGATAAATACATATCTAAGCCTCGACAACAGCTCAGTGGTTGGACTGGGCCTTGGAATTGGGCTGTTTCGCGCCGTGGCTGGCCTTGACGAATTGAATGAAAACGCAAGGTAAGGCGATAACACCTGAGCTGCCCAAGCTGTTTCGGGTATCTTGATAGTACTTAAGAGGGCCCGCTTCCTGCCCTGAACGTTCTGTTTCCTCATCTTCATCAATCTCATCTTGAGCAGCATTCAGATTCCTCAAGCTAAACATTATCTGGCAAAGGCTGCTGCGATTGTGTTATTTGCCCTGGCTTCCTTCACCTTTCTTCTTCCCAACATTGAACCCAATGGTTAGCAAAATGGTCTCAGAAACCCTTGCGGCATTCGTCGCTGAACGTGACTGGGCACAGTTCCATACTGCAGAAAATCTCGCTAAGAGTGTTGTGATCGAAGCAGGTGAACTTCTCGAGTGCTTTCAGTGGAGCGGCGAAGCAGACCCGAGGCGCGTACGGGAAGAACTGGCAGACGTCCTGACCTACTGTCTCCTTCTCGCCGATCGCATCGGAGCGGATCCTGATCAGATCGTGCTAGAGAAGCTTGAAGTCACGCGCAAGAAGTATCCCGTTGACAAAGCTCGAGGAAGTAGCAAGAAGTACGATGGAGCTGGCACGCCTTGAATTTTCCCAAACAGCTGTTACAACGTGGAAGTCCAATAACGAGAAACATGGCAATTGGCCTGTCGTGTATGTATTGGACGACGGCAATACCGTCGCACACGCCAATTCGAACAAGTTGAGGGACATCTACATCGGGGAGACACTCAATGCTGCCAGTCGAATGCATCAGCATCTCAAAACGCCTGCGAAACAGCACCTCAAGAACATTCGTGTCATCATCGATGAGAGATTTAATAAGTCAGTCTGCCTTGACTTGGAGTCTTACCTTATCAAGATGTTGGCCGGTGACGGGGCCAATCGAGTGCTCAATCGGAATAACGGCATCACAGAAACAAATTACTATCAGTGTGAGATGTACCGCCAGGGATTTCGCAACATCTTCGAACGGCTCAAGGCGGAAGGCATCTTCACGCGAAGTATTCCTGAAATTGAGAACAGCGACCTTTTCAAACTGTCGCCATTCAAAGCGCTGACGGAAGATCCAGCGAATTCGGTCGAGGAAATTGTCAACTGGCTTCTTACTGATATTGAGAGAAACAACAAAAGCACGATCGTCATACAAGGCGATCCAGGCACAGGGAAGACAGTCATGGCCATTTACATGATCAAATTACTTGTCGACATCAAGACATTTACTTCCCTGGAAGATCTGGATAGCGACTTGCGGTTCTCCAATTTTTTTACAGAAAGCAACCAGCGGCTACTTCATGACCGTCGCATTGGCCTGGTGGTGCCCCAGCAATCGTTGCGCAAGTCCATCAAGATTGTCTTCAAGAAAACGCCTGGGCTTGATCCCTCGATGGTCATGGACCCCTTCAAAGTTGGAGAAGTAGAGGGAATTTTCGACCTTCTGTTGGTTGATGAAACCCATCGGCTCAACCAACGTGCCAACCAAGCAGGGGCAATTCTCAATACTAAGTTCGCAACTATCACGAGTGACCTCTTCGGCAGCGATGATAAAAGTAAGACTCAGCTTGATTGGATACGGGCTAAGAGTCGACATCAAATATTCCTCCTAGACGCAGCGCAGAGTGTTCGACCAGCTGATCTGCCCATAGAGTTGTTGTCAAGCCTGGTCGCCGATACTCGTGCATCGAGACGGCATTTCCAACTTCGGAATCAAATGCGAGTCAAAGCGGGATCTGATTTCGTGTCCTACGTTCGTTGGATTCTTGATCCTCGTCCTCTTTCGTACCCAAGAGTGAGACAGGATTTCGGAGATTACGATTTTCGCTCGTTTGACAACGTCGCACTCATGCGAGACCAAATTTTCCAACGTAACGCTGAGGTAGGCCTGTCACGAATGGTCGCTGGTTTTGCATGGCCATGGAAGAGCAAAAAGGATAGGAACGAGTTCGACATAGAAATTGACCAGACTCAGCTCCGCTGGAACAGCGTCATCGCTGACTGGATTGCTTCTAGCAAAGCGCTCGAGGAAGTGGGATCAATCCATACAGTCCAAGGTTACGATCTCAATTACGTTGGTGTTATTATCGGACTTGATCTGCGATTCGACCTTGATGGGAGGCGTCTTTTCATTGATCGCAACTCGTATTTCGACAAGAAGGGCAAGGAGAACAACCCAGTTCTTGGCAAGAAGTATTCGGATGATGACTTGCTGCGATTTATCACACAGATCTATGCGGTACTCATGACGCGTGGTATCCGGGGAACGTATGTTTATGCATGCGATCCCGGGTTGAGGGAGTATCTCAAAGTTCTCATCCTTACACGATCCTGATATTGCAGCACGTGATTATTTAGTATCGTATGTAGTCCAGACTAAAGCATAGCCTAGATGAACTAGTTAGTTTGAGATAAGTAATTATCGTGGAAGTCAGATTTTTCATTATTTTTCTACAACAAAAATTTAGCTTGTACTTGGAGAGTGACATATCTATGGAAGGTGGCGAAGTACATTACTTCAGGATCTGTGGATTATTAATGTGGGTATTTGAATACCCATACACTCAGTGGAAAACGACTTTAGTTGGAATGTATAGGGATTTGATTTTAGAGCAGTACAATTAACATCTCACAATCTTCCAAACATTTTGCAGCTCGCTCGATCTAGCTCTAAATGGTACCACCCAATGCTCCCTGTCCGTGGACAGGTATTCTACCTTTGTCACGGCCGCATAGTTCGGTCAACTCACTGCCCAATTAAAAGGTGAGTCTCGCGCCAGCTTGGCCAGGAATGGTTGAAGCGACGTTGCCGACTGCAAGTAGCGAGAACGAATATGGAATGGAGGCGGCAGTGATCGAACCAGCTGGTGCAGTGTTTGGGCTGCCTCCGAGATCATTGCCAATAGCTGTAATATATCTGTATTCAAAGTATTAGTATTATTTTTTCTCATAATGAAATGTTTCACTTGGGTGGGGGTTCTTACCCAACAGTATCAGAGTCGACGCTGGTGAGCGGAACGGTAACGTTCTTGAAAACATTGTTTTGTGCAAGTACTTGAGCGCCCATGCGAGAGTTGATGGCAGAGTTCACACTAGATTTGGTATTAGCTGGGTGTTCTCTACCTAATCTGCCCATCATAAGGAAGAGACAAGTGTAGACTTACTTCTCGTAGAAGGAGTTGTAAACATGTGCGGTTCCGAAACGGAGGGAGGGGGCTCGGGAGCCGACGTTCTTCCAGTAGTTGTGAGCATAGGTAATTCGGAGGTGTCCAGTATCCTTGGCTCCATTGTTGTCACTGTGGCCGATCAACGATGTCTTCCAGTGGTCATGGAAGTAGGAGCTATTTCACGCATACTAATTAGTCCAGTTCCTGTAAATAAATTAAAGAGAAAGCAGGAACATACTATGAGATGGTAATAAAGTCAGCAGCATGCGATGCATCAACTTGTCCGTCGTAGAAGTCCTTGTCAGAGATCAAGGCAGAAGAAAATTCGCAATGGTCGACCCAAACGTTGGTGCTTTCCTATCAAAATATTAGCATTGTCATATTTCCCGGAGCATGGGAAGTCATACATCAATCTTGATTCCATCACCAGTTGAGGCAAGAACTAAAGAGGAAATGATGTTTCGAACGATGACATTCTTCTGTCTCCGAATGTACAAGCCAACGCCCTTGAATCCTAACACCCAATGCTTTAGCTCACTTCAAATTACAAACTAAAGTTATGCCACTACGAACGAACGTAGGGCCTAGAAAGGAAAAAGACATACCACTGCCGGGCAAGCCAATGACAGACTTGTTGCTTCCAATTCTGACGTTTGCTGTTCCGGTGATGATTCCTTTGACGACTACAATCACCGGGGCTGTGTTCTTCTCGTCGACAGCTGCAGTGAACTGGGCAAGAGTAGACACTGTTGTGACAGTTCCACCATTGCCTCCAGTAGTACTATAGTCCGTTAGAGGTGATTTGTCAGATGAGGATTGGGCCATACGAACCCTCCATTTGTGCTAGCATAACCAATTATTGGCGTCTCTGAGATGGTAGCTCTCTTTACGAGATGAGCTGCTTCAGCTGAATCGAACGTAGGGGTTGGAGTTGCTGTGGCCAAGGCGAACAGGGCAGGGAGAATGAATGAAGCCTTCATTTTGCAAGATTCCAAAGGTACAGTAGCAAGTGCTCGTTTGATGAGGTAAAGAAAGCGATGAATGTGTAGGGAAGCAACTTTTGGGAATCTTCGCTGTCCTATATATCCTCGCAGCGAAAAGTCATTTCTTGATTCTTATCCATCGGCTTTTTCGCCAAGGGCAAGATATGTGGAGCTGTCACCAGACATATTTAGTATGGAGCCCATCGCCGGTGTAATATATATCTTCAAAGCCGCGAGTACAAATAGTGCGCGAATCACTGAAGGCTCTGAGACCTGCGCATCCCCTCTGTGTGTACCCCAGTCGATGAGCACTGTGGGGGGCAGTATGGGGTAACAGGAACGCAATCACCGTGCGTTCTTCTATCGCGTGCTTGCTCTGAAGAAGTCCACAATATCAAGCATTGTAGCCAATTGGTGTTTTCGCACAGGATTTCAAACCACATAGCAGGCGAGCTTAAACAACGGCACTGGTGAACATTTAGACGTAGGTGGACAAGGATCTCCAGGTGTTGTTTAATTCATATGTTTCCTTGGACCAGGGCGGCCAATGACCGACCTGACACAATCTAAATTCCCGGGTGGTCAGCGATCAATTTTCCTCCAATGAGCCGCAACTTACAATAAATTCCGTCTGAAAATGATTGTGAACAGCACTGGATAAAAGCCTTTCTCCATATTACCCCGGAGATTCAATGCTTAATTGTAAACAAGTTGGAGAGGAGGCGGGGGTGGAGGTATGGGGATACTGGAGGTGATTGACACCCCAAGCAAATCCTTTGTCACCTGGCTGCACAAAACCACAAAGTGCCTGCCTTTTTTCGACAATGGAAACGAGAGGGTGTAGTAGCAATTACGGAATTCGGCACCGCAGGGCTTGTCGAAGGCGTCAAAATGAAGAGAGCTGGCATGATGCGGATGGTGTTAATACTTAGGCTCTTAGGTCAGATTTTTCACCAGCCAAGCATGCTGCTCCCAAGGCAGGACAGAAATGTGAAGAATTGTATTGAATGAAAATTCATCCGAATTAATAGTACGCTCAACCTGTTTGAAAACGGTAGATCTAATCATAACGCTAATTGATGCATCCCTATAAACGCCAGTCATCTTTGTTATCCACCCAGTTTTGACCCCACTCCTGATACATACACGAGAAAAAGGTTTTGGCCTGAAACGCCCACTTATCATACATATATCGTAAACAGCAATTCCATCTTCCACCCCCTTAGCGACGTGAATCCTCCATACGCCGTTGGTGCTCCTCCTGCATGCGTCTTTCCCTCTCGTACACCTCCGCTTGCTGCTGCTGTCTTCGGATTACGTCAAATTCGTGGCGGTCGTGGGCAGGGTAGCTAGGATGAGATGACTGGTACATCTGGGCTGGATGTGTTGGCTGGTGCTGAGGAGCCTGATGTTGAGGAGCCTGATGTTGCGGAGCTTGATGTTGAGGAGCTTGATGTTGGGGAGCTTGAGAAAACCCATGTTGATTAGGCGTTGGGGCAGATGTAGTTGCCATTGGGTATCTTGGCCCGCCATCGAAACTGCTCTGTCTAGACCTTTGCATTGGGCGATGAGGCGCGTAAGAGGTTGGAGGAGAAGCTGTGTGGGCCTGACTCTGTTGATACACATGGTGGCGGTGCACGTTTTGTTGCTGTTGCTGCTGCGCATGATAGGACGGTCCAAGTTGAGGGGATGAAGTTGCACTTGGTTGTTGTTGCTGCTGCTGCATCAACATTGGTCTCGAATAGTACTCTCGTTCAACTGGCTGAGGTGCATCTAGTGGAGAGCCTCCGGACTGGCGACTATTTGTTCCTACATGTGTAGAAGTACCAGGGTATGGTGATTCCTTTGCTCTCATGGATGGCTGCGTTGGAGCTGAAGTGCGCGCATAGCTTGGCACGCTTCCATGCATATCTCCAATTGATGGCTCACGCCGAACTTGACCTTGCTGTGAACCAAGAGGCTGGCGGGATGCCTGTGAAAACATTTGTTGCTGCTGCTGCTGTTGGACCTGTTGCGTCTGTGGAGAGGCATACGAACGACTCTCAAATCCTGTCGGGGTATAGCTGCGAACGTTTTCGATGGAACCGGAGTGCTGGTGAATTGGATGAGTAGGTTGCTGAGAGTAGGAGTGACGACCTTGCGAGACCTGCGGAGGCCCATTCTGTGATGCCAACTGTTGGGCTGGATGCTGAGGTTGTGATGTGGGTTGCGAGGATTGGGAATGATGCGACGAGTGAGAGACATAACGCGGTGGGTGTTGGATAGGTGGGGTTTGAGATCTCTGCTGCAAAGACGATACAGAGACATCACTGACTCGCTTTGAGGGTGCAGGTCTAGGATCACTTGGTTCATCGTTATTGAGCAACGCCATAAGGTTCGAAGTCTTCCGAACGGTTTCTTGCTGGCGAGGAGGGGCCGCAGGTGGTAGAGGTTGTTGAGATATCGGAGATTGATGATGTTGTTGAGCTTGTTGGGTTTGTAGTCCTTGTTGGGTTTGTAGTCCTTGTTGGGTTTGCAATGTCTGTTGACTTTGCAGAGCCTGTTGAGTTTGCAGAACTTGCTGAGTATGTAAGAGGTTCGGATGTGAAGGTGGTTGCTGTTGCTGTGGGGGGATAGAGTAGGGTTTGTGGGCCTGAGGTGGCGCACTCATGGATACTTGAGGGACGGCTGGCGAGGGGCTTGACTTGATCTCCCGATTTCCAGCGATGTTCTCACCCATTAAATTCCGAACATTTTGATGAGGTCGGGGTTGGAAAGACTGCAGCGGCTGTTGCGAAATAGTACTGCGTCGGTGATCGACAGGTATTGGCTGAGCCTGTTGAGCCTGTTGGATTTGATGAGCCTGTTGAACCTGCTGAACCTGCGGAACCTGCTGAGCCTGTTGAACCTGTTGAGCTGCCTGCTGAGCCTGCTGAGCTGCCTGCTGAACCTGCTGAGCTTGCTGAGCCTCCATTCTCTGCTGTGGAATGATATTGCTGGAATGGTTTATTATTGGGTTGGAATAGGCCTCAAATTGATGCGGGTTTGGAGTATCCATCTCTTGCTTCAAGTGGAATTGACGGTCTCGCTGCATAGCAGCCTGCTGCTGTTGCTGTTGCTGCTCCCTCTGCTCCCTCTGTTCCCTCTGTTCTCTTTCAAGTCGTAAGGCATTGCTGCGCTCCAGGTGAGCCTCTTGGGCAACCAGGCGAGAACGTTCTGAAAGATGGTCCGATTGAAGTGGAGGTCGTTCAGTATTAAAGAATCCCAAGGGCGGTCCACGTGGAGCTCTTTGTTGTTGCTGCTGCTGCTGTTGGACCTGCACTTGAGGGGGAGCTTGTTGAATGGGTTGTGGAGTCATGTGTTTGTTCATGTTGGTCGACGGAATCGCAGATTGATGAGGAACAGAACCTGCTTGAGCAAGAGCAGGAAATCTCGTGTTCATAGCGGCCTGTGGAGGAGAGGCTTGGCTCATTACTGGAACCTGAACTCCTGGCATGTCGTCCAATCCATCAGTAACAGCTCCCGGAGCAACAGGGCCCGACGCATGCTCGTATCGCCGTTTCGGTTGGATTTGAGGAGCCGGTGGAGGTGGACCAGGTGGTTCCCCCTCTCTTTCCTCGCATCGGCCTCTGTAGCTGCCTCTAACCAGTCCTTCTTGCCTGCCTCTACTTGTCGCTGGTAGAAGTTCTTGACCTGTGACAGGACGTTAGCCACTCGTCGACTTTTATTGCTATCAGACGGCATTGTAAGCCACTCAAAGTTGGATTTATATTGTACCATTATGTGGGTCTTCGTAGTCATAAACTTTGCAATTCCATGCCAATCAGTGCCAAAGTGTCTCAAGAGCGCAGGAAAGTCGGTGGTTTCCGGCACACTCCAATAGCTCGAGGTCTGCGGGGTGTTGCGGCGGTCTTGTTGGGTGTCGAAATTTATGGGAGGAGCAGATTCAACTCGCTCTTGAGGCTGGAAGGTTTGTTGAACCGTCTCAAAGTTGGCAGGCATTGCAGTGATCGGTCGTTCGGCGGGGGGAAAGTATGCTGGTCCAAATGAGTGCTGACCGGGTCCAGTCCCATCGAACTGTGGGGGTATTCTGGGTGGAGGTACAGGCGTTCGTGTATTTACATTGAATTCCACGATGGTGGCTGGATTTGCAGGCGAGTCGCTTCCTCTGTTTGCCGCTGCGATAAGAGGCGCAGCCGCCAAAAGTTGTCCACCCGTGGTTTTGGCTTGTTTCGCGGCTCCCTTCTCACGAGTTCCCTTTCCACGGCCTCTCTTGGGCGGAGCAGGCTCGGTGCTTCCATCCCCTTTGTCCTTTGCCGGCGCTGCAGTTTTCCGTCCTGGTGGTGCTGGGCTTGCGACCTCACTCTCGCTCTGAGGGGTCTCTATTGGCCAAGTAGGGGCTGCTGCTCTTCTTGGTCGTCTCTTTTGCTCGCCCCCATTCTCTGTATCTTGGCCTTCTTCACCTTCATCGCGAAGATCGGCCATCAATGCGTTTGACTTGGGCTTGGGACCCTTGGCAGCATTCTTGCCTCTTCCTCTCTTCTTGCTCTGCCTCTTGAACTTTTCCTTGAGGTTAGAGCTGTGCTTTACCTTGTAGTAATGCTGAATGCAAGCTTTGTAATCACGGCTAGAAAGAGCATCGGCAATCGTCGTCCATTGCTTGGGATTCTCAATGTAGACTTTTTCAAAGATCTCTGTCTCTTCCGCCGTGAAATTGTCGATAGGCTCGGCATACTCCAGTCTCGCAAACGATCTTTCAAATGGAATAAGATGAGTTCTGTCCACAAAGATAGTCTTCTCGTACTCTTCCTCTGTCCAGACCATAGCAGGTATGGTTGCTTCCTTCGCACTGGCAGTTCTGGCTCTTGCAACGCGATCTTCCCGGTCTTTGGCTTCCTTGGCTTCCTGCTCGGATTCTCGTAGAACACGTTCAAAATCATGCTCGGTTGCCCATCTACCAGTACGACGTTGACCTTCAGCTTTGGCACCTGCAGCCGAAGCAGCAGATGAAAGCGGGGCTGCAGCTTCTGCGGCTGATTTGGCTCTCGACGCAGCAAATTTCTCTCTGCTGCGTACCGCCACGGGGTCATCGGAGAAATCGGTCCATCTCCTATATTTAAGATACCGTTCCTTGTATTTCAACCCTTCTTCGTGCTGCTCTCTTTCCTTCTTCTCCCTTGCCTGTCTTAACTCCCGTCGAATCTTCTCGTCAACAGTCGGATTGCGGACTTCCAAGCTTGCCACAAATGACTTGTTTTGATGCCATGGACCGCAATTAAACTTGGGCAGGTTGCTGATTGGTGGCGTGGTCATCATTTTTCTGACCGCCGCCAATTCCTCGAGTCGTTCTGTTTCTGATTCCTCTCCGGTACCATCCTCAGGATTCATGCCGCTCATCGGGAGTTTAGGAGCTTTGAAAGGCGCATCGCTCATCAGTACTCTAGGACCCTTGGGAAGGACGGCCTGGTCGGAAGTTTGTCCATCTCGGGCCGAATTGGGAAGCGCGGAGCGCTTGTCTTCACCGTTGACAGGCTGTGGATTTGTGACTGAGGCTTCGAGATTTCGGAGGTAATTTTGCTGTGAAACGCTGAGCTTTACATTGGAATCTGGCAATGGCGAAACTGGACGGCTCTTGCCCCTCCCTTTGGGTTTTGGAGCTAGTGTCGCGCCGCTTGCTTGAGGTGCCGGTACTGGAGTTTGTTGAATAACTGGGGCCACACAATCTTCGGCGGGCAGTTGGACAATTGTGCTGATATCTGACGCCACCCAGGGTTCCACGTAGAATGCGAACTTCTGGACGGATTGGGGTAGAGCTAGAGGATTGTTTGCCGTTAGTTCCCTGATCTTGTCTTCAGTCTTTGCTATCTCGCCGTCGAAATAGTTATCGTCAAAATCCCCAGAATCTGAATCCGAGCCATCCTCTGTCATCTCATGTAGTGACGGAGGTGCCTTGGTCTTCCCTGCACGTCTGCCGATAACAGATACACGCTTGGGTTCCAGAACAGTGGGTGCCTCATTCGCTGGCTGTTTCGGGGCGGACAGAGTTGAATTCCCGATTTTATTGCTGACTGCTACATCAACTTGTGGTTTTGAGACAGATGCAGTTGATGTGGTTGCTGGTTTGATATTTGAATCCTCTTTTGATACGACATCTTTTTGGGCGTTAGTCTTTTCAAGGGGTGGTAATACATCGGGAGCCTTGCTGGATGACACAGATTGGCTCACGGAATCGAGAACAGCAGGAGCTGGCGCTTGATTCTCTTGCCCCGCAGAAAGATCAGGACTACCATGCATCGGCTTCACCCACTTCATAGATGGTGCTCCTCCACCACGCGGTCTTCCGTACACGGGATGTCCTCGAGGAGCTGTTGGAACCGACACACCAGGTAAGACTCCATTGTTGTTTTCACTAGACAGAGCAGCTGGTGCTGTGGGGATTGAGGGAACGGATAAGACTTTCGATGCGGAGCGTGGAGCCGTAGGAATGTTGACACCTAGATTAGGAGCAGAGGGTGACGTGGGTAGGGCGGGAGTGGTAGGCGCAGTTGATACCAAGGACCGAGGGGCTGTTGGAATCGTGTTGTAGGACGGGCCATGGGCTGGGGCATTCGTAGTAGTTGGAGCAAGAGAAGAATTACCCTGCGATGACTTGGGAGCAGTCGGGATAGATGATGGTACTGCAGGTGTATTCGGAATTGTTGGAGTTGTTGCTGTAGCGGCAGGTAGATTGCTTGACGTGGACCCAAACGCAGGAACTTGAGGGGGCGGTGTGGCCGACGGTCGGTTCCTACGGTATGTGGGCGCAGGATCTGGTGAACGACTTCTACCCGGTGGTCTGTTGTACTCGTCGTAGAATCCACCTCTCCCTCGCCCTCGACTCACTCTACCTCGGCCATAGCCACCACGGGTAAAGGTTAACCCAGCATCTGAAGACGGGGAAGCTGCTGCCAAAGGTCCATCTCTCGACACTCTTCGATCTAGCAAATCTGGGACTGGCGCATCTCGAACATCCCGCGCTCCATAGCCTGGAGAGCGACCTCGATTTGGCGGCGATGTTCTCCGACCACGAAATGAATCCTGCTCCCATCGGTCTATCCCACGGCCTCTCTCTTCACTTCGAAACGGCTCTCTGGCTGGTGCTCTATCGTCTCTTCGATCTCGATAATCTCCACGTTCTGGTTCACGACCCCTATCACGGCTTTCATCGCGCCATCCTCGACCTCGCGCGCGACCCCTGCCTCGAAAATCTCCTCGAAACCCACCCGCAAAATCGCCTCTGTAATCGGAGCTGTAGTTATTGCTTCGCGGTCCGGTAGGAGCATCAATCAATCCTTTCGGACCTCGAGGTGGATCGCGCGGGGGAAAATCTCGTGGGGAATCGCGACTGATAGAGTCTCGAAAGTTGTTTCTATTTGATGCGAATGCGCTATGATTTATTCGTGCATCTGGAATCGAAGACCTCCTCCTCTCGTTCCCACGGACAGGCCCACTTCCACCTCTGTATTCGTCTCGCGCTTCATTATATCGTGCAGCGGGTGATCGGTCTCGTGGAGAGCGCCTTGACTCGCCCGAGTCATATTGATTCCTCGAAGACCTGGAGGGAGGCATTAGAGGGGTAAGGACAGGACGAAATAGAGTACGCACATCCGTCATGAAGGGCGACGAGCCGTGGAACTTGAGATCCAATACCAAATTTCTATTTTTCAGCTCCTGATGCGTGAGGGGATGGTGTGTGCAGCTGCTCAGTCAAGGCCGCAAGATATGGGGGCGATCGTGAGGAGATTGTCGAAAGGTTGACGGGGTACTTGCTGGTACAAATCTCTATCTGACGATATATCGCATAAGGAGCGTGCTGTCGCAGAGGAAAGGTGGTGAAGTCGATGGAGGTTGCGGTGTTGATGTTGTGAAGTCGACGATGCGAGTTCAGAGTTCGAGTTCAATGTGGATCATCAACGAAGCAAGCAACTCACCTGCCGCAGGGCCGCCAAGGCACGCGCTTGCGCTTAGGACCCTGGTCGCACTGCGCCAATGCAGTTTGACTTCATCGGACCGCAGCCGAGAATTTATATTTTCACAAGACTTTAGCATTTTCAGGGGAGTCATCAACAACTTTACAGGCACTTCAAAAGTCTGCCCTGGATTGAAATCTTAATAAAACACTCGTTACTGGCAAATCCTCACGACTTTGTTCCAAGCTCCGAGAAAGCAAAGACCATTGTCATTGTAAAACGGTGTTGATATCGCGACATCGGACTCAAGGAAGTCGCGTCGATTTGTTTCTACATTCTACCCTCATCTGTGGAAAACCTCAGGAAATTCTGCAGCCTTCAATTCGAGAGACCGCAAAGTTCGAGTTTAGTTGACAAGGACAGTTCTATCTTTTCCTTTCTTTCTCCCACAAAATGGCCACCGACTCGGAGAAAGGAGGCTCCAGCCAAGTCCCCACCTCCGTAACAGATGCGGTACTTGTGCCCTCAAATGAGATGCCCGAAGGGTCACAGAAGGTGGAGGAATTGGACTTCAACAAGTTTGCGGGCCGGCCGATCACCGTGGATGATTTGATGAGCGGGATGAACAATATGGGATTTCAAGCAAGCTCAATCGGGGAGGCCGTTAGAATTATCAACGATATGGTATGTGGTTTTCTTTTGCATTTCTTTCTTTAACTACAATCACTTGCTGTCTATTGTTCTGTCATTTTTCTTTGGATCTTGCTATTGCCTATGTGTTCTGCTAGTTTATTTTGAGAGTACATAAATATACCTTCGCTTAGAGGCGACATGATTGTTCATACTGGTTGTTTACACGCATCTTCTCCTTTATGTCTGTTTATTAGTGCCTAGCTTTGCCATTGTATCAAAATACAAATTATCTCTCTACCTAAGCCTCTCTTTGTAATGCGCTTACAAAACACACCGGCCTTGCGTACATGTTATCGATAACCTCCCTGTTCATCCTACCAAAACTTGAGGTACAAACTCATAACTTCCCCTTGGTCCTCACACACCCTCTATTTTATTATGCACATCTCTCTTTACCTATACCTTCAAGTCCATAAACTGACCCTGGCTCCCCGCAGCGAGCCTGGCGCGATCCCACCACTTCCGACGGCACCACCATCTTCCTCGGCTACACATCCAACCTCATTTCCTCCGGCCTCCGCGGCACCCTCCGCTATCTCGCTCAACACCGCCACATCTCCGCTATCGTCACCACAGCTGGCGGCATAGAAGAAGATCTTATTAAATGTCTCGCCCCAACCTACCTCGGTTCTTTCTCCACCCCTGGCGCCTCCCTCCGCTCCAAGGGCCTCAACCGCATCGGCAACCTCATCGTACCCAACAACAACTACTGCCTCTTCGAAGACTGGATTGTTCCCATCCTTGACACACTACTCGCCGAACAAGAAGCCAGCAAAGCTCTTCCTGATCCCGAAGATCACATTCACTGGACGCCATCCAAGATCATCGCTCGCTTGGGCAAAGAAATCAACAATGAGGAATCTGTCTTATACTGGGCGTACAAGAATGACATCCCAATTTTCTGCCCCGCGTTGACGGATGGCTCGTTGGGTGATATGTTGTATTTCCATACGTTCAAGGCGTCGCCGCTGCAGTTGAGGATTGATATTGTTGAGGATATTAGGAAAATCAATACTTTGGCCGTGAGGGCGAAGAGGGCGGGCATGATCGTGTTGGGTGGGGGAGTGGTGAAACATCATATTGCGAATGCGTGCTTGATGCGGAATGGAGCCGAGAGCGCGGTTTATATAAATACGGCACAGGAGTTTGATGGGAGTGACGCGGGAGCGAGACCGGATGAGGCAGTTAGCTGGGGCAAGATTAAGGTGGGAGCTGATAGTGTCAAGGTTTGTTCCATTCTTCTTCTTGTCACTCTTTTCATTTTGCGGGTTGGAAGACCTTTTGATTGTGAAATGAACTAATGATATTACAAATTAGGTCTATGTCGAGGCAACGGCCTGTTTCCCTCTTATTGTGGCGGCTACATTTGCAAAGGATGCCAGTAAACCAGCAGCAGACATTAAGGACCAAGCTTATGTGGAGGAAAGCAAGAAATAAAAGTACAAAAGCATGACCTTTTCAGTAGCTATTTCTAGTTGGTATAGATTCAAAGAATCGTTCCAAAGAGACTTATCCACTGTAAGGCCTGCGTGCAATGGAAAAAACAAAGTAAAATTGGGAAACGCCTTCAATGTATCCTCCATAAAACGAAACGTAGAGCCGAAGCCACATCCAAATGGAGACTCCGGCGATAGACCACTCCTTACCACGAACACGCAGAATTTGAAGTCGAAGTCTTCAAGAACGCCAATCATGAAGTCCTCCAGACGACGACGATGTGAAGGCCGAAGATTGGATTGAATGGGTGTAAAAGAAAGGCCAGAAATGCACGAAAGAAATTCAGAGTCGATGTGTGTGAAAAGGAACACCAGTGATGCGCAAATTTGCAAAGCACGAGTTGAGAAGACGAAGCCGGAGTCGATTCATACAAAACGTCTACACCCAGTGGCAAGAAAGGTGTAGAAGCAAGGTCGAAGAATTAAAGATGTGTTAATCCTTGAAAACGATGTCCGATAGTTACTCCAAATTAGGCAGCATGTTACTCGAGGTGTCTTACGCATCAGATTGATGTTTTCTGGGTGGCTTGGAGGGAGGAATGATGGCCAGAACATCATTGGCAAGACGTTGAGGAGAACCAGGTCCAGCCATGCTGTTCTCAACGAAAAGCTCAAGAAGGTGTCTATCGGTGTCGCGAGGATCATTTGTATTACCCTCCGATTCAGTTTGGGCTGCACTATCGCCGTATTTCTCCTCCAGCGCTGCTTGACGAATTGCTCTATGATCCCACCGAGCCGCAGCCATCTCACGTCGATTGCGTTGTTCCTCGAAGCGAACATGGTCATCAAGCCCAATGGCAGCGATCACAAAGGAACTTGTATAAGCTTCGACGGAATCTTCCAGCTCTTTAGCTGTGGTTGGTACTTTTTCGTCACGCTCGAACCGATATCGATTTACCCGCTCTTGTGTTGCACGAGCTTCTTCGCGACGTACCTGTTCAGACATACGACCTATGCGCTCCAGTCAGTTCATGTATGTGAGTGGAGAGGAGCAATATCCACATGCGTTCAGCTTCAGGTCGACCGTCCCATCCACGCTGTGAGCGCTTGAACTGCTTCAGGCCGTTGAACATATCAATATCATCCTTCATTCTACGCTTTTCTCGGCGCATGTAGTACTCCTGTCGACCTTCCTCGTATTCAGATGGTGTTTGGTCGGTGACTTTGCCGGATCTGTTTCTTGTATATGTTTGAAGCTCTAGTGGCCAAGTCATGTCGTCGGTGACAGGAACAGGATAGTCGTCCATTGTGGGACTTGGAGAGCGGAAGCGGGCTCGTACTTGTCTGAACGCCTCGAACTCCTCGAAGAGATCGACGCTCTTCTTTCGTTTACGTCCAGCTCGCTTTGGTGGCTCCAACTCATCATCGTCGAAGTCGGCACGGTCATTTCGGGAGCTGGGTGCCAGTCTCCTTCCTTTCTTTGACGCTAACTTTGGGCAGGTAGGAGAGGAAGGATATTCAAAGGGTCCAACCAAGTTGACGTTGTTCAGTTGTTGAGTATCACTTCTCTTTGCTGCCATCGAGGGCTGCGAGGCGAAGGTGGTCTTTGATTTTGATCGTGGGAATAGCAGGCGAGGGGGGCGACCAGCTCCATGGCCATGGTTGTTGGGTACATTGCCAGAGACCATGTTTGCGGTGTTCGAGATATTGGAGGTGTCGTGTCGAGGGCGGAAGTTCTTTGTTCATCAGCCTTGGCCTTGGGAGTTGGAATGCGCAAGGCGAGAGACGAGCCGAGAAGTGAATCGAGATGGAAACGCTAAACAACAAACCAAAACTAAACCAATAGAAAACAACAAATTCACACCACACAATAATTCACCTTTTCTTTTTGGTCGGAAGAGACCACCGGCACCACCCGCAAAAGAATCTATTCGATTGTTTTCCAGCAGATATACTGGCAGGCTTTGATAAACTGGTGTCTTTATTGTGGTTATTACCACTGCGGCGTTGAGAATGGCGACGGCGATTTTACTTTTTCTCGCTTTGCTGCTTTGCTGCCGGCATGTCTACGTGGGCATATCGCTCTCCATAGTGTTAGCCTTTCGCTTTCGATTTGCCTCTGCTCTGGCTCCTGCAACCGCTTCCTTTGCCTTTGCAGAGACTGTCGTTCTGGCTCGAAGACCTGCTCTCAGTGATTGATTGTCTTTGTTTCGAAAGCTCCTCATCTTCTCCGTCGTCCTCATCCTCTTCGTCGTAATTCAACCACGCTCTGGTGGAGATTTTGGGCGCGGGCGCTCGGCGACTTACGGTCGGAGGACGTCTTCTGCTAGAGGCCACGAGCGATTGGTCTTGGACTATAGCTGGGCTGGCTACAGATGGACTGGCTACATATGGGACGGCTGTATATGGTTTGGCTGTAGATGAATTCGCTCGAGATACGGCGGCAGTAGATGGGCGGATTGGAGATGGGGGGTACGATGACAAGGGATTGTCAATCGTTGCATCGCTATCATATTCCACTTCTGGTTGAGAAACTACTTCTGTAAGGTTGCTAGCGCTGCTGACTTGGAGCTTTAGCATCAGGGACTGGCTGTGGGCTGGGGATTGCTGATGCTGGTATGTGGATGGCTTTGAAGGTAAAGGCACATCCGACCATTGCATCGCTGTTACATCCAGTGCTTCGGACAAAATACTAGCTGCCCCGCTACATATCTCGGTATCTGGTGCAGTCTTACCTGAGAGGTCCTGTCGGGGGAGGCCCTGTGGCTCTTCCGTTCTTCGCTGCTTAGCTGGCGGTTCTTCTGCTTCTTCAATACTGGACGATGAGCGTTTCACAACTGGTGACAGTGAAAGAGCGATCAAAGCCTCGGCAGTCTGGTGAACATTGCTCTGCGATAGAGGACTTGGGACAGCTGAGGGGGGCATGTATGGAAGAAATGGTGGCGATGTCCATCCAGCTGCACCATCTCTAGGCGCACCAATGGGCTTGGGAGCAATCGGCGGAAAGTTCTGAGTTCGAGCCCAACTTCTTCTCTTGTTCTGTGGTGCTGGAGTACTAGTGAGACCCGAAAGAAGAGGAGTTTGCGTCTTTGTCTGTACAGATACCACGGGGGAACGATGGGCCTCGAGGCCAGAGGAGTTCGCTTATACGTTTATGCGGGTAATACTGGGGGTGTTATAAGAGTTGAATGAAGCAGAGTGAGTGTTTTCATCTGTACAGGTGCCACCGGGGTAGTGATGGGAGTCCAACGAAGAGATGTCCTCTGTTCCTTCTCTGTAGTCAGCTTTGGCATGGAAACAAATGGTAATGGGGCATCCTCAGGAATAGGAAGAGCTCCGGGCATCGTTGGAAGCGAAGGGACCTCTCTGGCGATTCGTTCAGCTTTCTCGGCTCTGTCGAGCAGTTCAAGCGCAGCACGGGCGATTTTTTGCAGGCGATTTGCGACATCTTGGGCAGACGTATTGGCGTTGAAATGGGTAGGACCTTGTGCGGTAGCTGGGGTGAAAAACTGGTTGGTAGGAAGAGGTGCTTTTCGCACGGTGGAGGAGGAATTGGTAGCCATATTGATGGTTATGGTTATGTTGTGTTGTTTATGGGTGCGAAGGGCTCGAAGAATGTATCTGCGGTTCTGCGGTTTTGCGGGTACGTTGTTCCCGAGACGATGTGGATGGAATTGGATATTGGTTGGTTTGATGGTTGGTTGGGTGAATGAAGATGTATATCTAGAAAGATATACTACACTTGGAGACTACGAAGGTAGAAACCTGTATGTGTTCTGAAGATGGGGAAAAGAAAGAGAGAGCGAGAGGAACAGCGAAAGGGGATTGCTTTTTAAATCAAGGGTCCCGGGACTTTCAGTCGATGATTCAGATCCTGACTGCTGGTGAGTAGCAGTACTAGCGTGCAATTGGGAAGATCTGACATCCACGCCTGTCGGCCTCCATCTCGACTAGCCGTTCCTTTCCATGAGACGGCACTTCAATCTCATGTGGGTCATTTTGCCAGCAGAACATTTCCTTTCCTATTGAAGTAGCTACTTGATTGAGACGCTAATCAAGACGTTCATGATATTGAAGCTACTAGTACTTCCATATTGATCGCTCAACGGATACGTGCACTCGGCTCGTTGTAAAACCTCCCTGGCAACACGGCCTGTCAAAATTGCTCTCGAGACTAAAAGGCATTATCTTTCTGGAATTGAGCCAATGAGAATGCAGCACGCAGGGGCCATGCAGAGACGCTAGTCCAGAGCACTCATGACCAGCAATAACAGAGCTTCGATCGCTAGCGTTACTAATTTGAAAGTTCAGAGCCAATCTTCCCCACTCCATAACCCCCTCAAAGAGCTACTTCGTAGTTGGCCGAACCGACTGCGCTTAGGGAGGGCTAAGAAGATATATCAGCGTTGTACAAGAAACCTAAGAAGATATATCAGCGTTGTACAAGAAACGTTAAAAGTTCGCCTCTTTTTCCGCTTTCGTTCAAATCAAAACGCACCGGCGGCGGCACTCCCTCGTTGGCGTGGTTGGCTAATTTTTAAACTCAAAAAGGGAACTTAACGGGCGCTAGGACAAAAATAGTTCCAAAATAACATTATATCTTGTTCGACTATCCAATTATGCGAGTGATGGGAGTAACCTAGGCTCACAAAGTTAAGGGAGCAGCAATTTGGAAATTTTGAAGATATCCAAATATCTGAGAACGCGTCTCGGATTACATGATGGAGGATCTTTGAGTATAGAAAATCACATATACTACTAAATTTGCCAACGTAAACCGAGATCCTGTGAGCTGGAGTGGAAGTCAGGACATCTTGAGGGGAAGAAGTCATGTGATTGTTGAAAGTCAAGCTTTTTCAGCCTCATCCTGGACAAAACTTTAAAATTGTACGAGGCTCCAACGTCAATTGAGACGGTATCAACTCTACGCAAACACGGAATCTACGATTAGATCTCTGCTCACGACAAGTCCCCCTCCCAGCAGAATTTCATCTCGTCGTAATAGCAAAGTCCCCTCCTCCATAAGATCTACCGCAAAGGTAGCAAAACCCCCGAGCCATGTCAGCCCTGTACAACCTCGAACCTCAACCCACCGCGTCCCTCATCTTCCACACTACCCAAGGCGACATCTCCCTCTCACTGTTCGCGCAGCAAACACCCTTAACGTCACGGAATTTCCTCCAACACTGTCTCGATGGTTATTACGACAACACCATCTTCCACCGTCTCGTCCCGGGCTTTATCCTCCAGGGTGGTGATCCTACTGGCACTGGCAATGGCGGCGAATCTATCTACGACGGTGGGGCATTTGGCGAGGAAAACATCGGTGTGTGGCCTTTAGAAGAACGAAAAGGTGCGAATGCGGGATTGAGAGGGGTAGGATTCAAGGATGAGTGGCATAGTCGGATTAAGTTCAATAGGAGGGGTCTCTTAGGCATGGCAAATGATGGAGGGAAGGATAGCAATGGGAGTCAGTTCTTTTTAACGTTGGGGGAGACGCCAGAGCTACAGGGGAAGAATACTTGTTTTGGACGTGTGGAAGGCGATACGATTTATAATTTAGCGAGGATGGGAGAGGAGGAGGTTACGCCTGGGAGTGAGAGGCCGGTTTATCCAACGAAGATTACGGGGGTGGAGGTATTAGTTAATCCATTTGCGGATATGGTACGGAGGGAGAAAAAGGTTTTGGTGCCAGTGGTGGAGAAGGGGGAGAAGAAGAAGAAGAGGAAGGCTGGGAAGCAATTGCTTAGTTTTGGTGATGAGGAGGGGGATGATGCACCCGCTGTGGTGGTTAAAAAGGCAAAGTTTGACACGAGAATTGTGATGGACGACGGAACTGCGGATGCAGAACCAAAAGTAAAGTCGGCACCAAAGGAAAAGAGGGAGAAGAAGGCCTTGAAGTCGATGGAATCATCACCAGAACCGCAGCCGGTGCCCAAGAAATCTCTTCCAACTCGAGCGGCGAAAGCATCGAGTCGAGACGTTTCATCCTCCCCAGAGCCAGTGCAGAAGGTATCATCACTACTTGAGAGAACGAATGCGCAGATTGCCGAACTCAAGGCATCAATGAAGCGTAACGTCATCACTGCTCCAGTTGTCGAGAAGAAAAAGTCGGCTCTAGAAGATATGATTCCCAAGAACTCGGTACGAGGTCGCAAACGCCATCCCGGCGGAACTGCCAACACAGATCAAAGGACTCTAGATATTCTCAAAGCATTTCAGTCCAAATTGGATGCTGCACCGCCTGAGAAGCATATTTCCAAGGTTTCGGAGGAATCCAAAGACACAAATATGAAGGATGCAGGAGGAGACGACGATGACGAAGAAGCTGCATTATGCGACCTTCATTTCATCGCTAATTGTCAATCATGCCGGAAATGGGATGATGCCCAAGGCGACGAGGAAGAAGATGATTTCAATGATAAAACATGGATGTCTCATGCCTTGTCCTTTAAAGAAGATAAACTGGGGAAGGATCTGAGCTATAGGAAGAAGGCAGAGGAGGAGTTAGTGGTAATTGATCCGTTGCAAAAGGCGAGAACTTTGAAGGAGGAGATGGCTGCGAAGAGGTCGGCTAAGCAGGGTGGAAGTGGGAGGGCTTGGGATCAGGCGAGGAATGAGAAGTTGGCAAGGAGCTCCGCTATGGATGGAAGGGGAGCGAAGTGATTTATTGATTGTGTATTCTGTGTATAAATATGCGAGGCGATGAAACGAATATGAAAAGGATATGGAACCATATAGCTAACCATAGCTCAGCTGCCTTTGCATAGTCTCAACTGAGGCTCAATTATCTCCATGTCATTCCCCCACCCGATATTCAGCCTTGTACAGGATGTCAGATTCAGCCTTGTCTGATTCTCCCTTCTGATTGGCGTAACAGGCGACGTCAATCGCCACAAGCGCATCACCATCCGAGCCATGCCATGCCATGCCATCCACCTACTGACGTCGAACAGCAAAAAGATAAACGAACGTTGAATTCCAGATGTATGACCGTTGATGACTCCCAACACAATGAGATATCTGTCTTTCTTCCACCTTCCCTGAAACCATAGATTAGCGTGCATCAACTGAATCCCCCAAATTCTAAATGATCTCAGCTGTACGTCAGGTTGTGTCTTAAAAGTTGTATGGATTGCCCAAGTTTAAATCTTCGAAACAGCATCCCAGGTAATCAATCAATCAATCAACACAGCAGCCTGCATAATTCCGAGCATGCCGCCCCGCATCCACCAACACACCAGAAAGTCGTGCAACAACAACGACATTAGGAATTAGAAGTCAATCCAGACATCAATCTCACCATTCATTGACCGGCAGATGCACCCTCTCTCACACTCAGCCCTTTGATCTGCCGCAGAGGATCTACCTATCCGACTAAACACCATCCTGCTCATCAACCTCCACTACCACCACCACAGACGCATTTCGACGCCCCTCTACCAACACCATTCCAGCGGCGCATATCAGATTGTAGAGCAACCGAGCCAACAGCATTCGGGAACTCGCAGATCGAAACATCAACCATCGCCATTGTCGGTTGGTAGGGCAGACATCTTTCGCGCTTGCCTGAAGCGCATAGGAAGGAAGGCTGCTGCCAGCCTCGACGTGGTGAGAAGGCATCTCATCAGATCGCCCGCACACTCTCTCCATTCATACAATCCGCCACAAGCACAACTCACGAGACTTCAACCGTGCACACGAAATACAATACAGAGCACGAACTCTTCAGCCATCGAGCGAGACGAGCGCGACGATCATCTCCCTCAATCGCATGTACAATTCCATGCCTCCTACCAATCCCCGCAAACGAGCAGCACCAGGAGCCTCACCCACACCCACACCAGCACCCATTCCACAGAATTTTCCTGCAGCCGCCCCGATGTCGAATTCCGACTACCTGAGGTGGAACCAGGGCGTTGACAACCCTGCCGCCTTCCCGGATCCCTCTTCGACCTTCAATATGAATGCATATAATGGCAATAATCTCGCGGCGCAACAGGCGACCTTTGATCAACAGCAGCAAGCCTCTTCCACACAGCTGGCGCGCAGACCAGTGAACAACAGGCAGTTGGTAGCCACGGCACAAAGATACGACAACGGGGTAGATTCGTGGGGACAGTTTGTGGACGATTCAATGCTCGATCCGCAAGGCGCGAATGGACCGTTGGAGGAGAGTGAAAATATCGAGTTGCTGGAAGAGAGGGCTTCAGTTGCAAAGAGGGATGCACAGTCGAAGCGCAAACAGATTCCTCCGTTTGTGCAAAAGCTAAGCAGGTAGGCGCTCCTCTTCTTTTCGAAGCTTTTTGTTTGCTCCAACTAACCTGCCTTTTTTTAGTTTCCTTGAAGAGTCACGTAATACAGAGCTCATTCGGTGGTCGGATCGAGGCGATTCGTTTGTCGTGTTGGACGAGGATGAGTTTGCAAAGACGTTGATTCCGGAGCTGTTCAAACACAACAACTATGCATCTTTCGTTCGGCAGTTAAATATGTACGGCTTTCACAAGAGGGTGGGATTGTCGGACAACTCGATGAAGGCCAGTGAACGGAAGAACAAGAGTCCTAGTGAATACTACAACCCGTTCTTCAAACGGGGTCACCCAAATCTACTGTGGCTCATCAACAAACCCAAAGGTGGAACGGTAAAGGGTGGGAAGAAAGGCCAAAAGCCGAGGGAAGAGGCTCAACAAGATCGGGATAGTGACGATGACGCCCAGGATATTGAGGAGATTTATGGAAACAATGTTCCAAGGGCGCTTTCGGCTGTCCCAGAGCCCAGCTCTCTGCAGAGGCGTGATGTTGCAGTCATACAGAATCAGTTAATGGAGATTCAGAAGCAGCAAGGCGCCATCACGAATGCCATCTCTCGATTACGAAAGGACCACAATCAACTCTATCAACAATCGATGGCGTTCCAAACTCTTCACGACAGGCATGAGAATTCCATCAACGCTATTCTCACCTTCCTCGCCACTGTCTACAACAGAAGTCTAGATGGCCAAGGGGCACAAAACATTGCCCAAATGTTCCAGAATGGCATTCCCCCAGAGCAGCAGCAGGGCAGCGTGGTAGATGTGACTGGGCAGCAAGAACCCCATCCAGGCAGTCTCAGTCCTCACAGGAGACAACAACGACTCTTGATGGCACCTCCAGGTCAAGGAGGACGAGCAGCTACCGCCTCTCCATCCACTTCTTCTACACCCCTTCCCCAACATCAAGCCTACAGCTCCGGCGCAATCGAAGAGCTCTTTGAGTCTCCCGCTGAGAGTAATTCTACCCCCAAACCAGATACTCCCAATCCCCAGGCCAACTCCCAACAACCTCAAAACATGATGAACATAATTCACAACACCAACGCCCAAACGCGTCCCAACGCCAATAATATCCAATTCCCCGACATGCTCTCTCATTACGAAAACTCTCACGGTCGACCAGCTCTAACGGATGAACAACGGAATAGCATGTTAAACAACATGATGAACGTCAACTCACCACCCGGTAGCGCCCCGGCAAACCTCAACAACTCCCTTCTCTCTCCATCCCCCAACCCAATCTCGAAGCATTAAACCTCACCCAAGCCGAAATCGACAATCTAATGCGCCTCCAGAAAGAGCAGGATAGCAGAATCGAGTCCATCCGAGGTATTGTCGAACCGCTGTCTCCATCAGGAAGCATCCCGGATTAAACACTGGTGAGAACGGAACATCTTACTTCAACAACGCGGATTTTGGCGGCGACGGACTGGATATGGATCAGTATCTTGACGGGGATGCTTGGAACAGTAGTCCCGGGGTGGATTTTGGAGGCGGAGTCAATGGAGTGTTCGATACTTATGGGAATGGAACCGCCTTTGATGATTTGGGGCTTGGTCTTGGTGATAACGGGACGGGTGTTGTGGAGAGTTTGGAGGGCAGCGGTGGAGCGCAAAGTCCCGATGGACTTGGTGGTGACGCTGGGATGAATGGCGGTGGCGTGGAGGGATTGCAACAGCAGCAGCAACAGCAACAACAGCCAACGAGAAGTCCGAGTAAGAGAAGGAGGAAGAATTAAGAATAATTTCCTTCTTCTTTTCCATCTTGGGTTGGTTTGGGATGAGATGAGATGACGGGCACGGGATAGTGGCATGGTATGGCGTATTAGGAATGAACGGCGGTAGCACTTGTCTCATTTTGCTGGTGGGGTGATGATTGATTGATTTGGTAGTGGTTTCTATCTATTCACCGGGATTTCATTTTGGGTTTGGAGGGGAAAAGACATCTTTTGATTTTGTTTCAACAAAAAAAGAGAAAACTGGAGGTGAATGAATTTAAATGCTGCAAGAACTGCTAAAGCTAGAGATTCTTTACTTTTTTTGTTGTAGGCGAGCAGGGCCAAAAAAGAGAAAGAGTGGAGCGATAAGTTGAAATTGGTTCTCGTCTGCTGCGATCCATGGCAAAAGATGATGGGTTTTGCTAAACTTCATTGCGAAAGAAAGGAAGGTCGTAAGGTACTTTATGATCGATTACAAAGTAGATGTGCACGTTTTTATGAAAATGTGTGAAATGGAATGATGAGCTTATGAATCCTATCCCCCCTTTCTACTTTCTTCGTGTTCGTTTTAATTGATTGATCTTTGGTGTTTTTTCTTGTTTTTTGTAACTTGATTGCGGTTTGTACCTCCTACTGTAGGTCTAGTGCTAGTATAGCTGCTCATGCTCTCGATTCTTCTCTGTCTTTTAGGTTAATTCTAGCTTATGTGGTTTAGGTAAGGAGATACGGTACGCTTTTTGTGGTATCAACAATGTCGCGCAAATTCTTTTCTAGGTAAATCTTACAGTACTGTGGGAACATTTCTATGCAACAAAGTCAAGTGGCTAACACTATCTAGGTACCATCTGAAACAGCAGAGAAGCCATGCACCATTCAGATCATCGAGAACAGGATGGAACGATATGTCTACTCATTGGGGTTTCAAAAAAGAGATTTTGTTGGATTTGGCGAGACCAGCTTGCTGGGAATTTCTATTTACGGTATAGGTACAGGTACCATAATCAATCCATCTCTCCAAAACAGCTCATATCTACAAAGCTCATCACCAACTATTCTTTCTTCGATCTCGAAGAAAGATGAAAATAGCTATTGAGCGTCCCATCCGTTTTCCTCCACTAAGGATCTCTCACAAAATCTACATACTCCATTGAACACAATACGATTACATAAACGTCAAGCCCTGCGCAGTTCCCGAAATGCCAGCTGGGCTGAAATTCTGAATCTCCTTGATTCCTACACACGAAATGCTCCTGTCAGCAAGATTCACAACCGTTTGATTTGGAGAAAAAAAAACCAGGGAGAAAATAAAGAAAAAGAGAGAAACTTACCACCAGCACCACCAACAGCAAAAACGGCCACCCGAGCTTCAATGCCATTTCCCTTCCCATCCCCCTTCGTCGCCGCAAGCGCATACACAAAGCCCCCTGCAGCAATCAAATCAATCATACCCCCATTCCCATTCTTGCTATCCAACGTTCCTAGGATCTTGCCGGTTGAGGTGTCGACTTCAATGAGGTGGTTGACAGCGACGTCGGTTACGAAAGCCGTTTTGGTTAAGGGGGAGATGGCGGCCCAGCATGTGGCTGCTTGGTTTGCGATGGGGGTTTTGGCGATGACTTGTGCCACAGCAGCAGCAGCGGTGGAATTGTTGCTATTGGATTGAGAGATGGAAGGGAGAGAAATTGTAGCGGCTCCAAACGAAGCATCCGTTACAAAAACGTTGTTCGTTCCAGGAATGGCAGCAGAGCCGAAGAGAACGGCCGTTCCGTTGGGGGAAGATCCAACATCTTGTGTACTTACCGCACCATTCACAATAGGGAAGACAGAAAGAGAACCTGTTTTGTTGACGGCCGGGTCGCCTTTAACTGTCATCAACAATGCAGTCTCATCAGCATTGAAGAAGACCTGGGAAATAGTATTTGTCGGCCCAACAGGAGGAGTAGTCTGACCCAGCTCAACAGGACGAAGCGTTTGATCAAGTGCCTTGAGACCACTAACAGCATCCATAGAGAAACAAGCCACGCCAGCCACAGCGCCAGAATTAGCTACACATGCCAACTTCAGCTTGTCGGAAACGGCGACGCTGACGGGGAATTCACCGAGCGTGTTGACTGGCGTGCCGACCATAGTCAGTTTTGTGGCGTCGCTGGCCGAGATGGTGAACATAGACAGGGTATTGGAACCGGCGTTTACGGCGACGAGAGTGTTACCTGAGACTTTGAGGGAGGACTGTGAGAAGAGAGGATCTGGGGTCGCTGGAGTGTTGGCGGCTGTTAGACCCGTGAGGCCGGAGCCTGCAGTGCATGTTTTTGAGCCAGCTGAGAGCGTGCCATCGCTGGCGATTTTGAGAGCGATGATCTCGTTTTGGGGTGTGTTGCTGAGGAAGTAGAGGGCTTTGGCTGTTTGGGGTGATGCTGGGGATGATGAAGCTGGTGGCGAGGCGGGTTGGAGGCATTTGTTGGGGTTTTGTTGGTTTTGGTTTTGTTTGCTGTGTCGGGAGAGAGATTGAAGGTCTCTTGTTGTTTTGATGGGGAGGTTGACGGGTGAAGATAGAACTGGGAGAGTGAGGGTGGCAAGTGCTGCTAGGAGGTGGAGTTGAACCATGATTGCGAGTGCGGTATAGTAGTTGGGAAACTAGATGGGATAAAGAATCGAAAATAAAGATTTTGGTTGTTGAAGAGACTGTAGTATAAAGTTCTTGCAAAGAAAAGATTGAAGATTAAAGACGAGAGAAAGTAATCGAGCACAGCTGATGAAGAGAAGGGAAAAGAAATCGAAAGGCTACCACATCAGTGAGTATATATATTCCAACCCTTCATACATCCACTTTCCTTTCCATCACTCCGATAGCTCGAGTCCCCATTCAAAGATCTTCAAAGCTTGCAAAAGCTGTGTTTGTGAGGAATCACAGATTTCCAAAAGCAGACAAGTGCACCGCAGGGAGCCAAGGACATTGACAGAAGGTCTTGTTAATGTTACTGTAGCCGAATACCGAGAAGGAGTTTCAAGATCAGACGAACGAAACTGCGGGACGAATCTGAAACCAGATCGTTAAAACCGGGGCGCGGCCATTATTTTGGAATCCAAACAGCTCGATTAGGTCTGGTTTGTCGTGGTTATACGTGGAGCCCCTGCATATCTGTAACGTCTGCCGCTCTAGTTCCTGAATCTGCCACCAATGAGCTGTTGACATTTGAATTCACAGCAAAGAGTTATTATGTACGGATTTCAAGGAGAAACTGGGGATAGAGATTGTGGCATGAGTCGAGAATACAAGCTTTCTCCGGCGTAGGTTAAATTGATGTCGAGAAGAGAGTTGAGGCGATCTTGAAACTTCATTGCAGGAGTTCGTTGGATTAAGCTTTTGATTCCATACTTTGAGACGAAAGGGATCATGATACTCCTCCGCATAATTGAATACGAGAATAACTGGAAAGGATGAACCAAGCACGCTTGAACGAATGTGGTAGGCTGTAGGACCGGATGGCTCATTGCTTCATGCTTGTTTTCATCTAACAACTAGCACCCACCATCTTTAACCTTTCTTTCCTCGTCTGTACTTCCAACTAAAGAATCTCTTGCTACTCCAAGAAACCTACAATTCTCTCCGTAACAAGTTCCTTTTTCAAATGTAATTCTGCTCAAGCTTAACCCGTTAGAAATTTGCAACTATGAAATTTTCCACAATTTAGTTTGTAAGAGACTGGACCCTCCTGCTCCTCACTATCTCTGAACTTGTTTGTTCCATTGTTTAAGCTGTCAATTTAGAGAGTCGAACTCATGGAACGAGTGAAAGGCTTCCTCTGTTCGCTCATCCTCCTAATCTTTGGAATAACCAAAGCCAAGATATACAATCCAAATAACCATTCACTCATACGTACACACTTCCTAAACAAAACCAATAATCACCGCCACCACCACCTTCCCATCTCTGGGTAATCTACAGTAAAATGCCCTAAAATATCTCTACATATCTCTTAATAAGGCTCACCCCCAACAACCCCCTCAAAACCTCCCAAAACCTCCACCCCTCCACCACAGCCCCAAACTGCACACACCTAACCAACTTCCCTAACTCCCTCTTCAACACCTCCAGCTTCTCAAAATCAACCCCTCCTCTCCCAGTCGCCTTGGCATCAGCACCACCATATCCATCACTATACGCAGCACCCTCCACATCATTCACACCAACCAACCCACCCACACCAACGAATTCCACCATCAAGAACCAGGCTTGGACCGGGGTGATTTCTACTTCATCTTTGGGTAGACTATCATTTAGTGCTTTGAGTTTGAGAAGTTCTTGGATTGGGGTGGATGGAGGGGAGGGTGGTGGGTTGGCGGTTCCTATGCCTCCTCCTCCTATTTGCCAGGTGCAGTCATCTGCGGGGATGTAGAGAGGTTCGGATTTGTTTTGGGTGAATGTGGGTGCTGATGGGACTGGGTACTTAGTTTTGCTTTGCTGGGCGATGTTTGGAAAGATGTGGGCGGGTGCGTGAGAGTAGATTGCGCTGGATGCCATTAATACGTGCCCGGTGGATTCACTTTTAGGGTTTGGTGCTGGGTGAGGGTGTGGAGTGTGGTGGAAATGTGTTAAGCAGGGGTGTTCCAGTCTAGATTTTATGAGTTTAAACGTTAGCTTGAGTGTGGGCTTTGTGTATCTTGAGGAGGAATCCAAATCAAAGAAGAGGAGAGAAGTAGCAATAAACACAAACAGAGAGAGAAGAGAAACATACGCGAGTATGAAATTAATCCCGATCTCCGCAACAGTCTCCGGATCCAACTTGACTTCATTCGTATTTGAGTGTCCGTTATTGTACTGTGAAGAATTATTTTGTCCATGACCATGGATATTATAATCCATGGCCTCTCCACGACTTCCACCAAACGAATTCCCAGGAAACGAAAATAGCGTCGGCGTATCAACGGCAATTTCCACCCGTCCTTGTCGTCCGACGACAACATTCTCCGGAGCAGAATCCGAAGACGAAGAATTCGAAGTCGAAGAAGAAGCATATGAAGTCCTCAGACAATTCGCTCCGAGCATCTCATCAAATCCCATCATAATCTTTGTCACCCCACCAACACCATTCCCACCTTGACTTCTCAGCTCTCCGCTCAATCCCTCCAAGCTTCTCGCTAATTCTCCTCTCTCTACTTCCTGTCTCCTCACTACCGCTGCCGCAGTAGAGAATTTCGATGTCGGTAAGATGCGAAGTGATTGCAAGGTTGCCACTTGAGCAGTGCGCTCGAGTGCGCTTTTCATGTGATCATTTTCGGTTCTGATGCTGTTGGATTCGAGGTTGATGGCGTCGATCTTTTCGCGAAGCTCGAGGATGTCAGATTCGAGGTAGGCGACATAGTTCTTTTTGCGGTTGCGGTGTTCGCTTTTTGTGTGAAGTGTTGTTAGTTTCTCGGTCTTGAGGTACAGTCGAACATAAAAAAAAGAATATGAAACAGAAAGAGGTGATGATTCTCTACAGTAATATGGTGTAGCATAATAACACGTAACATGACAGCAGAGACATATCCCTCCATCTATGAAAGGTTCAAAAAAATCAAGTTGTTTTACACGCAAATCCGAAATCAAAATCCAAAATCCAAACTACTGCAAAACACATATTTCAACAAGCAATAAGTCAAAATAAAAAACAGCTGGAAAGTCTGCAACAAAACAGCAAAGAATGAGAAAAATGGAAGACAAACATTTGAGCTCTCCGAACCTGTTCTCTCCTCGACTTCTTCATTTCCGCAGTCGGCCTCTCTTTTGATTTACCAGGGTTTTCAAAATCTATATTCCCAAGACTCGTCAGCAGGTAGTTCGTCGTAGAAAGTTACTAACTAAAACATCGACGAGTTCAAGAATCTCATCTTATCTCCCTTCCAACTTTCATATCTTCGCTTGACCTTTCTTCCGAATTTTTCAAATCTGGCTGAGTCCTCTCATCATCCTTTACTTGCTCCTCATATCTCAGCGCTCTTACTTGAGATCTCACTCTCATTCCTTCTCCCCCCTTCCCCCTCTCCAAAGTCGAAAAACTTCCAAGAAGAAAAAAAAACGAAACAAACCAACATACCACCAACGCCATCCGGCTTCAAAAACACAATCTCCCCACCCTTCCCTCCACTCCCACCACTCCCACCACCAAACTTATCCCTCACGGATCTCTTCCAAAAACTACTAAACTGACTTGTGCTCGTCTCTTCTCCTCCTCCTCCTCCTCCTACTTCGCCCCCATCTCTCCCCCCTTTTCTTCCCTCCCTCTATTCTGTCCATTCCTAACAGAGTTTTGATTTTGGTTTTGAATAGATGATGACGATGCCGTCCCCACGGCGTTAACTTTATCGTTTTGCTGCTGCTGCTGGTTACTTTGAATTTGGGGATAGAGCTGGAGTGGCCTGGAATCGTTGCGGATGTGATTTGAATTTGAATTTGAATTTGGATTTGAGATGGACTTCTGGTTCTTCTGATGACTCTGATTCGGGTTCTGGTTCTGATGGTTCTGGTGATGTGGAGTGTGATTCAACACCGAACTCGACATCGAACTTGAATTTGAATGTAGAGGACGACTGAAATTAAGGGATGGGTTTCTTCCATGAATGTTATTGTTGTTATTGTTGTTGGTGGTGTTACCGGTATTTGGGCGATCATGCTGATGATGATAGTGGTCTGTCATTTTGACTGTCGTTTCGTTTGCCGTCTTTCTTGACCCTCACTCACTTCTTTCTCCCACTCACTCAACTGTATCGCGATGGCCAGTCAGTCAGCCAGTAAACCCAACAACAAACATGCAGAAAATAGCCCAGAGATATCATACCTGAATTACCTGTACAAAACTTCAAAAAAGAAAGATCCTACCTACCTTCTGTCGCCGCAGAAAGAAAGGCAGAAAGGAAGCTGCGATGCGGCTGGTGAGATGACGCCAGCGCCGTCTCAAATAGCTGATGTAGGTTTTGTAAAAGATGATGTGAGATTTTTGTTATTTTGTACGTGTGCGTATGTACGTGTGTGTGTGTTTGTAAGAGAGGAGGAAGAGAAGTGAGATTGAAGAAAGATTGGATGAACGCTTGGTGTTGGCTGGCTTATTATTACTCTATTATTATGCTGGTGGTGCTGCTGCTGCTGCATGAACTCGTATGCCAGAGTGCGGTTCAGTAGTAGGTAGGGTGGGTAGTGGGTGCAGGACGGGTGATTCCAAGACAAGGCGAAGAAGGTAAGAAAGATACTGTCAGTAGAGGTAAGTTACCTTAAGTCACAAGGCTGGTTGGTACCTAGGCACAGTATGCTCCAGATATAGATATTCCAGTTTTTTTTAAAAAAAAAGAGGTCAAGAAATAAACGAATTCATAACCAGAGTAATAGATCAATCATCCATTCATTCCATTCAATACCACCAAAGAAAAAGAGAAACTCTGTCCTCTATCCTCCGTCCACCGTCCTTCGTCCTCGGCTCTCTTCGACCGCTTTTGCTTTCGAGCCATTTTTCGGGTTTCAAAGACGACCGTTCTTCAAAACCTTTGGAATCAAAAGTATCTCAGATAGTCCATTTGAAACGCCCCCTTCCGAGCCCTCGAGCCTCACACTTCCCCCCAACAGCCCGGACCCCCAGCTAGCCAGCCTCGCCAGATCCCAGACACGGCCGCCGCCGTTGGATGGAATAAAAATGGAAACTTTTAGCACAAAAGGTTGTGGCTGGTCTTAGTTAGCATCATGCCTGCGCTCAAAAAACACCACAAAAACACAAACAGCGACAAAATCTACTTCATAACCATTTTCGTCTAAAACGCCCACAATATCGTATACTGTCTGTTAGAGTTATTGCATGATCATGCGGCTGCCTACCTACCCACCTATGGCAGCTTATTTTAGTAAGATATCCTTCTTGCCAGTTTTAAAAAACAATCAACAACAGTCGTACTAGATTTAGTTGTTAGGACAATAAAAAAGTGTATATTGCTTAGACAACCTCATTCAATTTTAAATTGTTTCAATAGATTATTCTTTCCATACTTTGTTTTTGTAAAGAGTATGTAAGTAAGTAGTACAAGTCAAAGGGCACATACAAAAATGAGAAGAAAAAAAAGCAAAGTGAAGCAGCAACAGCAGCAGCACTAACAATAATCGAATGCTATAAAAAAGGAGTTGCGCGTCACAAAAACAAACTTTAATTTCCTATTTCCCTTTCAACCCCCCATCACCCCCTTTGTCCCTAAATCCATCCCGTTTGTTTCCTAATAATCCCCTAGTCTCTTTTCTACCGTCATCCCATAATTAAGGTGGCAATCAAACAAAGCAATATCAAACGATTCAGAAAACCAATCAGTCAGCCGACCCAACTCATCCATTCCGTCATTCCTCCATCCCCCGTCGCCTCTTACTTCCCCCCTCGTCTCCTTCCCTGCCCTTCCCTTCCCCGGAAAATTGCACTCTTCCTTCAGGGCCGACCGGCAAACCGATCGCCTGACCGCTTCCGCCATTTCTGTTGTCAAAGTCTGTCAGCTCTGCTGCAGATAGCAAAGATAGTTCCGTCGGTCCCGAGAGTGAAGAAGGTGAGCAAGGACCTGGGATGGAACGACGGCCGATGAAGGTGAAGATGACGATGTATTGATACGCGTGATGATGATGTATGTATTCGTTCGTTGTTTGGGTTGGTTGCGCAGGTGATGGTCGCAAAAGGAGGTGGGAAATTCTGATAAAATGATCCATTCTTAAAAGGTTTGTGAAATGTCTCGAGGGCATATGAAATTATGACAGCCCCCGTACAATAATTAGTCGAATCGGGTTCCTGGTAGGCCCGGATGCAGGTCATAAGCAGCGTGTAATCGTCATGGTTGCCCAATCGCTGTATAGGTATCCTGTTTCGTGGTAAGATGAATTTTGTTTTTGGTCGTAGTCGTGATAAAAAGTAGACGTCCCAGAGCAAAAATAGGGGGAAGGGGCAGAAAGGTGTAGAAACGCCGAGTGAGGTGAGGCTTTGAAGAAAAAAAGAGATCGAGGAGAAGTCTGTTGTAAAATTCCATCACCCTTCATGTCTTGTATTTTCTCTCTGCCATGCCATCTTGATGTGTTCTACACACGCGCGCGCAAATTGTCGGGTTCAGCACCGTATGTACTGGTATTAATGAGTGTCGAAAGTATCCAACCATTCGAATCCAATGTGGTCGAGGAAGAAACGTCGTAAGTACAGAAAGCAAATTCGCAGAAACACAACTCCACAAAATCAAATCAGCCATTTAACTCCTCTCCGATGATAATTCGAGGCAATCATGACTTCGTCCATTCGCACCGCCTGGTCGATGGCAGCTTCGTTTTATGTTCCAGGCAATAATAATGCGCATTGCGCATGTAGATCTAATTTCGTTTCGTGACGTCGTGAATAGATCCATAGTTCCGCAGAACTGGATACTTTACAGGTATCGTTGGGGAGCACTTCGGTCGGAAGAATCTTGCACTCTGTTATTATCCCAGCCCAAGTCGAGAGAGTTTAGATCAAGCTCACCACTACCCCTGTTGACATGACCATTCTGTCTTGGTCGTGAAAATCCATTTCCCCACTCTGCACCCGGGCCTCTGGGCTGCCTCTCCGGAATCGTTGTCGAACCATTGCGTGGGTTCTCCTCGTAGGTGTTGCCATTGACTGGGCGTTGGCTTCCAATAGGACCGGCATTCATGCTATGGTGTTCCCGTTCCTGTCCAATGCGGCCGCCATTCACACGGCTGCTGTTGGAGCGGTCAAATCCAAGCGCCATGTTGGAGATACCGCTGACCAAAAAGGCTTCTTCACGTCCATTGCGATCACCGGCAGAGGTCGGCGTGAGGTTAGGTGTACCGGAAGCAGCTGGTGCATATCCATAGTCAGCATACCTGGAGACATTCTGGGCGAGATTCGCCGGGAAACTGGCGGACGAAGGAACAGGCGAAGGAGTATACGAACGCAAATCGGCAAAAGATTTGGCAGCTCGAAGGTTTTGCGCTGGTGCCAGATTGTTCAATCCCGGGGAGCCTGGAATGTCCAGTAGACCAGAACCTTGACGTCCAAGGGTGTGCGAGTGATAGGAGGTATCCCGAACCTCGCTGAAGTCGACGGTAGCGGCCCGGTTCAATCCACGACGGGTATCATTATAGTATGGCAGCTGCGGAGCAGGAGGGCTGATGTTACTACCTCTGGTCTTCAAGATTGTGACGCATCGCGTCTCTCCCACACCTTCTGACTTGTGCTCAAGACCCATGTGATGGGCAAGGGTGTGGATAGTTCGTCGATCTTGAGGTGTGGTGGTCGCTGGGAAGACCAGATGGTCCCGGTCGGCGCTGTTCTTGAACAGCATGAGCTCGTTATAGAACTGCAGAGTCAAAGGGTCATTGAGATCATATTCAGCTGGAGGAGTTAGCACAATCGAACGATCTGGAATGTATGGCTAACCTTTGTTACCTCGAGAGTGGGCCGGGGCCGGGGATGTTGCATTTGCCGAGTTCAGCGAGGTCATCGAAGACTGGTGCATGATACCTGACTGGGTTGGCATGTTTGTTGGACGATGTTGCTCCTCAAGCTGTCCACGTCGCTCTCTTTTGTCTCTCTCAATCTTCTCGCGCTCCATGGCAGGTAGCATCTTCTTGTATTCCACGCGAAGCTTTCGTCCTTGCAACTCCATGTGGTTCATGCAATCAATCACAGCCGATGTCTCCTCGGCGGTGGTGAAGTTTGCAAAGGCCAATCCTCGAAAAACACCGTTGTCAAAGTGGTAGTTGAAGGCATACGGGAGAGGGAGATTCATCTCGGTCATGAGTGCAACAAGTGACTCCTTCTTGACAGCGAAAGGAATATTCTTGATAACGATGGCAGTTGGAATGAGCTCTTCGTCATCGTTCGATGGGGAACGTCGAGCCTGCAGACCCAGCTGATGATTGCTACCATTATGGCTGTACTGGTTGTTCATGTTATGGAAGTTGAGATTTTGTGGAGGTTGAGGCATTTGAGGTTCCAGCCAGCCCTGGAGGGAGAGAAAAAAAAGTTAGTATTGGGCACAACTTTTCTTTGCTCAGGGGAAACAAAACTTACACTTGGGATGCCCGCTCTGCGTGGAGGAGGATTCTTCATTCGACTCGTTCCTCCCATGGTGTGAGCACCGCCGTTAGCCCCTCCATAATTCCATGTCTGCTGGTGTTGTTCATACTGGTAATTTGGATGGATGGTCGCGGCGGCGTTGTTGTTGTTGCTATAGCCGCGACCAGTCTCGTAGCGACCTGAAAACTCGTCTGATGTGCTGTACAGGCCCTGCGACTGTGGAAGGCCGTAATTATTGTTGTCGAACTGTCGAGATGGTTGACGGTTGAGGGTACTTCCACCGCCATTGTAGATGCGGCTCGGGGAGCGACTGGAATTGTCGAATTCCTGGTACATGTTGGAGTACTGCTGGGCCGCCATGATGAAGGGATGATATGCAGCAGTAGCAGAGAGAGAGGGAGAGCGAGGAAGGATTGACTTCACTCTGCAAAGGAGCTAAACAATCAATGCCTGGTATGCAAGGGGCCGACCGGTGGCACACTGAGAGCTTGGGGGGTTGCTGGCCCAAACCTTGCACAGCTTTGTGTAGCTGGCTGGCGAGCAACGGCGTAACCTTGCCTTTTTGTCTTTTCCTGCGCAGTGCCGTCGATGGCCGCGATGATGGAGGAACACGGTGCGAGAAAGCTGCGGCGATGATGTGCGAAGGGATGTATATAGGGGTGGATGAGGAGGACGAGGAGAGCAGCAGGAGGTTGGGCTGTGGTGTTGTCGGTACTTGGGAGGGGGAGATTTCTTTTTCTCCTTTTCGTCGGGTGTCGAGATTCGGTTGGGGGGGCGCCGCTGGTCGCAGCGTTCGTCAAGGGTTTGTTTAGACACAAGAGACCGACCCAGCGAGGAGGGAAGATAGAGAGGTGGAGATAGAGGGCGTTGATGGAATAATAGATGGGCGGTAGTTGTGTGCGAGGTGATCGCAGTAGAATGCGCCGAGATATCAAGTTGGCTAAAAAAGAGCGTATCCTCGTGAGCTGGTCGAGGGAGATGGTGGAAGTCGTGTTGTCCTATGTCTCTCTTCTTCTTATTCTCCTGCAGAGACGGGGAGGGAGAGAGAGAAGAGGGTCACTTTTTGACTGTTCGAGTTCGCATTTGTCTGGGCGGCCACAGGGCACTAAGGACCAGCCTAGCCGCACGCCAGGCCGCTTGGGCGTTTCCGGACTAGGAGAATTCCCCCCTACTCCTACTCTGTACAGCATAGGCAGTCTGTATTTGTGGTTGGAGCAAGTCTCTATGCCTGTTTATGGCTAGGTATTTTTACTATATATGACTAGGTACCTATTTAGCACTGTTTACTTACGCGCTAGCTAATGCCAAGTGAAACGTTTTGGCAAGAACGACGGACAATAGTAGTAGATATATGCCTAGACTATCAATGCCGGACACTGGAAGGGTGAACGAACCAGAGAGCTGGAGTGAAGCTATTCACACTTTCGCGCCGTTGCTTTTGGAAGAAGGTTATCATCGATTATTGAATGGAGCGTCAGTGCATGAACTTGCCGACCAGCACCTTACACAGTAGCGATTTCCTATGGTTTACATATTCTGAAAAATACTCTACTTCAGCTATACTACTGGAGAATTGAAAATTGTATACACCTCCTCGGGCAATGCACGGGACAGCAGCCAGCAGCAAACAAGGGGGCGACAGACAAGCAAATAATGCCGATTATGTTATTGTTGGCGTTGGCGTTGGCGTTGGTGATACTGCATTGCATAGAACGCCCTTCCCATCCCCTTGCCAGGTAGTTCCAGCTCCTGCCAGCTCCAGCTTCTTGGTTGCTCCTCTCATCCACCTGTCTCTGTCTCTCGCCTACTACGTAATCTGTCGAGCTGAAAACACACACTACCTTCTTGTCAGGGGAAACGAAACGCAGGAGGAGGGCGCAGGATCGATCAGGTAAGGTACTGGAAGAAGTTGGAAGTGGAAGTGGAAGAGGTGTGGATGATCATCCGTCACCGCAACTTTGTACCTGTACAATGAATCCGCTTTTTTAATATTGTAATTGTGTAGATACTTCACGGAATCGTTGCCTCAATATTACTATTGCCTCACTATTGCCTCCACCGCCGTGTAACTAGGCTGGGTAGGTAGCCTTCAATACGAACATTCTCAATTTATCATTAAGGCTCAGTCCCAATAAGATCATTCAGATCAATAGCAGACAGAGCCCATTCAATATCAGCGATACACATTCACCCTCATTCGTCCGTGCATCGTCGTCCAAACAAAAGTAAAATCGCCTGCATCGCCCTGTCATTGGTGTGCGCAACAGAACCAGTTAAAGTCTCTTGTTTGACCCCGTCGCTTGGATGATACTGTAGTAGTGGGTGAGGTGAGAGTTTGCCACGGGAGGAGACACGCAACGAACGATGATGCTGCTGCTGCTGGATCGGAGACGCGATACCGATGATACCAACGTACCGCGTAACTCGGTGAGTTTGTGGTGAGAGAAAGTAATGGCGTACAATATGGCCAGATATGGTAAATGTACAGTGTATGTGGTCCCGTGGCGGGACGAAAAGATCTGAACTAATCGTGAGGGCATTTACGGTTTGCCTCTACAAACTCTACACCATCCTCTAACGGAAAACGGCTCAAAAGCTTTTGATCTCATCTCCTTCTGGCATTTAATTTGTATGGGCAATCCTTACTTGCTCCCCTAAGTCTCCATCGAAGAAAAAGCTACAGTCTTTTTTCGCCTTTTTTTTCTGTCTTTCAGCTAATAGGAGGTACAGTATTAATTTAGGGCTGCATCATCAGTAGTGTGCTGAAACTTTGAAAGATGCATGGTAAAATTGTACAATCTCCCTGACACGAACACTTTCATTATGGAATGATTTGAAATGAATGAAATTCAACACTCTCTATCTGAAACCATAGTAGAACGTCGAACGATTCGGATCATGGTGAACGGTGAAGAAAAATAATGTCACAAAATTACCTATGAGTCTTCAACCCTACCTTGGGTTCTTGTCTGATGTAATTGAGATGGAGGCGCTTGTAGCGTCTGAAAAGCTAGCAATTAGTAACGGGATCTAAGAGGGCGTGGCTTTCAGTCTAGAACTTCCGTTCATCTGATGTCATGTTTGTGCAAAAGGTGAAAGTAGTACAGTACCTACAAACTCACCTACTCCCATCCGCTTTAGATTCAGACAAGAAGAAGACTTCCAAACTCAATATATGACTTCATTCATTCGTTCGTTCGATCGTTCATTAGTTCATTTACTCTACAAATCTCTCCCCGAGGAGAGTGATCCTCTCCACTCCCATTCCTTTCGTCGGGTAATAGGCCGACCTCACCCATACCCATAATACAGTTAATACTATTTGGGCTAAAGATGTTTCCCACGGATCAACCCGCGCTGATCAACACAAATGACCCGAGGAGGAGGAGAGCCAGAGCCACATCCACTTTCTTGGTTTCTCTCTGAGCCACTCAAACTCAACACCGCGACTATCTCCCTCCTCTCGTCACACAAGCCCCAACAGGCCCCATTAACTTTTCCACCCTCGCCGCGCCTGAACCTTGCTGGGTGACACAGTCCGTACTAACCATACCAACACACTGTACAATCCATCCTACTAACTGTAAATGTCTCCATCCATCCATTCATTGAGTGGCATTCCTTCGTGGGGCTACGAAAGTATGAAAGGCGAGCGAGGGAGTACAGTATCTCCAGCTGTTGTGTCACCTTCCCTTCTGGAAGCCGCCCATCATCCAAGAAAGAAAAGATAGACTTTGTGAAAAAGGAAAAACCCAAATTCGCTAAAGTACGTGATAGGCTCGAAATGATTAGCTACTACAGTACTACTGTACTGTAGCTTGACCTGGTGGTTCCTTCTTGTGCAGCCGTCTCTCTGGGTTCTGGAATGCAAAGTTCATGTGCAGACGGGAAAGTCAGTTGAGGCCGGATGACTCCAAGTGGTGGGCGGGCTGACTACTGTACTTCCTCGCTTGTTTTGCTGCTTGCTGGAAGCAATGCACAGTTTTTGCACTGCAGAAGTAATTCGGTGCATTCTTCCTTCTTCCTCTTCTTCTTCTTCTTCTTCTTATTAAATGGAATGTTCATCACTTCAAGGTCGGCCTGCATGTATACCAGGCTACCTGTACGAACGAAGAACTGTGCAGTACAGTAGTCCGGACTTCGTACCATGGGCGGCCTCACGAGTCCCTGGTCAGAGAATCCATGGCAGAGACTTGTTACTGATGACGGACGGGATGGGATGGCTGGCTGCATTAGGAGAAAGCGAACACGATCCATCGAGATGGGAAATGTCGATTTCCGTCGTTTGCTGAACTATGAAGAAGTTCAAATCCTTTTTAACACGGTAGAACCGAACAAACGCATGTTTCTTTCTGCAATGTAACCACCCACCTACCTACCCAGCCCTCGCCGCCCACCAAACCAAAAGTCTCAAAAGATGTTGCGCAGGTCAGGTCGCAGGCCTGCCACTCGGAGGACCTGGTTGAGGTTGAAGGATTACTCGATAGCCGCCTGCCTGTTGGTTCTGGATGTCGTTTGATAGGGTCGGGAGGGCGGAGAATGCAGTGAAGAGCAGGCCGCAGGAAGGGTTGCATTAATGTCCTGTTGGAAGGATTTCGGTCATGTGATTTTACGTGTAGAGATGGCTGCTTCGGGAGGGGATGTGGTATTGTGATCTTCTTGCTGACATTTGCTCGGTCTTTGGTCTCGAGATCTCTGAGAGGAGAGGAGAGAGAGAAAAAGGGGA
Organism: Tetracladium setigerum; assembly: GCA_031472005.1. NCBI lineage: Eukaryota > Fungi > Ascomycota > Leotiomycetes > Helotiales > Tetracladium > Tetracladium setigerum. The sequence continues at coordinate 2,186,054 of PZJY01000011.1, read as the reverse complement.
AAGGTGGTCGTGCTGGTTGGACATCAGGTGCTCTCTTTCTTGTTGTTTCGGAGATCAATCCAGACCTCTTCTCCTTGGCCAGCCAGCTTGGCATCACAACCTCGACCTCATCCATATCATCACCACCACCACCATTATTGCATCACTACAACAAGCGATCATATATCGAGCCACTATTCCTGCCAATACTTCTCTCCACTAAATCAACATCCCTCAACCCAGCATGCAATGCTGTCAAGTCTCACCGAGATTAAAATAAATCAATAAAACACACTCTCGTTCCATCAACCTCAATCAAGAAGCTGCAGTTCCCTCCCCTTTTTCCTAACTCCTATTCACAGATCTCCCCGAACGCCCGCAGGCCTTCCCAATCCCTCCTGCACATCACAGCGATCCCCCGTGTATCCTCACACATTTTCTGTCCCAAAGATCTGGAATCTCGGGATTTTGGGTGCCTTGATCCCTTCGCTTGTTCCGTGGCGCCGTTACAAGAAGTCGACCCGAAACGTCAAACGAATCGCATCTATTTTTGCTGGAACATCGCAACTTTTGCTCGACTTTCCCTTCTTACTACTTGTATCCTTGCTTTTGATGTCACTTTCTTGCTCCATCCTGTTTGAGACTGGATCGTTAAGCATAAACTTTGGAGTGATGGGTGAGAAACCAGCCTTCTCCTTGCGGGAGTGCTATGAGAATAGATTTCGTCGAGAGGTTGTTTTGACTTGACAGCTCGGATGTCTTTGGTCCTCCTAGATTGGAGAAATGGCCCAATTACCTGTGGAATGGTCGAACATGGGAAAGTCTCCTCCCTCGTTTCGATCTGCAAAAAACAATGCCTTGTCACTCTGGCCTAGCACAGAACGATGAATTTTCCTTCCCCAGACCATGATGATACCCACAGATTATCATCTCATTGTTTCCTTTCCTGCTTCAAGATATCACTCAGCCTCTCTCTTTCTTGGCCGGCTATTCTCTCCTCCTATCATCCCATGTTATTCAACTCTCAGTCCCTGTTTTCGTCGCGTTTCTATCCTCAATCGGACGAGTGTTCCCCTGATCTGCCTCACATCAATTGATCTCCAGATCCACATGCACCTCCTCAGGCTAAGCCTACCTTATTCTTAACCTTGTTTGAAGCAGACTGTGAGCCTCAAGTGAGTTGAAACGCGGAACCCGATGGCTCAGACTTCACCATATAACAGGTCGTGACCAGCCCACATTATCCTTCGAATTGACATCCGCATCCTCTTGTCTCTTCTGTGATCTGTCCTTCAGTCTTCGTTCCTTACATTTCTTTTCTCTTCTTTTCACTTCTTTCGCTTGAGCAGAGCAGGTCTTCAACATGCGCTTTAACGTTTACTCTTTAGCGCTAGTCGCTGTTTTTCCTTCCTCTGCTGTTGCTGGTCCAATAGAAAAAGGTTCCGAGTAAGTCGATCGTTCGTTCCGATTCATTCAGGGCCTTGGCTAAAAGTTAGAGAAGACGTCGCGGCGTTGGCGATTTCTTTGCAAGTACATTTGGAAAGGCTGCAAAACCGGCTCCACCACAAGAAGCTGGGATGGGGATTACTCCTCCACCTCCTCCACCAGCAGCTCATGTCGTCTCCCAGGTTATTGAGACTACTGGTACGTCTAACCCCCTTGCTCATAGAAATCCATTCTAATCATATCGCAGTCGTTTCCGTTGTTGCAACTCCAGGTACGCAACATCCCAGTCAAGTCTGTACGTAAACTAACATGACATTTAGTATTGGCATCCCCAATTAGAGAGACACCGCTATTAAATCAAACAACCGTTGCATCCCCAGTCATAGAAGCAACGCCCTCTCCACCTGCTGTCACCAGCACACTTGTCTGCCCTCCACCCCAGGTAGTCACCGTTATCCAACAAGTTGTCCAAGGAGCACCCATCCAACAGGCCCCTCCCCAAGTCGTGACCGTTACTCAAACGATCATTCACCAAGCCCAACAACAACAACCAAAACAACAAAGTGCTCCAGCCGTAAAGGTTGTCACAGTTACCGAATCCTTCTGCCCCCCAGCAGCTCAACCGACTGCTGCAGCTCCAGTTCAAGTACAACAACCAGGTGTTGTCCAGCAACCCGAAAAAGTGGTTACCATTACACAGACGATTGGAGGTCAACCAGGTGTTCCAGCACAGGTTGTCACTGTCATTCAGACTCACCCGGCTCAAGTTGCTCAACCGCCAGCTCAAGTTGCCAAACCTCCAGCTCAAGTTGACCAACCCCCTGCTCAAGTTGCCCAGCCCCAGCTGTTCAGCCCCGAAACAGTCTGAACAAGTTGTTACAGTCATTCAAACAATTGGAGGTCAAGCAGGCATCCCAGCGAAGGTGATCACTGTTACTCAAACTCAGACTCACCCAGGTCAAGCCAACCCAGCGGCGACGCCTCCAGCTCCAGCAGTTCAACAGCCTCCTCAAGTCGTCACAATTATCCACACAGTTCCTGCTGCCGCCCCAGGAGCCCCCGAACGCATTGTGACTGTTACTAAAACCGTTGACCGAAACACACCCGGTCAAATCGTTACAATTACATCCACAATCGCCGGCGGCCAAGTAACGACACATCCAGCGCAAGTCATCACAGTCACCGAGACTATCGCTCCCACTGCTCCAGGTGCACCAGCAGAAACCGTCACTCTAGTCCAAACCGTCGTCCTTCAAACTCCCGGTACCGTTAATAACAACTTCGGCAATATCAACAACGGCAATCAATTCAACAACATCAATAACAACGTCATAGTCGTTCAACTCACCGCACCAGGTATAACTCAAACCGTCACATCCCTCATCAACGGCGTTGTCGTGACCGAGACTTTGACCCAGTCTGCCAGCACGGTTCTAAGCACTATAACCTTGACAGAGGGTGCGACTGGAACGGCGGGAGTTTTGCCTCCGGGAGCGACGGTTATCAGTAATGTTACGGAGCCAGCGAGACCTGTTCAAGAGGCTATTTCTTCGGGCATTCTTCCTCCTCCCGGGGTAGTCGAGACTGGTTTACCTCCAACGCCTTCGCCAGAGGCTGTTCAGCCTGGAGTGCTTCCACCTCCGGGAGCAATTGAGTCGGGTATCCTTCCACCTCCGGGAGCAATTGAGACTGGTTTACCTCCAACACCTTCGCCAGAGGCAGTTAAATCTGGTATTCTTCCCCCTCCTGGTGCTATCGAGTCCGGTGTAGCGGCATCTCCATCTCCAGTGCTATCTCCCACCGTAGAGGCGTCTCCATCTGCAGTAGAGACGAAGAAACCTGCAGAGGAGGCTGTTCAGTCGGGAATTCTTCCACCAGCAGGTGCCGTTGAAACAGGAAAACCAGCTGTCGTCGTGGAATCGAGCATCCTCCCATCTCCAATTGTTGCCGAATCGAGCATCCTTCCATCTCCAATTGTTGCCGAAACCAGCAGCACCACTCCACCTGCTGCTGTCATTGAAGCCAGCACCGTTCCATCTCCCGTCCTCGCCACTCCCATCCTCCCACCCGCCGAAGCGATCGCAAGCGGCATCATCCCTCCTTCCAATGCCGTCCCAACCGGCTCCCTTAAAAGTCGCGTCGTCTCTCCTGAAAAGATCGAAGCTATCCCATCCGGCGGCGTGATCGCAGAAGACACATTAGTTGTCGTCGTCACCACCGCTTTACCAAAAGCAACCCCAATCGCAACGCCTATTGGAGGCGCTCTTCCTCCTCCTGGCGCACCAGTTGGCTCGGGGGAGGAGCTACTGGGCGATTCCCAGCATTTACGGGAACACCTAGAATTCCAGTGCCAGCCGCTGGTGGTGGTAAGTTATAGATGATTTCTTTGAAGCTTTTTTTCTTGATTTGATTCTGGCGTTTTGAGCATGTGTGTGTGTGTGTGTGTGTTTGGTGTGTCATAGATAGATAGAGATCTTATGCTCTCGTGCTCTGCCGCACCTGAGACTTTGATTTGTACGGAGTTTTATTTGAAAAAAAAAAGAGTGAAGCTGGTTGCGAAGAAAGATTTATGTAGATATACCCTCAGCTGTTGACTGCTGTTGCGGATCACACTCGTTTGTTTGTTTTCTTTCTTCTCTTTCAACAGCCGAATTTTCCTTGTCTGTTCATTTATGTATATATACCTCTGCTGCCTCACCTTTTTGTGTGTCTGTTTATCTTGCCATGCATATCTATACCACAGTCGCTACAGTATCTACCTACCTAGCAAGGGACCTATCTGTCTAGCAAAGTTTGGGCAGAAAATTTTGTTTCATGGATGATGTTTCGTTTCGTTTGTTTGTCTGTTCATTCATTTATTGTGCTGCGTATGGATGTGGAGAGAAGTCATGTCGTAGTGCTTTACCATACTGTACTATACTGCACCGTACCATGCATACGTAGTTTTGTTGCTTATATCTTTGGCCGCTCATCACACTCTACAATAACCACTCGCTAACATGTCCTCCTCTCCATCTAGGCGTAGCCCAACCGCAACCACCCATCGCCACCCCCCAACCACGACCGCTCCCTCCAACTCCCCAACAACCCCAACAACCACCCATCCGTCAACCCATCGCCTCTCCCTCCCCACTTCCACAACAACCCCCAGTTAGACAGCCCGTAGCGCAACAGCCGGGAGTGGTGGTTCCTCCGGCGAGTTTGACGCCTATTGGAACGCCGGTTGCTGGGGTGGAGTGAGGTTTCCGCAGTTTACCAAGGCGCCTTTGTTGGCTGTGCCACCTATTTAAGTACGGAGAGAAGGAGGGCGAGAAGAGTGGAGAGAGAATGGAAGAAGGATGATTTTGGAGGAGGTGACTAGGGGAGAAAGGGAAGTGAAGGGGAGCGATGGTATGAAAATGAATGAATGTAGCAATAGGATATCTGGAGTTTAAGAGGAGTTTGATGGATATGATGGCGAGTTCTCTTGTTATTTTGTTTGTTTTGGAGTATGTGGTTGCTTGGTTGATGGATAGAGGTGGGACAAGAGGGATGGGATAGATGGAGACGATATTATATGATATGATATGATGGAAAGGAATGCGAGATGAAGCTCGGTTGATGGTCTTATGGTTGATAAGTAGGAGTTGATGTTATTGACTTGACCTTTCTACCTTGCCCAGTTCTTCGGTTCCTGTATTTGGCTTTTATTTTCTTTCTGACTTTCTTCATATCTTCTTTCTGCTTCTTCTCTTCGCCTACTTATCACCCTTTCGCCGCGCTTTCTTCTTTCACTGACCGAATATTCTAGTAATATTCCCCCTCTACTTCCTCTCCCCCTCTCTCCCCACTCCCACACACTCTCTTGCCTTCTCAATGTCAAGTCCAGTTTATATCAAGCTTCCCCCCTCTCTCTTCCGGCCCCGGAAACTTTTTTATTTGTTGTTTCAAGTTTCAAATTGTGAAAATGTTTCCATCCGTGCCCGAGGGGTAAGTTTTGTCTCTCGTTTTGGTTTTGTCGTCACCTGAGTTTCGGGTTTTCTATTTGAGAAAGCGTGCACGGATGATTTCAAACTGCCTTCTTTGTCTCTTGGACCTTAGTGATTAGGTTGATTTTCCGAGAGTTGGATGCGAATAGTTCATCTTTTCCATCTGATCTTTCTGAGTGCGATTTTGGTCTTGGTCGAATAGTTATTTAGTTGGTCATTTAGTCATTGATGAATAGTTGGTCGGTGGGAACGGTGCGCACACATGGATCTGGAGATTGGTCGAGCTCGATTGTCCGGCGTGACATAAAGTATTTTGTTATGTCGACGCAATCGGTTGTTGATGTTTTATGAACCGCGGTAATATTTTCATCGATGGAACTGAGAAAGCGAAAATCAACAATTTTAGCAAATGTAATTTTCCCAAGGAAGAGAGAAGGGAAGCATACCACAACAGTAAAAATTTCAAGTCATTCGCATCCTCTATCCCTAATGCCTGTCGAGGTACATCCATCACCTCCCGCCAATTCTCCCCCACCATCTTCACAATCCTCTCGATATCTTTATTTGCAATGCCTTCCACCCACCACATCTTCATGCACTTGACAAAAATCATATAATATGCCAGTAGCACTAACGCTCTTGGTCTCTTCTCTTTCGCTAAGTTCACAAACTCCTGGGTGGCGAGTGAACACCAGCTGATCACGCGCGTGCGGAAGGCGACCGTGATGCCGTCCTGAAGGAGGGAGGCGTAGAGCACGCCGAGGAGATTAACGATCTTGCGGTAGTGGGATTGAAAGGGGTAGTCTGCATCAGAAGGCGGGATGGTGGCGATCATGGAGTGGAGGTTGTACGGAACTAGAGGATCTATTTCGAGAAGATTAATGGAGCGGCGGAAGATGGGCGACACGGGGGAGGTCGTGACGGCTTCGGCGCCGCGCAGTCCTATGACGGAGGCAAGACCGCGATAGAGAGTTAGCCAATGAAGGATGATGAGCTCGCCGTCGGCGAGCTCATAGTCTTTTGCGCAAAGAACTGTGAGCAAGATTGAGGTTATTAATGCAGCGTCCCAACCGGTGGGTTGTGAAGAGTCGAGTTTTGAAAGGGCAGAGCGGAAGCCAGCGAAGGATTTCGTGCGGTACATGATGGTGCTTTCTCTTGCTTTTTGTCTTTCTTTGGCGGCGGTGGGGAGGAGATGTTGCATGTGGAGAGAGGAGATGCCCAAGATGACGTTAAGGAGGTATTCATTTTCGAAAGCGAGTTGAGGAACGGTGAGTTGAAGAACTTCGAAGGCGTAGTTACCGGGAGTGAGGGATTCGCAAGTGAAGATGGACCAAAAGTGCATTGCTTGAAGGTCGGATTGGGAGAGGGAACCGGTGGCTGTTTGGACAGTTGCCGATGGTGATCGGGCGATGGTGGAGATGCGTGAGAGAGGCTGAGAAATGTTGGAAGGTTCTCCAGATTGAGAGGAGGAAGTTGACGATGTATCTTCTTGATTTTGAGGTGATAGAGATCTTTGCGGTGAACGCGTTCCTCGGGGGAGATATTCACACGTAAGGTGTCTTTTTACACAAAATGTACATTTTGGTTGAGCTTCATCGCACTAGATTACATTAGTATTATTGAAATTGAAACTAGATCATGATCATACCTTGACTTTTCTTGTTTTGCAAGTCTTGCAACCCCCCTTGACTTCTTGTGAGGTCTTTTAGTGAGGAAAACTGTTGTCATGACCGACAGATTTGTGAGGGAAAGTAGACTTGGTTGAAAATCTGTGATATTCTGATTTAGTCCTTTCGTAACTGTCAGATGGTCCCAAATTGCTGGTTATTGAGGAATCTATTCTCTCTTCAAAGTGTATGACGCGTTCGATTATATCGTATCAGGTGGTGAGTTGTTCGTGCTAACCCCACTAAAAGAAGCGAAAGTCATCCAAAATCAAGACAGAATGATTCCGCTTAAGCTTCGAGGACAAGTGTTGGTATGTGGATCTTGAGAGGAACAGTGTGCAGTGAAGGAGGAAGTTCTACGTCCGTAAAGCAGTGGTGAGACAGGATGGGATGATTACCTAATACTATAGGCGGCTCAAGCTGCAGTCGTGAGGCTTGAACATTCAAGTTCTTTCTCCTTTGTACAGTGCTGTATATTTATAAATAAAACTCAATGCTTTGTTTTGGTAAATCTTCCAAGCACTTTTCTGGGCACTCTAAGAGTGTGAAAAGGTTTACCCAAAATCTACCTATTCTGCGACGTCGTCTTCAAAACACGTGATTCTAAACACAGCTTTAATATCTTGGCATTGGTCAACCGCGTCTCCCTAGATTTTGTCGACGCGCCGAAATTAAGCATCGAGAACTTCCATTGCCATAACGACATCCAACACCTACACAATGGCCAATCTCTTCTCCCTCCCAAACGAGCTACTGCTGTCTTCAATCACCTCCCGACTTCCATGTAGAGAGCTTCAAATCCGCGCTTTAGCAACCCTCCTTTCCGTAAGTCTACCTACGAAATAATTACATCCATGAAAAATCATACTAACTAATTGGACCACAGGCTCAAGGCGCCCCTTGCCGAAATCTCGTCGTCTACGGTCTTGAAGCAACTGGGAAGACATCCGTGACACAGGCTGTCCTCAATGCGCTCTCTTCTCACGATGAAGATGAGGATGGAGACCAACCCATGAACGGGGTACCCGTCCACAATCATATCCTTCGCTACGCTATCATCAAATCCGCAGAATGTATTACCGGCCGCCACCTTCTTGAGCAGACTACGCTAGAAATCGCCAAAGCAATAGGCTACGAAGGGACTTTAGGACGATGTGAAAACCTAGCACAATTGAGGGTTGATATCGAAAGGTTACAGGAGGAATGGGGTGCTTTAAGCTCAAACTCAGATGGAAACAAAAGACTGGTGTTGGTTTTCGACGGGATTGATAACCAGGAAGATGCACCGCAGACTTTGGTTCCTGCTCTTGCGAGGTTGGGGGAGGTAGTAAGTTTTCATCTCTTTTCATTCTTTCTATGCAATGTCCACTTTGCTAACCATAACTAAACAAACAGATACCAAACTTGACCATTTTGTTCACCCTCAGCTCTCCCGCTCCACACTTCCTCCACCTCCCCGGCGTCCCCCACATCCACTTTCCCCCCTACACCAAGTCCGAACTCCTCCACATCCTCTCCCTCCACAAACCCCAACCGCCTCTACCAGCTTCCAGCTCCAAAGATACAACCGAAACATGGTCAAGATACACATCCATAATCTATGACACATTATCCAAATACTCCGGACGGGATATTCTGTCTTTCCGCAGCGTTTGTGTTAGACTGTGGCCCAAATTCATCCAGCCTGTACTTAATGGCTCTTTATCCGCCACACCCTTCAGTAAACTCGTTAATGCGAATCGGTCACTTCTGCAGAATGAAAACGTTTTGATTCCTGATTTCCTCGTCTCTTCAACTTCGTCCACAACAGTACCAATCGCAAGCGCAACCACTTCAATCTCATCACAACCAATCGCGCACTCTCTCACAACGCAACTACCTACTATAACTCGTCTTCTACTTCTCTCCTGTTATCTCTGTTCCCACAATCCGTCCAAGACCGATATTACACATTTCACAAAATCGTTTTCCCTTTCCAACAAACGCCGAAAACGTGGTGGCGGTACAGCGCTCACATCTTCCCGACCTGGCGTTTCAAAAAGTCGAAAGATTTCGAGAAGACTATTGGGGCCGCAAGCATTTGTGTTGGAGAGAATGTTGGCTGTGTTTCAATCCTTGGTGAAAGAGTCGAATGTTTATAACTCCACTGGAAGTCGGAAGGACAAGAGAAAGGCAGATAGAGCAAGGAACGAGGTAGCGGGGTCAGCAGATGTGTTGACGGCAATATCAACCTTGGCGTCGCTGAGATTGATTGGCAAGGTGGGGAATGTGGGGAGTGGTGTTGATCTTTTAGAAGGGGGTTCAAAGTATAGAGTTAATGTGTCGTGGGAGGTAGTGAGGAGTATTGGCAGGAGCGTGGGGGTGGAGGTTGAGGACTTCATCGCAGAGTGAAGTACATACATAGTTGGAAATTATTTCATGTCTCTCCGCTGTCTTCCCTTCTTACCGTTGACCAGAATCATTCAACCGAGATATTGCTGTGACACTCAATTATGGAGTGAAATTGGGGTGTCATGGTTTTTCTCGCAGACCTTTGCAACATATAGTTCGCAACTGGGATCCATCTCTGATAAAGCTGGCCATCCTGGTTCCATGTAAATCTGATGCACGCCACCAGGGAGAGTACAAACAGGTGGAGGTGCGTATTATTTCGGGAGCGCATTCATTTCAATGTGGAGACGTATCCATGCTTGGACTACCAACTCGATGCAAGACTAATATGACGCTTGAATGTAGAAGTACATCAATAATATGGAGGAATTGGCAAACGACAAGAATTTGGACTCGCTTGCCTCTTTGGGGTTTGGAACCCCTGGAGCGTATTAACACTCCGGGGTATGATGATGATGCGCGTACTGAAGGACGGTCAAAACATAAATAGACGCATAACCAGACCAAGAAACATTCTTTCCGGCTCCTTTGTTATAATATTCTCAATTTTTTCGTAGGCTTCAACGAAGGCCAACTAATCTTAATGTACCCAAGCCAGCTAAAGTAGGTAGGTAGGTAGGTAATCTACATTAAAAAAAACAATAAACACTCCCCTCCCCTCCCAATGATGTTTTTACTTTGCATGCTTCCAGGTGCTTGACCTTCCCTTCCATCCTCTCTTTTATCGACATCATAGGGGCAAAAGAAAAAGAGCTCATCAATCAAAAGGCATCCACCACCACAAAGCCCAAAAAAGAAAAGGGAACTCGTTAAAAATTTCAGAAGAAAGAAAAACGTGGGAATTTTTGGTACTTCTCTCTCTCTTGGGTATAATGCGCCGGCATTCCTCCTTTCCCAGATCGCAAACGTTTAAAAAGAAAATTACAAAAAATGACACAATAGAAGTTAGACGCCCACCCCATCCCAGTCCAACTAATTTCATCATGCCCAAGTTCAAAAAAGATATTTTCATATCCTCCTTTCCCCTTCCATTCCCCCCATGTCATCCCATCCCAACCCATCCCAACCTATCCCAACTAAACAAAAAACGCCGCATGGTATCATCGCTGGCCGGAAAAAAACAACTCCAGCTTCTTCTTTTTTCATATCGTGTCAAAAATGTATGGGTAATCAACTCCTCCCATATATACCTTTTTCGTGTATCGTATCGTATTCTGCAACACGGTGATGATAGAGAGATCAAAGACTCAATTCAAAACCGACGAAAACTCCGGATCCTTCTTCCACCCACTCTGCTCCTTCCTCGAATACGCTGTAATGATGCCAATCGTATACGTCGAGATCTGCTTGATATCCGTCCAGGGCCCCATTATCTGCGTTCCCCCAAATGGCTCCAACACACCCTTCATCTCCTCTGCCTTTTCCCACAGACGATTCTTGGCTTTATTATTCTTGTCCAACGTGTCGTACTGCTGCATCCGCTGATTTGGGTCTTTGAGGTCCATGAGGCTGCGCTCGAGTTGGTCACAGCAGATGGCACCGAGTTGGCAGGCTAGTGCGTGCAGGACGGGGAAATCGGCGCTGTCGCGTTCCAGAAATCTGGCAATGCCAAGAATGTCCTTCCAGGATCTCCAGGGTCTTGGCTGGCCTCCCATAACGATTGCACGGTCCTGGTTGAAGTACGAGTTCATCCAGACGGTCAGGCATTCGAGGCCGGTAGCGAGACCTTGCTTGCGGTCTTTTTCGGAAATGTCAGGACGGGGGTTGACTTTAAGTTTGAGGATGTCGTCCATCTTGCGTTTGATCTTGAGAGCGAGAGTGTGCTGATTGTTGCCGATAGTACGGAACTTCTCGATTTCAGGACGAGTTTCAGAGGGCGCACTTGTTCTTGATCGCTCGGCGGATGCTGGGGTACTGTTCATATTTGGTTGCGGGGTTCTGGCAAAACCTTCAGATGAGTCGACCTTGCGCATGGCAACACTTCTCATGGAATCTCCCTTCTTAGGGGTAGCCAACAAGTTCTTGTTGCTTGGCATCGATGGCGCCGGAGAATCATGGCGAGCCGATGGAACGGGCGTGGAAGTTTTGGCAGGTGGGGGTGCCGCCGTCGTCTTGACAGCTGGGATGGGAGTAGCGTTCCTGGCAGCCGGAAGAGGTGTAGATTTCCTGGCAAGTGAGGGAGCAGCTGACGTCTTAGAAGACGATGCATTACTTGTGCCTTTAGCAGTTTCTGCTTTCGCTCGTTTGGGCGCAGGCTCAGATGTAAGGGATTCAGCTGGACGCTTCTTCTTGCCCACCAGCTTTGAAAGAGGAGCCTCCTCGCCTGATGATTCGTCATCAACTAGATTAGCAGCTGAGACTCGAGAATTTGAAGAATTAGCTGACAATCCACGACCAGGTTGAGGTCGAGAGTTCAAAAGGCGTTTCACAGCTGTCCTGATATTCTTTTTGAATTTCAACTTAACAATCAGTCGACCATCCATATCATCCTCAGAATCATCATGAAGATCAAGTTCTGGCACAGCTACAGTCTTCTTCGACGATTTGGCCCTGATTGTCTTGCGTGCAACACCATTTGTTTCGCTCCGACGAGCAATTTCATAACGTTCTTCTACTGTTTGGAAAGGCTTCGTCTTTTTGATTTGCGCCAATGCTTCTTCGATAACTGGCGGTAGGTCAGGTGATAAAAGTGGTGGCATTGAGCGTGAAACCCTCGTGCTAGATGATGCCTCTTCCATTGGAGATGGTGATCGCCCAGTGTATCTATTAGCGGGACCCTTACCCTTGTCGGGAGCTTTCCTGGATGAGGAAGTTTGGTCTTCTGGCCTCTTACTTTTCGAGGGGTTCGAGAAGGCGGATGAAGTTGGTGCTTCTGAGAGGGGGCTACTCTCAAAGTTGTGTAGAGGTGACAGAAGGGGTGGAAGATCTCTCGTCATCTCAGATCTAGGGTATTTGATTTTGGTGTACCTGCTTTTGAGTTGCTGGCTTTTAAGGTATTGTATTTTGGGATGTCTTTGTTGCCGAGTTTAGAAGATGCGCCGGGATTGGGACGAGGTGATATATCGGAAGTTGGATCGGCGGACAGTTTAGGTTTGGCCGGAAGTCCTGATGGATCTGGCTTTCTAGGAGCATTGATAGGGATAGAGTTGGAGCTAGAGGGCGCCCTAGAATGGTTGCTTGTATTAGGACGGTCCAGCTTGGCACGTTTTTCGGCAGGCGCATGTTCTGGAGGTGGTGATGATCGCCTCATAGATGTCGACGAAGATTGTGAATGCGAGTGACGAGGTGAAGTGGGTCTCTTGGGGAGATCCGTATTGACTGGTTTCTTCGGGAGGGCGTGTTGCAGAGGAGGCTGTTGCGCTGGTCTCGTGACCTCTTTGTTAGTCTCCTTACTTCGAGAAGAACCCCCGGACGCTACAGCGCCATTGGTCGCACCTCGCGCCTGTTCCTTTATTGTAGAATCTCGGAAGTCCTGTGATGTAGAGGCTTCAGCATTGTTGATACGTTTTGCCTTTTGCTGTGCAGAACCGGTGAGGCCATTTGTCCTGGAATTGTCGACATGGCCATGCGTCCTTGGAGATTCCTTGGAGCCGGACTGGTTGCCATTGGGAAGATTTTTACCTGGAAAGGAGGATGTGACAGTGCCGTTCATGCTAACTCGATCATCGGCCTTGACAGCAGTAGGGGCACGCTTCTCTGGGGAGCGCGTAGTAATGCCATTGATACGATCAGACTTTCCTTGGACGGAGGAACCGGTTGCGCCATTGATAGCCTGCGAAGACGCCGAATCTTGAGAAGCAGAGACCTGTGAGGGCCGCGAAGATGTCCTGTGATATAGTGTTAGTTTCGTGCTCATGCGCGACCCAGTGGAAGTATAGCAAACCTCTCAGCATCCTTTAACACACCACGGGCAGGGTCTGCAGAAAACTTTCTGCCTGCCTTTTCTTCCGCAGAGAGAACTTGAGCTAAAGATGTGCTCAAAGATGTCGCATTGACCCCATTGTATTCTGTAGGAGCACTCTGAATGTCGGGCGTCGGAGAAGCGGAGGTGGGTAGAGAGGGCGGCTTGACACCAGTCTCTTTGTACTTCATGTAATCCTTGAACGACATCCTGGTCTTGGCCTTCTTTGGTCCATCAGGATTGGGAGTACCAGAACTGCTGCGCGAGCGGCCGTCTGCCCCATCTGCTGCTGGGCCCCAAGCATTCATATCGTCTTCCCAAGCGCCTCGGGTTGTGGTAAGTCCTCGGTTGTTGACGTTGACAAAGGTCATATACTGCATGTTCTCCCACTCGAGTGAATTGAACCTGAACTTGTGGGGGATATCTGTCTCGTAGCGAGTCTTTTCGCAGAAGTTTTGTTGTTGCTTGGGAAGTTCGAGGAGGTGGGGCATCTATAGCAGGGTGTTAGCAGGGAATGCTAGATGGAGGGGAGGGTAGAGTTTACCGGAGGCAGGTACTTGTCAAGAGCTAGTGCGATCCGCTTGTCTGTGGGTTCCAGGGAAATTTCTGGCCTCTTCCTCTTCCTAATATCTGACATTGCTGAAGGGTTATCGCGATCGAGCGAGTGGTGCGCGCGCGCGCTGAACAACGAAGGTTGTGAATCGGGATGTTGTCGCAAATCGTTGTGCGACGATGAGAGAAAGAGTAGTGGGAGATGGAGAAGGAATTCGCATCTGCGAGCAAGACACCTTCGTGCGCGACGCTAGGGAATGGCGGGAAAGCTTCGTATTGTGATGAAGGTGAAGTTGAGGTGAGTTGGAGCTGGCAATGCCGAATACCAAGCTATTGTTGTTCGAGAGATCAAGGGTCGACTCCCCCAACCAAAGGGCCGCACAGAATCATGGACAAAGGGGCCGGGAGTGCAATGGTACGGATAGTGTCTCTATAGTTTCGTCTCGTCTTCAATCGTGGATTTGGGATTGGCGATGTTGTTGTCGTTGTTGTTGTTTTCAGTCGCGAGGTTCAGTCTGATGTGGAGGGTGAAGGTCCAAGTGGAACATCAGACCCGGGAGAGGCTGATCGATGTTGCTGGGGGCTGCTAGTCTTGGCGCTTTGTTACTAGTGCGGCGCTAGTGACTGGCAGCATCAGCGCCAACAGAGATGTGCAGAAGGTAAAGTCTTGTGTGGACGGTACTTAGTAGTGGGAGTGGAAGTGGCACTAACTAAAACAAACTTAAACTAACCGAAACTAATTTAAGTCTTTCTTAATTCTATCTGCCTAAGTAAAGTAAATAAAGAACAATGATTTGTCCAGGCGCTCTTATGATTTCGTCCAGTTCCATCAACCTTAATCTTATTCTGACCTCACCAGAGCCAATACATATCAAGTATTCCATACGCAACAAAGAACAAAGGTTTTTGTTCCAGGTTCAATTGTGGCATTAATTAACACATCAATATATCCATCTCGTAGGCAGCAACAGACTCTAACCTCCTTGCTGCCATTCCCATTTCTGCCTTTCATCCATTCAACATTGTCACGTGCATCAACTGCCTCGCCTCGTTCAAACTAGCACACAGGCTTTAGGATTTCCGATGAATGGAAGAGGCATTAATATTCTACTAATTTACATAATGTACAGTGATGATGACTCCCCTGGTGGAGTGTTGCAAAGATGCATGTAATGCCGGCCTTCAACTTATAAAGGAGGCATTCGAATGTTGAAATAGCATGCGCAGGTGCATTATTGACAGAGGAAGCAATTCTTTGCTTTCGCTCTTGCCCAAGAAAAGGGAATGAGTGGTTCGGTGGTTTCCGGGAAATTGTGTGATCGTGTGTTTGGTCGATTTGAAGGTATTGCCATCCCTATGAAGCCAAGTGTATCGTAAAATATTAAATGCCCATAACTCCGCGCTAATGATGACTTAAAAGTCCAGATCCGATCCCTTATTCACGTGGATCTATGTATTCAACGCCCTAAGGCCAAGCCAGGAGACTCTCCGCACCTTGTTCGATGCACTTATCGCACATCCATCTACCTCTCGGAGCCGAAGGAACACCCAGCTTTAAAGCGCATTCTCGGTGGAACATACGGCCTTGGCATGTCTGGAGGTTATTAGTTACTGATATACTCGCACGGCTCGCTGGGGTGGAAAAGGAACTTACTGCTCCTATACAAACCACCCTATTTTCGAGAGGCGCGTGCTCAAGACAAATGCAATCAGCCATCCCTCGATGTTTTATCTCTGGTGGGTCGGTCTCTACCATTTCATCGGCATTGAGATCTGGGACTTCATCCTTCGCCTCTTGAATGATACGCCTCCATTTGCTCACAAGGTTCTCCTTCACCAAACCCTGCAGAATAAGGACGCTCATATGACCCATGAATCTCTGAGTTCGGGTTGGCTGTGCCAGCCACTTCTTGTGTGTCTTGACAAACGCATCAACAGTATCTGGGATTAACACGTCAATCGTATGGGTTTTGGAGGCGAATCGATTCCAGGTATTCAAATACTCCTTCTCAGACGGATCGACATCAATATCCTCAAAATCATTGATCATGTCTCGTCGCTTTTGCTCGAACCAAGACTCGTCTTTCTCATCTTCCGAATCAGGTAACTCCTCGCCCGGCTGAAGTCTTCGCTTGGTGATTGTATGATACAAAGGCTTTGCTGTCTTGGAACAAACAGAACCTTTCGTTGGCTCTTTTTAATAGTTTCTAAATCTATGGGTGAGTTCCGTGATGAAGTATTTGGGGAACTCTGCCCTGAAAGATGTGAAGACGGATCGAGCGATGATCGAGGGCCAATCGGTTTGAATCCAGAGTCTCTGCTGACCGCAAGATTGTCTGGCCAATGATTGTGATATGGACCTTCGCGTGCTTTGATCCATGAACGATCCCCATTAAGATATGTCGCAAGATTAAAGGGCGTAGCACATTTCCCCAATTGTAAGATGCGGTCGTCTGACTCCAAGTGGCCCTGGCTCTTGAGAACCTCGACAAAAAATGATATCCGACTGGGGCTCTGACGGCGAAGGAAGAACTTAAAGTTCTCATGGTCGTGGTTTAGATGAAATCTAAGAGCGTCTAGAGATGTGTGGTTTCGATCGCAAAAGACACATCTCAAACCAGTCACAGCAACATGCTTCTTGGTGGGCAAATCTCCCTCCTCATTTGCCCGCCCAAAAGAAAAAGTCACTGTGATGCCGGAATTCTCATTCTGGTCCTCGTTACCCAAATTCTCTCTTGCTTTTCGCTTTCGCGGCGACTTCCCTTGCGCCTGAGCACTCAATGTTTTGATATTGTAAGTGCTAACTGTCGAACGAACCCGCCGTGCACGTTCGGTGCCGTTGTCGTGTGATGTTTCATGGCCTGTATCGTCATGTATTTCATCGGGTAGAGGTTGGCCAACAGAAATAGGTCTGGATAGAGTTCGCGGCAATACTGCTCCTAGGGCACTCGGTTTCGACCACTTTGACTGAATCTGAAGCGAATATGGCACCACTTGTTTTTTAACTTTATGAACCAGCGAAATTGCTGAGGGATTTCGACATTGGCCCGCGCGTAGTGGGATATTAGCTTCAAGACTGAAGTCTGTGAAGTACTTCTCCGCATATTCTACCGATATGGAGTTCCAGGAGGTCGGAAATAAAGGAGGCCAATTGGGATGTCCTCCGTCACGCTTTATCACAACGTGAATGCGGTATCTATCCGCAAGGTCTACTACTTCATAGCCATCGGGACGTGGTTGGAGCTCTAGATCCTTCTTTCTATTCACCATGAGCTCTCCCGATGAGAAGATGATGGGCTGGGCCCTAATGTCTCTTTCAATCAATCCGTCTTCACCCTTGAAAACTGTCATTTCCGCATTTGCCATTTTTCGGGCGCCCACTTCGTAGTCCTTCCTATCAAACGTGCTACTCTCCAATTCTTCGGAATTCGCATGAAAGAGAGCCACGAAGATTTTGCATTTGATAACTATCGGAGCTGGGAAATCGATGTCCTCCGATTCTTTCTCATCGGCGATAATTTTGGATATGTCGATGCGGAGAGCTTTATGAAAACTAGGTCTTGGAGGCTCAAGGGCGAGACGGGGGCGACTGGAGCCATAGAAATTGGCGGGAGATATGGTTTGAGAATTTGATGATTTCTTGGATTCGTAATGTGCTCCATTGAGTTTCCTCCGTTTCGATCTGTCTGGATCGCTCTCTTCCATTGCCGCTGCCATCGTCAAAACCCTCAGAGAATTTCGTATGTTCCTTCGGAGGAATGGCGGTCGGCGCTTATACTCCTCTTGTAACTTTGTGAGTGTGGAAACTTCATAAATATATTGGAGTGACATTTCTCATCGCGTGCGACGGGGAAGCGCATAGCCACTCATCTGAAGGGGAATTTGGCAAGAGGGTGTCTGCATTCAGGGCCAGGTATAGCAGTCTCTTTCAAGACGGATTGTAGGCGATATTTCAAGATAAGGTTTTCAAATTTCGGGAGCTTTGTTGTGGTGAGATGAAATGTAAGACCTGGTACCTGAAAGGGGAGTGCAGTGCATACGACCCAGACGCGTCAATGGGCGCCGCCGCCGCGGTATGGGGGTAAGTGAAGTGAGTGAGACTCTTGAGCGGGAGGAAAGGGTGATGAAAACAGTCGAAAGAGAAAAGAGGGAGGCGGAGAAAGTGAGGCAGGTGCTGGTAAGCCGTCACAAAATGTCGCAGAAGTGAAGATATATCTTTTGTCATTGTTTTGATTTCTCACCTTGCACCCGCTGACAGACAGGAGAACCATGCCAAGGCCATGGTGGAGGCGTCACTTGGCGTCACTTGGCGCTACCACCTGCACTGTTGCCCCCCTGGCAGCTGCAGCTTTCTCTCCGCCATGAAGAATGACATGCGACTTGCTGTTCTGCGATGATGCTTATGAAAACTACAAAGGAAATTGCAGAGGAGTGACTTCAACACAACAACACCACAAAGTCCTGAATCTTCCCCTTTGTTTGCACCTGACTTACCATCGAACCCTCAACTTGATGTGTACAAAAGAATTTCACCTTTCATCTTACTGACTGGACTGCCGTTATGACTCCATCTGCAACTGGCCGCCCATCGCGCGCAGCTTCTCGAGGAAACCGCGCAACACGCACAACTCGAGCAAAGCCTGCCATCAGCTACGCAGAACCTGATTCCGATGCTGAATCCGAAGAGAATTTATCCCTCGAGGATAGCGCCTCGGAAGTCGATATGCCACAGCGCCCTTCTCGTTCTCGACCAGCTGCGAAATCTCCAGCTGTGGTGAAGCGCCAACGCCCCTCCTCCACACGCATTCATGATTTGCAAAGTCGTCCCCCAACGAAGAAACCCAAGTTGAGCGCACCTCAATCTGCCCAAGTTTGGAGCCCATTGATCTCGTCAGGCGTCATTCCAAAATGGCAGAGCCTTCCATACCACATCCTCGTTCAGGTGTTTCATTTTGCAACCTACCCACTCTACAATGAACAATTTCAATCTCTAAATTCTAGCAGATGGCTGGTCAATGTTGGAAGACTTTGTCGAGCATTTGCCGAGCCAGCCCTCACCGTTCTATACACAACTCCACCGCTGGTCCCCATGGTTCAGGCGCATCAACTGGTCGACCTGCTGAAGGCAGACCCCAACCGGATGGCATACAAATATAGGCAGAAGGTTGAGACACTTCGTATTGAGGTCCTGCAGACCGCTGCCTACACACTCTCGGGCAGTGGAATTCTGGACCTTGAAGGCCTGATCAAGGATCTACCCCGCCTAAAAGATCTAGAGTTTTACCACCTGTTGGATATGATGCCCTACCGTAGCTTGGACGTCAAGATCAAGTGGACATATCCCGAGTCTATTTTTGAGGCTCTCGAATATGTTGATCCCGCAGCTGATCCCCAACGGGGTGATAAGACAAGTGTTTGCCAGCTACGGAGTTGGAGATGGTCCTCAAGGTTAGCTGGGAAGGCATGGCCACTCGAGAAAATTTCTGAGCTTCATTTAAAGCCATACTTCGCAAACCTGCGCAAGGTCGCATTTGTAAATTATCAAGTTCCACTACAAAAAAAGAAAGACGAAGAGGATCTTAAACACGAGAACCTGCTGGCCGAAGCGCTGGGCAACCTTAAAAGTTTGCAGCACTTGATCTTCGAATCATCGACTCTGGTAAACCACAAGCTGCTGCCTATGCTTCCCACGAACCTGCGACACTTGGAATTGATTAATTGCTGGGAGATAGTTGCTGAGGATTTCGGGCCTTTTCTTTTGACACACGGCAATCAACTTCGGTATCTGACACTCAATCACAACCAGTCTCTTAGTCTGTCATTTCTTTCTATTCTTGGAGATGCATGCCCGAAGCTCCAAGCTCTACGCATGAACCTCGTGTACTTCAACCTACACGCAACTTACCATGACTCTGAGCCGCAGTACAAACAACTCCTTTTTCCAGGCGAAGTTCCTGTTTGGCCGTCGACACTTCAAACGATCGAGTTGATACAGATGCGAAAGTGGGAGACGGAAGCTGCAGAGATGTTCTTCCAGTCTTTGTTGGATAGTGCAGGTAGCCTCCCAGACCTACGAAAATTGTCCATCCAAGCGATTTTGAACATCGGTTGGAGAGATAGGGCTTCTTTCCGTGATAAATGGGTTGGGTCGTTGGAACGAGTTTTCAAGCGTGTCTGGTATCCTCCAAAGGTTCACACGACGCTCTCACTAGCTGTGGTTGAGGATTCGAAGTTGCAAGTTGTGGTGAATAGAAATGATTCTCTCGGAGTGAAGGAAGAAGGAGATTCTGTCGAAGCCTCCACCAACCGCCTTCCAATCCGTAAATCTCCCCGGTCCATCACCAACAGCAGCCCAGGCGGACAGTTGGCGGTTTCTACCGAGATCAAAGAGAAGAAACCTCGAAAGCGGTTCAGCGATGCCTCTACTTCTCAAGAAACAGATGCTGCATCACCTTCCAGCCGACGCCCAACTCGCCGCAGCGCAAAAAGAGTTTCTTACGCCGAAAGCGACGATGAACCCGAGCCCGAAGCCGAAGTCGAGCATTCCTCATCGTCAACTACGGGGAAGAAACCAAAACGAAATGTCGCCTCTCGTGAACTTCTACAGTTGAAAGACAGTATCGGCTTCCACGGCAGTTTTGCAATCGCTCCCGAAGCACCTGAGGATGCGAAGGATGAGGATGTTGGAACGGAGATCAAGAGTGACGAGAATGGGACAGGAGAAGAAAAAGTAAAAGGGAAAGGAAAAGCGAAAGAGGTCATTCAGGGAATGTGTGAGATTGTCGAAATTAGGATTGATAATCTTCGTCCGACAGAGCTTCAGGTCACCGAAGCGGATTTCCTGGACGAGGAACAGTCTGGCGACGATGATTGGGATGGTGATATGGAAGAGGATGAGGTTTGGGGTTCGAGAAGCAAGTGAGTAGGGATTACGTTTCAGGCATATTGGGAAATTGTACAAATGCCGTGAGAGACTTATACAGATGCAGGCGAAAACAGGTATGCGCCTTGAGGGTCTTGTAGCGTGTATAGATACACACACACACACACACACACATATGTATATCTACTCATGCATTATGTTCACTACAATGTTTAAGTTCATTGCCAGAGAGCATCCTCCTAAGTTTACCTCGTCGAACGCAAATTGGTTCCTCAAACGCCATCATAGTACTTAGCATAGCCTATGACACGGCCATTTCCGAAAAATGCTTTGGTCCTCGTGACGGCTTCTCTCGTGCAAACTTGGGAGCTCTTTTACCCTCTGGTTGGGAGGCTACGATTGGAATGGTTGTTATATTGCTAAGATATTGGAGTGAGGAAGCAGATAGGGAATCGTATTCTGTTCCGATTGTCAACGGTAGATCCTCGTTCAAAGGTTATTAGTCTTACATTATCTCCTTATCTATAGTAGGAATTCTTACATGGTATCTCGTTATTACAATTCCCCCACCCTCTTCAATATCTCTAATATCTAATTCTAACTCCCAACTCCCAAATAAAAAATCATAAAAATCTATGTCCCACCAAACCTTCTAAGTCCTTCCCACGCCATTCCCCTGGCTCGCCTGACCATTACCAGCAACATACTCCGGTGCAGGAGCCTGAGCAGCAACAACATGATAAGCTGGCGGCAAATCCATCTGCTCTGCAATATCCTGCTCCTCAACCACCCCCGGCTGCATCTGCTCACGATTCCTAGTCGCAACCTCCCTCAACACCTCTCTCTCCCTCTCCCTTTCCCTCGCAAGCACACGTTCACGCTCCCTCTCCTCCTCCCTTCGCCGTTCCAACACCCTCTCCCTATCAGCTCTCACGCCCCTCCCCATTCCACGAACCCCCCGACCTACTGTGGCAGCTGCTTCTTCTTCGCGATTTCGTATGATGCGATCTGCTTCTAAGGCTTCTTCTTCGTCGGCGCGATAGCGTTCTACTCGATCTCTTTCTTGGGAGCGGCGCCAGTCTGGGAGTTCGACGCCCCAGAAGGTCATTCCGCTTCTTGCTTGACGAGGAGGTGGGTGTTGTATCTCTCTTCTTTCATTTGAGCTGGTGCGTCTTGAACTGCTGACGTTGACTGCTCTGGCATGTTCCTCGTATGGGCAGATTTCAATCGCTACTTCCCTGGACCTGTCTCTCTCGCTACTGATCTCACCACTACGTCCCCCGACTTCACTTCCTCCAGGACCACTTCCAGCAACATCTCCAGTAGCACTTCCAGCAGCACCTCCAGAAGCACCTCTAGCACCTCCACCAGCACCGCCATCAGCAGCACCGGCACTATGTCCCCCGACTTCCCTCCCACCACCAGCACCCCCCACTCCCTCCTCAATCACCATCCCAGTATTATCATATCTCCTCCCAATTTCAGCCCTCTCCCTCTCCAACCTCGCCGCTTCCTTTTCCCCGGCGACACTCTATGCCTGGTCAACAGAACAAATAAAATATATCCTATCAATACCATAGCTCCAAATGTTGCGCCCAGAGCTATGGCGACCGTACTTGGTTTGCCCTTGCGGCCTCCTAAGGCCATTTTTTGAGGTGTTTTGGATGGTGGTGGTGTGAGGTGGGATGGGAAAGAGAGCGAGTGAGTGAGAGTGGTGTGAGAGAGTATGTGCCAGACTCCTGAAATTTAAGAGATGAAGATCAGGTAGGTTCAGGAGAGAGCTAAGAAGATCTAAGAAGTCGTCGATATTCAAGAATCCCGAATGAGTGTGAGACTGAGATGGTCCTAGCCGCGGAGTTGCAACGACAAATGGCCATTGATTGTGACGTACGTTTACAGTAAGAAATCGTTGATCGATATCTACAGTCCAATACAGCCCAGTTCAGTACTGCTCATGGATATAATTCGTGATCGATGTCGTGAACACTCTTCCCTCTTCCTTCTTCTCTCAAACACCCTTCGAACAACGTGCTTCATATATAGCCCCACTCAGGCTTTTCGCACACACGTCTCGTGATCAAGTTATATCATTTGAATGCTACTCGGTATTGTCCCTTTCTCCCTCGAGAAATCCAAGGAAATATCCCCAGTATACCAAGCAGCCAAGCCATGTCTAAGCCCAATGAGAGTGGCTTCACATGACTGCGACCACTCGTATTGATGTGAACGGCTAGAGCGGATGGGTGTTTGGGCTGTCTGCTGTCGAGGCGGTGGCACAATAGTAGTGCGGTGGTGGGGATAAATGTTGGATACTGTAACGGCGCTTTGCTTTCTTGAGCTGGAACTTGGGAAGGAGGCGAAAATGGAAGGAGGTTGGGCAGGTCTTGGCGTGATAGGAGATGCTTGTCTTCTCTTGGCATTCAAGGTAGTGGAAAGACGAGTGCTCGAGTAGTGTGATTTCATTCTTAATAATAATAATAATGTGATCGATCCTATGAGGAGCAAACCTCCCTCTGAAATACATACAAATGGGAGAAATAAGCAAGTCTGATAATCTACTACAGATCCCGGTCGCTTGTCTCTGCTTATGTACTTTACCATTCTTCCCTTCCAAATTCTCTCCTTGTATACTTAGTACCATCCATTCCACCCCGCCTCACATCACCATCTCCATATCCTTTCCTACTGGATCAAAAGGCTTCTCCGCAAACCCCTCATCCTCGCTGCTTTCCTCACTCGCATTCTCCTCCTCCCACTTCACCACCTGCTCCTCCATCCACTCCAATCCCGCATCTCTATACGTGACCAACATGTTGCGTAGTCCCTTCACATCACTCCTCACCACGTGCCCGAATCGGCGCTTGCGGACTTTCTTGAGGGAGTCTTCGTCGGACCAGCAGGCGTGATCGGGGTTGACGTAGATGAAGCTATTTTCCTTGTACCAGCTCGAGAGGGACGGGTCGGTTTCGGAGCGGATGGAGACGAGTTTGCCTTTGAGGAAGACGAGGATGGAGGTTATCTTAGGGCGGGCATCTAGGGTTTCTGTCAGTTGGTCTGAATTGAATGGAGGAGGAGAAAGGTAGGGGATGTGAAAAGGCATACTTCGAGTGGAGAGGAGTTGCTTGACACCAGTGTAGGAATCACCAACGCTTAGAATCGACACGTGGGCAGCTGTGTTGATCTCTAGATAATTATCCCATACGTAGCAGAGGAGCTCCTTGGTTTGCTCTTGGAGCTCTTCCAGTTCAAGGGTGCGAGTATCGTCAAGTCCGGCCTTGGCGTCGTGTTGAGGGAAGTTGATATCAATCACTCCAAAGCCAGCCTTTACAGCCCAGTCAATGTATGGATTGATTCCATCATTAACAAACGAGTTATGAGAGTTGACACTGTTGTCGAGGGGATCAGGTTGTGCAACGACTTCTGGACTAGAGGAGTATTAGCAAGGACAACAAGGGTCTGACAGGGGACTTACGGATCATGGATAATCAGTAGGATCTTCTTTGCTTGGTGGATTTCAGGCGTCATGAGAATTTGATTGTCGTATCTACCCAGTTTATCCTTCTTAATAGCCATGGGCATCATCGAGTACTCTCGCTCCAAGATATGCTGCTGAGCTGTTCGAAGCACATCGGCGAATCTCTGGCCGCCACTGTGCGTGATTTCTGCAAATGGCACGACGCCAGTCTTCATACACTCCCAGTACTGCGCATGAATTCTCCTGACATTTTCTAGAGTTTCAGCGGCACGAGCGTCGATAGGGGGATCGTAAACCGAAGAGGTGGCTCCCCCATCAAGGTTTTCGCGACAGCTAGAGCGGATCGAGAGATAGCTCTCAAATTGTAACCTCCTTCTAAACAGACTGCTACTTTGCCATCCGCCAAAGACATCAGCATGTGGGTCATGTGAGAGTAGCAAGCAGGCGAGACCCAACAGCCACCGAGCTCATCCCCAGCAGCTGCGTCAAAGCCCGCGGAGACAATGACAAGGTCTGGATCAAACTCCTGGGCGATGGGCATAACGATCTTTTGGAAAGCGGCCATGTACTCGCCATCTCCCATTCCCTGATCGTGCCATCCAATATTGATATTCTTGCCGGCTCCACGTCCAACTCCGACATTTCCCAGCCCGCCATCGAGTTGACCCTCTTCGTCTGGCTGTCCTGGGTAAAATCTACCATCCTGATAGACGTGAAGTGAGATGTAG
This sequence comes from Tetracladium setigerum, assembly GCA_031472005.1. Classification (NCBI taxonomy): domain Eukaryota; kingdom Fungi; phylum Ascomycota; class Leotiomycetes; order Helotiales; genus Tetracladium; species Tetracladium setigerum. The sequence continues at coordinate 2,161,064 of PZJY01000011.1, read as the reverse complement.
AGTACGTTTGGGTCATCGTAGAACATGGTTTGAATTCCATTACCATGGTGTACATCCCAGTCTAAAATCAGGACCTTCCGACAAAGATTTGGGTAGTCTGCCATGCAGACTCTAGCAGCAATAGGAACGTTGTTAAAGATGCAAAAACCCAAAGATTCGTTCGGCTCTGCGTGATGTCCTGGGGGTCGAATAATGGCAATGGCATTTTTGACAAGACCAGCAACGACGTTCTTGCAAGTCTCGATCGCACCACCAGCTGAAACAAGAGCAGCCTCATAGGTAAGACCTCCCACATAAAGTGACTTGCGCCCCGTGTCAAATTCGAAAGTCATCTCCCGTAACTGTGAAGAAGACATCATGCTTGTCTCGCGCACCCATTCAAAGTGTGCTGGACCATGGACTAAACAGACTTCGGCCTTGGTGGCTTTTCGTGCTGCGATCCGACTCATCCATTTCGTTGGAAAGTCTCTGAGAATAGTTTGCAGTTCTTTTTCCGTGCCTGTGAACACCAAACCAGCATCCTTGAATTCCTTCATGATAGCTTCGATACGTCGAGGGTCTTCAGGATGAGCAGGGCTAGCCGAGAAGTCTGCGTTGGCGTGACATTTCATTCGGTCATCGTAGCAGCAGCCCGTCGAGAGAAACAGTCTCGGCTGGGGTTTTTCTGAATCAGCTTCTGAAGGTTGCGACTCTTCTTGAGATGGGGCTGGTTCTGAATCCATAGGTTCAGCAGCGTGGCCGTTCTGCTGTTCTTGGGGAAGGAGAACCTCGGGGTTAATGAAGCCGTTCTGAACGATGGAGCTCTGATTGATATCCATGTCTCCACGATGTAAGGTAGATTCAAGGTCATGATTGAGTGCCGGCGTTGAGAAAAGATGATCCATGGTCGCGGTTTAGTAGTGTGACCAGATCGTTGTGTATGGAGAGAAAGGGAGAAAGGCGGTTGCGAAAGGTCAAGAGATACAAAGAGAAAGGCGTCTTTTGAATCGCTCAGGGTGAATCTCTCGACATGAAGAGAGGTGAAGTTATCTTTAGATGCGATCTCTGTTGACCGAATATTGTTGAAATCAAGATTGGACTGACAGACCAGTTCAATTGGTCGCAACGTAACTTTTGTTGCCTTCGAAAGTTGAAAAAGTCCGGACGTGAAATAAACGCTCAATGAAAGCCAGGACGCCCCACGTTATAATTGGCAAAGGGACTATAAAAGAGAAAAAAGAGACGAGCAGTTGGGCGTTAAAAAAGGAAGTGGTCAAGGAAAAATTGTGGATGATTTCCAGTATATAAAGGTATCTTGGGGTGTGAGGATGATGGCAAGTCCAGTCGCGAACTGGATGGCACCCCGCGCTAGCCTCTTTGGGCTGTTGAGACAAACTCCATGCTTTATTTACCATCATTACCATCAATACCAGCATTCAGCAATAAGAACTTCAATAGAAGGTAAGCTCAAAGGGCAGGTAGATCCCACAACTTAAAGACACAATCTCTATATCGTTTTCAACAAAGAATAAAGGGGGAGTTGACACAGAAACACAGGCTTCACTTGTGTGTTTATACATGGATAGCGATGCACATTAGATGCTGATATAGTGGTACATTGTTACATTATTCCATACATAACGTGAATTTGTGCATACTCCCCATACGCCTCTGGAATGCAATGATTCTCCCATCTGTTTCCCTCGGTAATCCTAAAATTGGTACCTCCTTTCTTGCTTCTTCTTGTCCCTTCCTTCCTCATCCTTCTTCTGCCGCTTTCTGGCTTCAGAAGAAATCATATCAGATAAATCCTCGCCATAGTCCCAGTTGCCTTTCTCCGCTTTCTTCTGGGCCTCATATCTCTTCCTGACTTCCTCCTTACTGATGCCGTCCTCTGTCTGTAGACTATCTAAATCTAGAGCTACCTCAACATCGCCTGGCTTCTTACGTTTCCTGCTCTCATCATCTTGGCCCAATACTGGCAGGTGTGCGTGCTGGGCATTTCGAATATCATATGCGCGCTCACCACCAAAGAAACCTTCGGCACGGATTTGGCGCTCTGGAACAACGGTGTATGCTGATCGCGGGTGAGAGGACTCTTCAGTGTCGGTACCACGGCGCTGTTTGCGAAGATCAAATTCGCCACCTACGCTGGCGTCACCTGGATATTCGGATGGAACCGCCGAAGCAAGTCCGCCTGGCGTTTCCAAGCCACTTGGTGTTTCGAGACCAGCCGCGAGATCCTCCTCTTCCTCTTCCTCATCGTCGCTTTCTTCCTCTTCTTCAGACTCGTCCTCGGGTGCTTGCAATTCTCCCCAGAGTGTTCGCTCAACAGGCTCACCCGCCTGGTTGTTAACTTGTGGTTGAAGAACACCAAAAATATCACCACCGTAGAGAGGTCGATTGAATTCGTCCACAGGAGGCTTGCCATATCCTCCAGGATGGAAACCCCATGCGCCGCCAGGAGGTGGAGGTGCGTTGAGACCAGGAATCTTGAGAGATGGGTATGAGGGTGGTGGGCCGAATCTTTGCTGATTGATGAGCCATGGTGGAGGAGCCCCAGGTGGGATACTCAAAGCCTCCTTCAATTCTTCGCTCAACTCACCCGGACGTAGATGTCTGAGGTTCGTCTCGTATTCTTTTCCTTCATAGTATACCTCGCCATACCGTGTAAGCTCTGGCTTGGTTTGATGCCTGAAGAATGCTTCGTAGAGCTTTTGATAATCGATATCCAACTTTCCCATCTTTGGCTGTACTCTCTCTCGCTGCTTCTGCTTCAACGATGCCCCGTCCTGTTTGTCCAACACAGCATCTCGCATCTCAGCAATACCGGTTTCCTGAATAAACTTTGGAAGAGAGAACGCGGCCTTCTCCACACCACGCTTGGAAGAGAGGTATTCGCGCTTCAGGGACCAATGGCTTGGTACTGGGACGACATTACGGTATGACTTGATGTGGACCAAAAGGCGAGGGTCCGAGGCAGATGTATCCGTCCAATCGACCAATTCCGGTTTCTTCACCAGCGCCTTCAACTCTGCTACGGACAGCTTATCTCTCTCCTTCTTCTTTTTCTTTGATAGTTTGGGTTCCTTGTTCGCTTCGTCGTCTTCATCAGGAATATCATTGTCGTCGTCGAGATAAACCTCGCCCTTCTCGCCAGGCTTCGACTCCCGACCATCTGCATCTTCCTCCTCCCTGGCCTTGAACTTGTCGAGGATATCCTTAAACATGGCATAATTAGGGTCATCTTCGCTGACTTCCAAAGTCTCCTCGGCTTCAGGCTCATTGATAACTGTGGTAGACAGTGATATCTTCTCAGCTTCGTCTTTTGGCTCGAGCTCCTTGGTCTCTGGTTCTGGAGTAGAATCGACCTTTACATTGATTAGCACACATGCGCAAACATACATAAAGCAAGTATCACATACCTGTGCCTTTTTCTGCTCTTTCTTCTTCAACCTCCGCATCTGCTGCTTCGACATTTTGGGCGCCATCTTGACGACTGGCAGGGCCGAGCCCAGAGCCTTTAGCAATGTCGCGTTAATGAACAGAACTCAATGACCCAGTAGGTAGAGTTCTTACCCAGGATACTGCGCGCGTGCAGTTGTATTGGTGTTGATGGTTGGGGGATGGGTTGGGGGTGGGTGGGTGCAAGGCTGATGTTGAAGTTCAAAAGTCGCGACTCATCAGAGTCAATTTCACTAGCGCCGGCAAATACCGTGAAATTTCACGAGGGAACAACCCCCTTCATGATGACTGGCAGGATGCCAACCACAACAACCACTGACTCTGAGAAGAGGAAGAGAACGAGGATATATACTACTTGGAACGAAACACAACCTCCTTTCTTCTCTTTCAAGTCTGTGCTGCAATGATCGCCACTACTACTACGCAGTCCTCCCCTGTGTGAATTCCGTTTCAATGCCTCACGCAACCCGCGCTTCCTCGATGACACGGGTCCCCATCTCCAAATTCCCTATGGATTCCAACACGCATCTGCGAACGTCGATGGAGCCATTTCCCGACCATGTTGACGCCCAAGATGGATCGCCTTTATACACCTCGAGTCCTCTCCGCATGAACAACCAGAATGGGCTGTCGCCCCAGGACAGATGGTATCCTCAACGAGACAACAGCGCAATACGAGCTTCGGCGTGGAATGGGCAGGCCAGCACAGGGGGGCGGTCGCATGGCAGACAAAAGAGCTTGGGAGATGCGTTCAGGACAATCAGAGGCAGGAGAGGAAGCCTTTCGCAGAATGCCCATGAGATTGGCGATGCCTTGAAGGCGCCCGTCTCCCCCAAGTTGGTCGTTAGTTCTCCCTCTTTCCAAATCGCATCTTTAAGTATGGGCTTGTTACTGAAACCCCACAGATCCTCTGTATCATCTGGTATTTCTCAAGTGCCCTCACCAATACATCCTCGAAGTCCATCCTCAATGCCTTCCGCAAGCCTGCAACGCTCACTCTTATCCAATTCGCATTCGTGTCGGGTTTCTGCATCTTCTTCTCCTGGCTGTCCACCATCTTCCCCACACTCAAGACAAACATCCCCTCATTACGACAAGGCATCCGATATCCCACAAGAGAGGTTATTATTACCACCATGCCTCTAGCTGCTTTCCAAATCGGTGGTCACCTCCTTTCCTCAACCGCTACATCGCAGATACCAGTCTCCCTGGTCCACACTATAAAAGGCCTATCTCCCCTATTCACCGTTTTCGCTTATCGAATCTTCTTCAACATTCGCTATCCCGCTGCAACATATTTCTCCCTTATTCCTCTCACATTGGGAGTGATGCTGGCCTGTTCCGCCGAATTCAAGGGGAACTTCTTAGGGATTCTGTACGCTTTCTTGGCAGCCATCATCTTTGTAACACAAAACATATTTTCCAAGCGGCTCTTCAACGAAGCCGCTGTAGCTGAAGCTTCAGGACTTGCGACAACTCGACAACTAGACAAACTAAACCTCTTGTGCTATTCCTCCGGTTTGGCTTTTCTCCTCACAGTTCCCATCTGGTTCTGGTCCGAGGGAGTCGAAATTCTCCGAGATTTCTATCACGACGGTGTACTAGACCTCGAAGTTCACCCCCAATCATTTGATCATGGCCGACTTGCATTAGAATTTGTATTCAATGGCACCTTCCATTTCGGACAAAATATCATCGCATTCGTCCTCCTCTCAATGGTCTCCCCGGTCACCTATTCTGTCGCTTCCCTCATCAAACGTGTTTTTGTGGTTGTATTGGCAATCCTCTACTTCCGCAATCCTACAACCAAAATTCAAGGTCTTGGAATAGCACTCACTTTCTTTGGTCTGTACTTGTACGATCGAACAAGCGAAAGTAAGGCGGAAAGAAAAGCAAAAATGATGGATATCAAGGAAGAATCCATTCTTCCACTCTCCAACGTTCCTAACGGAGCCAACCGCTCTTCTCCAGCTCCATATTCTGCGAGCCCTTCGAGAGGATACACAAATGGATATGCCTTGAATCCTGGCTCAGATGATAAGAAGTCGGATGAGCCACCAGGAGGTAGAGGTCGAACGAGAGGGCAGAGTAATGCTGCATGGTTGCAGGCAGGTACCAAACAGGAAGATACCTGGCGACCGCGCGAGCTGCAGGCGAATGGCTTGGGTATCAATCTTCCTGTAGGTTAGATTTGGGCATAGATGAAATCATATAGACTTTTCTGGCGTTATTGGATGGGGTGGGTGTAATGGTGTGTATGATAGAGATGTCAAAATATAACTTCTCTTGTTCGCTCAGCCGTGCAGTGCAGTGCACTTCATCGTCCTCTGATGCTCAAAAGTTTAGCGTTTCTAATTCTAAAGTTTAGACTCTTACACGACTCAGCATTCTGCTCTTCTATCTTAATTTCTGACCTCTGTTTCAGTCGCGAGAACTCGTTTAGGGAGAAGAGATTTCATCCCCTTCTCGCATCTCGTTGCATTGCAGTAAGTTGTTGTGGAAGATACCGACTTGAGAGTGCAGCGACTTTGAATGAGGCTTACGTCGACGTCTCAACCCCACGAGAAACATCATCTATTTCGAGTCTTCTGATATTTCAAGCCAGCGACCCACGCAAGCATTCCTCCGGAGTCCGGATCTATGAGTCCCACCCAATGTTGGATTATCGGAAGCAAAAAAAACTCCTGGTGTCAATTTGTCACCGGATATCTGGTCTCAGGGACTAACGCAAGCGCCTTACGTCTTACAAAAAAGCTTAATCCAATCTCTCGTTGCTATTTTGATTGCCATTTTGTTCGTACTCGCAGCTCCCCAATTGGGTTCTCAAATTGTCTCCATTTTTCGCGTTCAATCTGGCGGCTCGTAAGGTTAAACGAAGTACGATGGATGGCAGCGCAAATGGGGTCAGAGCGTGTCGAAACAAGCAGCAAAACATGCAAGAGATTGAAGACCCGTGAGGCTTTTTCAGATGATGTGCCTGTATTCTCTCCAATCATAAGTCTTTGAGGGATGTGTAATGGTACTTTGTGGTACGGTCCAGCCCTGTAGATGCTGTTTGGAGTCGCGTCTCTTGAGGTTTAGAGTATTGAAGCTTGTGTCAATGAAGAACGAAGAACGGATGTTGGAGAGATGGAGTGATGGAAGAATAGATGTATAAGTTCTCCCCAAAGTCCCGGAGATGTTCACTCTTTTGGACGACAAACAACAACATCATCATCATCAGCATATCCACCTTGCCTCATCCACTTTCTTCTCTCTACTGCATACCGCCTTGAGCTAGTCTCGGATAAAACCCAGTCGCCTTCAGTAAACAAAGCAGTTCGACTTTATCTCATCACTCCAAACACAATGGCAGCTCAACTCTTCCAAGAAGCAGCAATGCTTGTCGTGCGTCAGGCAACAGCAACTCCAACTACAACATTCCAATATGCTACAGGCACAGCAACATCAATTGCCTCAGCCAGCGCTACAGGTGTGGCCGGTGTGCCAGCAGAGCCGTCCTTCTTCGAAAAACACAAGACTATTCTTATCGGTGCTGCAATTGGACTTCCATTGCAAATTGCTGCCGGTTACTTTTAGTAAGTTCTTATCTTTGTTTGCCGTACTATTTATGTTATATTTCTGTCAAATTTGAACCGAATTGTTGTTGGGAACTTGAATTCTAACGTTTGGGTGTGTGTGTAGTTGGAGACGACGAAACCAAAAGAAGGCTGCAGCCGCAATAGAGAAAGAACATATGGAAGCTAGATTGAAGGAGTTGGAATTGGCAGTTGGGAATGGTGCCAGAGCACCAGTCTTTGGACAGATAGGAGGGTATGAGCAGCAGACTGGATTTACGGATGGAAGAGCATAGATGGGTGGTACCAGAGAAATATGGAAGGCATTTGGAAATGGTGGTTTTTGGATCCGATTATTAGATTAGTTGGATTGGGGGTCGATGGATTTGGTCCATGGTTTCGGTTAGGTTGGGGGAAGTGGATTCGCATACCGAGGTGGACGCGATCAAGTGTTGGGGTTTTGCCATTTTGAGGCGGGGAAGGAGTTATTTTATTCTGTGTCAATAAGAGCGCTTTGAGTTTCCTTCGGCACTGGCTTTTGTCTTGGGATACGGAATACTGGGAGTTGTAAGAGGCCCGGGAGCCAACTGGTTTGTTGTCTTGAGAAGAGGGCCAAGAGCGATAGGTTTTTTGGGATAGATGAATTTGTATGTTATATATGATAACGAAATGAACCAGACAATTCAAGCATTCTTCAATCAATTAAGCACCTGAACGCGTCACTTGCCACTTTATGCATTGCTTTCAAAGATCGACATTAATGATTAGATCTCCGTTACGATTCATCCACCGCCAGATCCATCTCTCCAACCGTGCGCCATCTCGCTTCTCTCACCCCAAAAGGAACACTTCAAACATCTGAATCTTGGTATTCCACCGACACCTCAACAACAATAATACCTATTATTATACCCTCCTAAGCCCCGAAGTCAATCTCCAGTAATCCAGCAAATCTAGATCCCATTGTTTCCATCCCTCCGGTTCGCCGCCGCGGCCGACTCGCAAGCACAGACACCGGAAGCCTCACATTCCTTTCTACTGCACTCGCTTAAAGCCGCATGCATGAAACAGCAAGTCCAGTGCAACACCAAGCTCCAAACGCCCAGCGCCTCAAGAGGCTTATTGCCTCTCTGCACCGTCATGAAGTCATGCCCGAGATAAAGGTCAGGTGGGCGGGATAAATATGATTGCGCGGTTTGAGTGCGTTGGAGGAAGTTGAGACGGTGTTTCGGTACTGTCTCCACGCAAGTGCAAAAAGGTGGGAGAGTCCACACCGGGGAACATGTGAGTGGAAACTTGGAAGTAGTGAAGTAGTCGTATAAAGGTGAGAAGGGACCCGCTGTTGCTCTTTCTTCTGTCTCCTCCGCTTTTGACAGGTTTTTTTTATACGTGGTATTTTTGTCTTTGAGAGAGATCGATTGATTCATTTTGATTGTTTTTGTGCTGTTTGGGAATTCGGGTGGTGTGGAACACTACTACTTCTCTCTCACTCTCTCTTTCTCTTTCTCTCTCACTCACTCTCTTCTCGACTGGTAGTTGGTGTGGCTTCGAGAGCCAGCCATCACACGTCCCTCATATTTGTCCGACCTTCACCATGTCAAATCAACTCTTCACCCGTCAATCAGCAGCCGAACTGGCAATAGAGAACAAAAACGAGGCATCCTTCTTCGCTCAATACAAATGGGTTATCCTCGGTGGTCTGTTTGGGTTTATCCTCCAAGTGTTCGCCCTTTGGTGGTTGTATGTACACCCTTCAATCCATTTCAAGATTCATATCATCAAGCATCGTTCGTCACTAACACACAAAACCAGCCTAAGGAGACGTCGCAACAAGAAAGCAAGACAAGCAGCTGACGAAGAGAATGCTCGTCTCGGGAACAAGGCTTTCGACAATGTGGGCGTGTCCGGAAATGCTTGGGGAGCTGGTCAGAATGTATGGGGTGCACCGAGGACAGACAATCCGGGGGTTGTGAGGCATGAGGATGTTGGGGTAGCGGATATTCCGCCTGCTTATGATGGGAGAAGGGCGCTTCCTGGTGGGAAGATCTAGAAGGTTTGAAGGATAGATGGATGGGATGGATGGCTGGCTGCTCCAGGGGAGACAGAGTTGTTTGTCAACACTAGGTGCTGTATGGGTGGAATGATATGCAAGACTTTACACTTGCGGCTTAATAAAAACTATAAAATTGAAAATGGTGATGAGATTTCCGGGATCTGTATAGGAAGTTTTCTTTCCCTCGTGTTACAACACGCGAAGATTGCTGTGGATTGATTCTAAATACGTCATTCCTAAACACCACTCATTATGCACATTATACTTGATTGCTAACTCTTTTTGATATGCTTTACTCTTTTAGAAAGTTCTTTAAGATTGGTGTACCATAAGATATTTTACGTCGTTAATGTGCCCCACTCATTACCCAAAAGGGCTATGAGCTTGATATAGTGTTGCTAGCGTATTACTAACGCTAATGCGACATGCCACAAACTTTTTGAAAGAGAAGAGTGAAGTGGAAGTTAACGTGTGATGAATATCAGTACAGGTGATGTGTGAATAACAACTCGTGGACGAATCAAATATTATTCCACGCTTTTTCCAATTCCCACGCTGGGTACCTCGAAACATATACGAACCTTTGCAGCAATAAAATTATTTAAAGCTACGCCAGATTATCCACCGATCGTTCTCGTTTACGGCCTCAAGCTCAACATATTCCCCTCTGCTCAAACGTAAGTCATCGCCCAAAATACCCCATCTCAGCGAACTCAAAGGCCATTCGTCTTCAAGTAATCAGTGATAACTTTGTAAGCCCCAGTGGCGTTGTAACTGAAATTAATCGCATGTCCAACTTTAGGATGAATGACAGTCCTGAAATCAACTGCCTTTGGGAAATAATCCGACCTGACTTTTCCTCCATCGGCAAGAATATCAGTGCAATTGCCACCACAGAAGCCAAAATCGGTTTCGCCAGTCAAGATCTACACATGAAAGGATTAGCATCTAAGCGACCATTGTTGTTTGCGAGGATCATTCTGCTGGATGGAAAAATCATGAGTAGGTACTCAACTTACCAAAACAGGCTTTGCAAATTCCAAAGCACGCTGGGGGAGGATAGCCTCGTTGCCAACAGAGATAAACTCCCAATAGCAACAGGTTGTTTGACATCTTCCGTATACCACAAGACATCCTTATCAAAAGTACCCGCATGAAAGAACACGCCATAATTAATCAACGGATCGGCCCAGGTCACGTACTCATTATCTCTGCCAGGCCACTTACCAGGTGCCTGTAGATTGGCGATTCGGATAGACAATTTTCCGAGCAATTGTCCGACCAGTCCAGTGTATGCCACGCCAGTGAGAATGGCGCTGTCGGAGAGTTGGGGAGAGCTGGCGACGAGAGCGTTGGTGAGTAAGGAGCCGTAGGAGTGTCCGACGTGGACGACTTTTGTAGGAGGACTGTTGAGTTCGCCGGTGTATTTGCCGGAGCGGAGAAGAATGGTGAGTTGGCGGAGGATGGCCAGGTGTGTTGGAGCTTGTGCTTCATCGTAGCCTGAGACTCTGCGAAAGGGGATTTTAGTTGGGCACGAGGATGATGTTGGGGGTGGTGGATGTTTACTTTGATGACTTTCCGCTTCCGAGGCGGTCGTAGAAGAATACGGTGTAGCCTTGAGTGACAGCATAATCGACAAAGCTGTATTTTTCTGGTGAGATTCCAGAATCCCAGTATCTTGAAAGGCGCAACAGATTAACACACAAGTCATACTAAGATAGAAAGTACAGATAAATACCTTCGATCATAGCCAATTCCATGAGTAGCGAGAAGAATAGTCTTTTGATTGACACTCCGCTTTTGTGGAGAGCAAATGGTGGCGCCGATGTTGTAAGCAGCAGTTCTGTTCTCTGTACCAACAACCACGTGAACAGCTGGATCGCGAGTACGACCGGTGAGATTATTGACAAAGTCTACCACGTCATAGTCTGAGGTGAAGCGTTTGTACCCAGCTTTCACTGCTAGGTTCGTGGCATTTATTGGGATGGAATACTCGTGGCAGATCTTTGTGCTGGTGCTGAAGACGGTCGCTTGAGAGGCAGATGTGAATTGAAGAAGCGACAAGCTCACTGTAATGATGGAATAGAACCTCATGGTGATGTTCTAGGAGGATCTGGAGAGCTGGTTGGCTTAGGTGTAGCAGGTGAAGATGAGACTTTTGGTAGGTCGAAGCTGGGGGAAGTTGCATTTATACTCAGGAGCCCGACATGAAGGCGATTGACTGATGAACTTCGTCATTTAGCCCATGTGAAGGAAGGTCTCTGGACAGAAGGCAAGAACAGTGATTATTGTTTATCAAATCTCATTCCAAATTCGAAGAGGCATATATCTCCACATCTTCCGAAAGAGGTTTACCGAGTATTATAACCAGGTCGCATCTAAGGTTATACTAACTGCCGAATTCCATATTCACCGAACTCCTGAGCGTTCCACACCAACCAAACAAAGAGTCGTGGCGTTCATCGTGGCTTTCACTTGTTGACTTCAAAGAAACGCAAGACATTTAAGCGAGCTCCGCAACCGACAGGGTCGGATGCGAAGTTCCCCACACCACACCTCAACCTTCATGTTCTGTTGCGCTGTCGTGCATTATTTGATTATTAAACCTCCCTGAGTTGACAGGGTCGGATTCTCGGATAATCAAATTGCTGCGGCTCTTGCATCCTTCGACGTATTCCTAGCCAATAAGCGGCTTTGCTTCTACTATTTCCTACTATTCCCGTTTAAATGTGATATCTACTGCTTGAAATTGGCGGATGGAATCTTTCGAGTACACATGAAAGCGACGCATGAGATTGGTATTCTCGCGCCGTTTGGATTGAGAGGTGAACGGTCTCAGGGCTTGAAGGTTGTAATTAACTCAAATAGCAACTCCACACCGACATGGCTGCGACCACTATCATTACGCTTGAAGATAAACTGTGCCTCAATGCACACTACTTGTGGCATTTTTGGACTTACGAAATGTATCCGAACCTGTAAACAAGTGAAATGATTGTTTCCCGAGCTGATAGAAAACACGACGCAATAGAGTAGAAGCTGCAGAGCCCAACACAATCCCGACGACAGTACCCCATATAAGCTTTAACAATTCGCTCGGAAATCAAAAATCAAAAATCAAAACATCATCAACTTCAACTCTTTGACTCCTGGAAACGTCCATCTTCTAAATTATCTTTCCGCTCAATCATAGACCTTCCAACGACGAAAACAAAAACACTTGCCTCTTCTCCAGCCCACTTGCAATATCTGCCTCGAAGAACACTCTACCCTTTCAACTTCCAACAACAAAATCATGGCCCGATTAAATCCCAACAGTCCATGGCTCTACAATCCCTCCTTCGCAGCAGCCATGGTAATCGCACACATCTACTTCCTCACAACTCTCATCCACATCATCCAAGCAGCGCACTATCGCACTCGATACGCCATACCCCTCATCATCGGCGGCCTCTGGGAAGCAACAGGCTACGCAATTCGCGCAGTCTGTACCAAGAAGGAAGATTCCCTTGCACTCTATGCCACTCAACAGACCTTGATTGTCCTTGCACCTGCATGTGAGTTTCAGTTCATTTCCTCCTCCTCCATCAACGTCCCAAAAGAATGATTTTCATCAAGAAAGAATTATGACAAACTTACTGACCGTGATACCTACCAGTCGTCGCCGCATTCAACTACATGCTCTTCGGCCGCATCCTACGCACTTACTCCCACATAGAGACCGACGACAACAACAACAGTAAACCAAACACAACCGCAACAGCCCTCGGAATCTCTGACTCCTGGGTCACGAGAATCTTCATCGCTTTCGACGTTCTCTCCTTCCTCACACAAAGTGCGGGTGCAGCCATGCTAGCAACAGCCAAAGACAACGTCTCGAAGAGCAAAACGGGACAAAATATCGTTATCGGTGGATTGGTGATTCAACTAGTTGCGTTTGGCTTCTTCTCGGCTGCTGCTGTTAGGTTTCATCGCAAGATGGTGAAGTGGGCGAAGTTGGACGGGAGTGTTGCGCAGGTGAAGACGGGCGAGTGGAAGCCGTTGTTGTGGTGTGTGTATGCGAGTTGTGTGTTTATTATGTTGCGTAAGTTTGTTCTGCTTAACGAGAGAGTATTTTTTGCTGATGTTTGATTGATAGGTTCGGTATATCGTGTCATCGAGTTCGGCCAAGGTTTCGAGGGTTATCTCGCTTCGCACGAGGTGTATTTCTATGTTCTGGAAGCTGTGCCGATGATGCCGCCATTCATTCTGTTCAATATCTTCCATCCTGGAAGGGTGGTGCCAGGCGGTTTCACAAAACCTACTGGAAAAGGTATCATGGATCACTTCAGGAAGTCTGGTGGAAAGGGGGACTGTTCGGCCGAGGTACTGAAGAGCCATATTCAACTAAACTGGTGGCGATGGAACCACCTCAGTCTGAAGCGAGATGATTGCAGAAGCCCCAGTTAGCTGAAGGCTCGTTTTCGTCGTAAACAAAACCAAACAGCCTATCTCGGACTTGCCGACTAGGCAGCAAAGAAGTTTCATATGGAGTTATACTGTTGTAGTTTGAAAATCCCAAGTTGTCAGTTGGATAGATAGATAGTTTCTTTTGATTTAATTTGGTTTCGGATGTTGGTTGGATAGGTAGTTATTGTTTGTTTTGCTTGCTTTCTTGTCGAGCTAGTCGTCTTAATTGAATCTTTATCACGTGATCATCACATCAAGACCGCCGTTGCAAACAGTCAGCCTCACGCTCTTAAGCTTTTTCAACCAACCTTCTTTCCCCTTTTCTAGAATGTCAATACAACGTCATTATATCTCACAACAGCACATGTTTCCTCCAATGATATCACACCGGTCATTCAATTTTTCCACAATAATGGCTGTGCACTGTCTCTCGGCTGTCCTGTACAGAATGTGGGTATTGTACTGTAAGGTACCCAAGACCGCTTTTGTTTATTGCTGGTATGGGTATGGAATCATTTCAAGCATAGACCACAACCCAAACCATTAAATCTCCCATCACCACCAAATTCCGGCAGGGCCGTAGGTGAAAGAATCCGTGGCTGGTCCCTCTACGTAACAAAATGAGGCTGTACAGTGTACAGAACCCACTAACACCACCAACCTTTCAAGCTGAGCTAAGCGAGCGTCGAACAATGCATCAACATGTCAGCACTTGGCCTCCTAAAGCTCTACACGGTATGTCGGTTCCTTGAATGAGTTTTCAACTCCGCCCTGTTCGTTGACACGCAAACGCTTTTGTTTTGGTGTGCTTTCACTGCTTTCTGGTTCAGCTATGGTGGATAGCATAACCAGGATGGGAAAGAAAAATGATTTGAGTTATTCAGCGGTGCGTGCACGAAAAGGAAAGAAATGAAAAGCTGTGGTTGTGTTGAGTGGTGAGATGATGATGTATGTATTCATTGGAATTTATTTCTTTATATACGCTTTGCTTTTGCCGCTTTCAGTTGAGGGGATTTGGAAGCAGATATTCAGTCCGTTCTGTCGTCTATCTTTTTATCATTTATCGGACTTTTATAAGCTTAATTCTTATTTTTTCTTACTTTGATTCCAATATCTACACTAGCTAGTGATGGAAATACAACACTCGTCATCAACTGATCGTGCAAAGACACGGGCTACACATAAGAAATCGAGGTTGGGGTGTAAGACGTGCAAGGGGAGGAAGATCAAGGTAGGAAACAATTCCTAACATACACACCTGCCTGAATACTAATTGAAAGAAAAAGTGCGATGAAGCCCGTCCCATCTGCGGCCCTTGCTACCGCCGTTTCCCCATCGGCGAAGAACAATGCGAATATGAACACAGCAGCAGCAGCAGTAGCAGCCCATCCAATTCACGAACAATATTGTTCCATCCCACCGCCACCACCATCCCGCCAAGTATCAACTCCTCGATTCCCAATTTCAACACGCACACAGCGTCACGATCCATGGAACTTCGCCTATTCCATCACTTCTCAACAGTGACTTGTCTCACCATGCCGAATTGTGAGAGGGAGGATGGCCTGAGGATGTGGAATGTGATTATCCCGAGGCTTTCGTTCGATCATACGTATATCTATAGTGCTGTCCTTGGGATTGCGGCGTTTCATTTGTTGACTTTGACGCCGGATGATAGTGTTGCTTGTATGTTTTCTCTAGAAGTTCACTCCTCTCTTCTCTTCTCACTCTCATATCTCTCTCCATTTCTCTACAAGCGAAAGAGTCCAAAGTCCCAACCGCCCAACTCTTCCTGTTTATCTTCTTATCTAATTATCTACCATATTTTGTTTATACAAAACAAGTAAACACCATACTAACACCTCCCACAAAGTAAAAGCAGCAGCCTACCAATACATCACCGAAACCATCTCCGCCCACCGCACCGAAATGACCAGCAACCCGCCCTCTGCCACAAATCCAACCAACGCCCTCCCTCGCTTCGTCACCTCCGTCCTCCTCGCCATGCACGCCAAACTCCGCGCCATAAGCGACGCCAACACCGAAGGCGTCGTCTACACGCCGCCAATCGACTACTTCATCCTTCAAAATGGCGCAAAGGAGTTGTATCATCAGGATTTGAAGCTCACGGGGGAGGTCGAGGCGTTTGTAAGGTGTTATTCGCATTTGGCACCGAGGGGGGCCGCTTGGAAAGCGGCTCCTGAGTGGAAGTTTGGTGTTGGTGTTGGGAGGAGGAGGAGATATCTTGCTAGAGAGTTTCCGTGGGATCCGTTGGTGGATTATGTTGATAATCTTGACGATGTCAATGTATCGGATTCGTTGTCAGCGGAGTCGGAATCTTCAATCGGCCTTTCGGAACGGAAGAAGATCTATCAACGCGCTCTAAATTATATCACCTTGGTTAAGTCTTGCATCACGGCTGGCGAGACGCCGGATTGTATCCAGTACCGAATTGCGATCGCGCCGTCTGTGTTTGGTATGAGATTTAGTACGTTGATGCAGGAGGGTGATTCGTTGAGTCTTGTGATTGTGGCGAGGTTATTTGCGTTGGTGAGGGTGGTGGAGAGGGAGGAGAGGGCGCCGTGGTGGTTGAGGGGAGTGCGGCGTATGAGGTTTTGGGACTGGAGACTTGCGTGGATGGGGAGTGGGAGTGGGCGCTTGAGTGGCCGTTTGAGGTGTTGGAGAGTGAGGATTTGTTGGTAAGGGAGGAAGATGATGATGGGGGTGATTTGGAGATGGAATATTGATTTAGAGACGAAGTACGGATGTAATCAGCTCGATGCGTTAGAAGAGCGCAGGCCTTGTAAAAGATATGTAGATGTACCAAAAGGGGAATATAGAGGCGGAACTGGGTTTTCTTACTTGTTATATACCTACTTAGATTGTTTGAGGTAGAAAAAAAAAGAATTTGTTGCAGATTTTTGCCTGACTCTCTGGCTCTTGTAACTTCAACGAGGAAATTCAACAGCAGCGCAGGGGAACCAGATAATAGTATAAATCAGAAGGAAAACGCTGGTGGTTATTAACATTTCGTCACTTGAGATGTTATAACTCAACCTTTGGTTCATCTCATCTATTATTTTGACTTGTTTCGTATCCTCGCTAATTAACATAATTATACATCAATACAATTCATTCCCTCCCTCTCACCCCATCAAATTTTCATACCCCAAGCATGATCCAAGCTAAGGCAAATCTCGGTCTATTTCTCTCTTTTCTCACTCCAACTAAAAAGCGGCACCTCCACTTCCCTCACCAGCCAACAACCTAACATGCCTCTCACTTAACTCGCTCCTCAAACCCGCCTCCTTGCTTGCCACCATAAGCCTGTCCCAAGCCTTTAGACCCTGTCTCAGTTTCTCCTGCTTAGAATGTAACTCCTCTCTCAACGCTTCCGCTTCCTCCTCTCTCCTTTTAAGTCTCGTAGATACATCTAAAGACATGCCAAGAATACTCTGGTCAATACGGCCGCCGGGAATGATAGATGGCATGTTAGCCATAGCGGGATGAGGACGGGGGAGAGCTGGAGCGTAGGTAGGTCGTGATGGAACTCCAGCGCGTGGACCCGTAGGTATGACGCTTGATGGGCCTGTAGGGATAGTGGCGGAGTTTGGACCGGAGGGGATAGATGGAGAGGGGGTGATGGGTGTAGGCGTGGCTACTGGACGGACGGTTGGTGCTTGGGGGGTGCTTCTTGTTGAGATTTCTGGGACAGATGGGCGGATTGGGACGGCTGTCTGTTGGTTTTGTGGTGGTGCGTTCCAAGATCCTGCATCTGGGCGGACGTGCCTGTCATTTCCAAAGGAACTGCGACCTCCGCGCATTCCGTAGGGTGATCCTCGTGGTGCAGGGGTATATCCTCGTGGTCCGGCAGGTGGAACTACAGGGCCTTTGTTTTCTGGACGATTGTGGGCAGAGATGGAAGAAGGGGGCCCCGAAGGAGCAGTGAAGTTTCGAGATGGGCCGGTAGGTGGTGCTCTGAATACTGCTGCTGGTCCGCGAGGAGGAGATTTGGCGATTATAGGACGAGGAGCTGGCGATCGTTCTCTCGGTGTGGAACGGGCAGATCCTCTCTCTCTTTCTCTCTCTCTGAATGCAAGGGATTGTGGTGGTGAACGTTCTCGCTGACGAGATGGAGAGCGTGGTCTAACATCGCGCACTGGAGCTGGCTGTGTGAGATGCATTCTCTCGGGTGGATGTGAGGGGAAGAACGTCGCGATGTGCTCGTAGATGTTCTTGGTGACGATCTATCTGATCGAGGTGGTGGTGAAGGACTCCTCCGTCTCCAGTTTGCTGAACTTGGGCCTGGGGCAGGTCGTTCGTCCCTACGAAGAGGACTGCGAGAGCGTTCCCTGTAGCTTCTCGATATTGGTGGTGGGGGTGATCGTCTGGGAAGAGGTGATCTACCTCCACGAGGAGGCGCACGATCTCGATCACGATCTCGAATCAATGGGGATCTTGACCTTCTTCTGATCTGCTCAGTATTGTGCCCGCGTATTAGCTCTCGCACAGGCACGAACCTTTCATCCCTCCTCGGAGGTGATCTTGCACGTCTATCGTCATCTCGTCGGGGAGAGAAACGTCGAGGAGGAGTTCTAGCGCGAGGGGGACTTCTTGCGCGAGGAGGCGTTCGTCCGCGAGGGGAGGAGATCGGGGTCTTGCACGCCAGTTATCGCCCATTGGAGATCGGTCTCTGCGGAGAGGCGATCGTGATCGTCTTCGAGGAGGGCTTCGGTCTCGGTTTCGTGCGCCTGGGTGCCAGCTATCTGTGGCAGGTGGTGGTGATCTTGCTCGTTCTCTTCGCGGGGGCGTCCTCTCTCTATCCAGCCTGAAGCCTCCTCCACCACCTCCTCCTCGAGGTCTGTAAGATTCTCCTGCTCCCATTTTTGTTACTTCTCCGTCGCCTCTATCTCCTCTATCTCCTCTGCAGAGTAACAAAGTTAGCGTTGATGTTGGAATTGTGCGCGGGTTGGGGGACCGAAGTGAAGTGTCGGGAGGCTGAGATATGTTGCGGACTGCGAGACAGAAGGTGGCACATAAAGCCCGATCTCATCTTCAAAAAAAGAAAATAGCAGTCGCCTGCAAAATTCAGATGAAAGTGATATGTTGGTCCTCCTCTGCCATCATTCTTTCACTTTCGGGCGTGTCCAGATAATCTCGTCCCTTAACCCTTCCTGACAACGCCGCAGAGCTAAGGATATCCCACAAAAAAGAATTGTGCCCAACTAACCTCCTATCTCTGTCCCTTTCCCTTTCCCTCTCCCTATCCCTATCCCTATCCCTATCACGGTCATCTCGTCCTCGATCCATCCGTTCCTAGGGCCGTGAGCGCGAACTCTCCTTTCCTTCAGGTTTGGTTTGCTTTTCGGTTTACGAGCTAGGTTGTGGTATTTTTCCAAGGTCTGATATTGCGTAATAAATCTTTTCTGTCCCG
The DNA here is from genome assembly GCA_031472005.1 of Tetracladium setigerum. Lineage (NCBI taxonomy): Eukaryota > Fungi > Ascomycota > Leotiomycetes > Helotiales > Tetracladium > Tetracladium setigerum. The sequence goes on along the minus strand of PZJY01000011.1, from coordinate 2,142,127 downwards.
GGTATATGTTACAGTCGATAGAAGTCATAAATGCAGAAATAGATTGTATAACAGTTCCTGACTCTCTTCATCAAGAATTCCGAGGTTTCGATTTCGATGCGGCCGCTGGTGTCGTGTCTCTATCAATCTATTGCTACACACACGCGCTAACTTTCAACCAAACCGAAGAATACTTAATTCCGAGCCTCTAAATCACTATCCAACCTTCTTAATCTTTCTATACTAAACTCTGTTTTCTCTTTATTAATATTAATGTTTCCACTACTATGGAGGTTTCTCGTTCTCCAATTCCTCGGCCGCAAGGGCACTTCCTACACTGCTTAGTGAATAGATTGATGCGAAAGGCTTTGGTAACATATTTTTTGTTGGAGTGAGAATCAACATATCCCTCAGGATTCTCCTGCCGCTTAGAATTTTAATATTATTAGTATTTCTCGGAAAGTAGAAAGTAGAAAGTAGAAAGTAGAAAAGTAGAAAAGTAGAAAAGTAGAAAAGTAGAAAAGTAGAAAAGTCGAAAAGTCAAAGGCTCGATAGTGACTTTCCTATAACTCGACTTTTCTACTTTTAAACGTTTCAACTCTTTTTTTGAAGTATCTTAAGAGCATCCTGATAGCGTTTTAAGGAATATTCATTCTCAAAGCTCTTATTGCATATAGCATAGTAATGATCATCGTTTTTCTTTGCCGCAGCTTGAATAGGTTGCTTTGACCGGCGACGGGCTTTCTCAGTGAGATTTGCTCGTCAAGTATGAGTCAAGTGCGGCTTGTCATAGCATAGGATAGACAGGTAACTTATCATCATGATCAAATATCACAGAGCAAACTGGGAAAAAGCCTCAGATCGTCTTTATCATCTTCATTCTTACAAAGTAGTGCTAAAAAAAAACTGAACCCAAGGAAAAAGTATGAGGTAGAGCAGGAGTACGAGCAAGCCGCTTGAGTAAAGGAAACAAAGGGAAGGGCAGGCAGGAAGAGCAAAAGAGCAAAGATCAATCAAGCGTCGTTGGTTCGTTGATTTAACCCTTCCAACGCAACCCCACCGACCCCTTCCCATTTCCCGCAAAAAGCTATACACATGGTTTTATCCCCATTTCCCTTCCTTCGGCTCGGTCATCCTTCCACTCCATATTTTCTATTACACAAAAGCCTGCTGCTTTATTCCTCGCTGGCGAGCTCGGCAAGAATCTTCTCACCCTTGGCACGGGCCGCATCGATATCACCAACCACTAGCAAGATGAATTAGATGTTGCCAACAAATGACATTGGGAGAGAAAACTTACTATAGAAAGCACCTTCTGGCAAATCATCACCCTCTCCGTTCATGATAGCCTTGAAAGATCGGATGGTGTCCTTAAGATCAACCAAAACACCCTCAATACCCTAGAAAACAATTAGCCATTACTCGCATCACACATTTCATGAAAACTTACAGTGAAAACTTGGGCAACAGCGAATGGTTGAGACAAGAACTTCTGGAGCTTTCGTGCACGCTCGACAGTCAACTTATCGGCTTCCGACAACTCATCCATACCAAGAATGGCAATGATATCTTGTAGCGACTTGTACTCTTGCAACATCTGTTGGACCTTGGTGGCAGTATCGTAGTGCTCCTGTCCAATAACACGAGGATCCAACATACGAGATTTGGAATCAAGAGGATCGACAGCTGGGTAGATACCCAACTCAGAGATACCACGGGACAAGACAGTGGTGGCGTCCAAATGGGCGAAGGTGGTGGCAGGGGCAGGATCGGTCAAATCATCAGCTGGCACGTAGACAGCCTGGACGGAAGTAATGGATCCCTTGGTGGTGGTGGTAATACGCTCTTGCATAAGACCCATATCGACGGCAAGAGTTGGTTGGTAACCGACAGCAGATGGGATACGACCAAGAAGAGCAGACACCTCGGAACCGGCTTGGGTGAATCTGGATAGGTATTAGTTTCAGTAGATGATGGGGAAACAAAAAGAGCCTTGCCTGAAAATGTTGTCAATGAACAAAACTAGATTCCAGGTGTTAGTAAACGACTCTGATCATGTTTGTGAGTGAAGCTGGGATGAACTTACGGACGTCTTGTCCTTCTTCGTCCCGAAAATATTCTGCTACGGTAACTTCGATGAACATATGTGTTAGCAATGATGTTGATGTTGTTGACAATGTAGCCGAAACTGTTGATGACAGAAAGAAAGACCAAAAAGAAAATGTGAGTAAGTTAGGAGCCCGCAGACGCGAGCTTCAGGACCCGGCCCTGATGCCGTTTGCCATCTTGATGACGCTTCAGTTCCCAGTCGTTATTAAACGGCTTGTCGCAGGGACCGCAGTAGTGATCGCGGTTGGCTTTGGCTTGGGCACGAACAGCTTTGACCGCAACCGCACTCCGCGAGGGTGGGGGTTTGGTGACACCAGCAAGACGGTCTTGATGCTCTTGCGTGAGTAGATGGTTATCGAGAGCGTGTTGAGACTGGAGGTTGATCTCGCAGACCTTGCAAGGGAAGCGTTCGGCCTCGATGGCTTTGGCGCGTACCCGAGCAGCAGTCTTGTTTACGCGGTCTCTGTTCTCGTTGGACCAGGTTTGCTTCATGGCAGAGCAGTGCTTGAGGTACCCGACGGGGTCCTCGGATGTCTTCCTGGCTCTGTGTTTGCGAGATCGCTCGAGTGCGTTCTCAGCGAGGCGCTTAACTCTGAGGGCAGCGACGATTTCCAACTCCTCCGGTGACAAGTCCAAGTTTCCTCGGATTGCCTCCTTCAGGGGTAGATGAGAACAGAGGGGTGCCCACGAAACCGTATCCCGAGGCCAAAGCAGGGTTTCAGATACCCAAGAGTCGGTGATGGCTGCGAAGCAAGCGTGGAAGACGATGGTGTACACAGCTTCGAGGAGTAGGAAGCGTGCACGAACTCTGGGTACAAGACCGACAGTGGGTAGGGAGTCCAACAAAGCAGACCCTTGTGGCTGATGTGGTAACCTTGTTCGAAGCGTTTATCGACAAAACGGGGTAGGTTGGAACCGGTTGGAGTGTACCCCTTGAGACGACCACGTACGCCGATGTCAACGTTGGTGCCACTGCCAATGTAAAGGCTTGGAGTAGAACCAGGTTTCTTCATGACAATTGCGTAAATGCCCCAGTGCTCAGAGTCTTCAGGTGCTAGAGGCAGGGTACTGAAGAAGTTGAGGGACGGTGGAGCAGGAGAACTCAGGACGGCGTCCAAACCCGGTGCAGTTGCAAGGGGTGAGGAGGCGGTGACAGAGTCGTACGCTTCACGGGTATCGAAGACAGTCTTGAACGTGGGGTTGATGTACCACTCCGGACGATCAATGTGTACGAGACCGTACGCAAGATCATCAATCTTCTGGGCAGCAAACCCGAGTTGCAGCAGATCAAACTCAGAGCCGTCATCGGACAAGTCCAACTCGGGATCCGAGTCCATGGTTGCCGTGTACACAGAACAAGTGTTCGGGTACAAGCCGCGGACGTTGAGGGTACGACAACTGCAAAAGCAGCCGTGTACGTACTCCGAGAACAGCTTGGGGAGTTCGCAGCGAGGAGTACTCGAACTGCGAGATGAGGAGGAGGCCGAGAAGATTGATCAAACACGCGTACCCATATGGGAAGATGCGGCAGCGTACTCGAACAATTCTCTGCGTAACTTACGCAGGTTGGCGGCGGTGATGGTGTAAACCTCATGATGAGAGGGGTGCACCGCTCGAGGTGGGTGATAGCACTAGCCATCACCAGTTGAAGGGAAAGAGCAGCCATGTGAGGCAGTTGAGGGTTGAGGAGGAAGGTGTGAAGAAAGGGGAAGTAACATACGGCCGGTAAGAGCAACACGGGCACGAGCTCCGGGAGGCTCGTTCATTTGACCGAAGACCAATGCGACCTTGGACTCGCCATCAAGTTGGATGACTTGAGTCTCTTGCATTTCGTGGTAAAGATCGTTACCCTCACGAGTACGCTCTCCAACACCAGTGAAGACAGAGTAACCACCGTGTGCCTTGGCAATGTTGTTGATCAACTCTTGAATGAACACAGTCTTTCCGACACCAGCTCCTCCGAAAAGACCAATCTTTCCTCCACGAGCGTATGGGGCGAGGAGATCGACGACCTTGATACCAGTAACCAAAACCTCAGCAGTTGTGGATTGTTCGGTGAAAGGAGGCGCATCGGCGTGAATTGGAAGCTTCTTGGTGTGCTTGATAGGTCCACGCTCATCAATTGGGTCACCAGTGACGTTCATGATACGACCGAGGGTTCCTGGACCGACTGGAATCATGATTGGGGCACCAGTATCGGAAGCTCTGTGACCACGGACGAGACCCTCGGTACCTATTGAAATTGTGTCAATTTTCGGCCTACAAGCTCGGAATGGGTCTCCTTACCATCCATAGCAATTGTGCGGACAACGTTCTCTCCCAAATGTTGCTATTGACCCAATTAGCTTCCGTGTTATGATTGTTGCGATGGTCTTCATTTGACGTACAGCGACCTCAAGAATGAGCTTTTGGTTGCCATTCTGTGTCTCGAGAGCGTTAAGAATCGGAGGAAGCTTGTCGGTATCGAACTTGACTGTCGTGAAGCGTTAGCATTGCGTCCCAATAATCCCGCAGCTGTTGATGCAATTTTTTCGAGCTCAGGAGGAGCTTGCCGCCCGTGACGGGAAGAGTGGGCAGAAGGTTGACTTACCATCTACGACAGCTCCGATAACCTGATGGATCTTGCCATGGAGGACGCCGTCAGTTGATGCATAACGAAGGGAAGCAGCCTTGAGTCCGGTCGAGACGGCAGGTCTGAAAGCACTGCGCGAAGCCCCGAGGACGGCTGATGTGAGAGGTCTGCCAGAGTCAGCTCAATTGAACCATTGGTCGCCAGAAAAGCGAGGAGATAGAGAACCATACCTCCTGAACATCTTGGATGATGGGTGAGAGTTGTGAGGATGGGTGTGGAGATGGAATGGACGATTGGGAGCAGAATTTGAGATGCAACGAGGTCTTCGGCAAGCTTGAGGAGAGTTGATTTGACTAGCGTCTGTTCACGTGACCGCCAAGAATAAAAGACCTCCTCTGGTCCATGACAACAAACACCAGGTGACACCCCTTTACGAAGTATCAATTCATCCCGTCTTATTGTTTACTTTAACTTTATGCTACGGAAATGTCTATTACAATACATTCCTCCCCAATTCTTCAAAATGACTCCGAATAATGGGCAATTTCTTACTCTTGCTCTTGCTCACCAAAGTCATCCTCAACAGTCTCGCGCCGCCATGTCACCGTGTTCAATTCCTGGGCTTTCCGTGTTCATCCGAGCTGCAAATTTGCCAATTTTCCCGACCAGCAACAACCATCGCTCAATTATTTCACAACAGAAATAATGCACAACATACTTACTAACCATAGCAAAAAGGCTTTTGAAAGACGGATTTCTGTACAACCCCTTATTTGAGTTGCCAGATGACCTCTTTGGTGGGCGTGGGCTCTGTATATAAAAACTTATTGGCTTGGCACGTCCACGGCTCCGTCCCAGTTACACATCTTCAGTATACACCGAAGACAACTCAAGAACCCCCATTATCCCACACCGAATGAGATCAGATCAAATGACAGCCATTGAATTTCATTGCTTCGAGAGCATTTGGCTACTGATTTTGCTATTGCCACACATACCTATACCAAGAAATGAAGTCCAGTCCTTGATACTTGACTGCCTTACCCGATTGTCATACACCTTAGCACTTACGTACGTCCACAGAATGGATCCCAACACCCATCACGAAGTCACGAAGTCACAAATAGAGAGTTTGGCTTTCTGGGAGATGCTACTGTAACGACGTCAATCTCGATATCGACGACAAAACAATATACACCCCAGGAAAAAATTACTCCAGGCGTTATTAGCACGAAAACGAGGTCGAGGGTCACTCTGTCCTTCACAATTTCCTCTGCAAACATCCAAACATGAAATCATCGCATTTCTGCCTTTTACTTCTCTGGCAAATGAACGATTTTGATAATCTAATAACTGCTTTACTTCATCGCCAAATGACTTACCTGCGATTGCAAAATTAAGACACTGGAGTAAGTTGGATGGAATATATTGATTATGGCAAGATTCCTGAAGAGGAGGGAGGGAGGTATCAGTACGTATGTAGTACATACCTGCACTTTACAAAATGTCTCACTTTCTTCCCAAAAATTTGAGCCGCAATATAAAATTGAAATCATGAAATGGCCCCATCCTATGTGGCAGCTATCTTCCTTTTACAAATGACCTCTACAGAAGACCACCCTCGCGAACACCATCCCCTAGTATCTCCAATATTTCTTCTCTCCCCATTCCCTTGCATATTGCATTGAGATCGAGAGCGTTGGCATCGCCTTGGTGGGTGGGCGTTGGGATCCATTCTACGGGCAAATGCAGACTGAGAAGAACCAGCGATGGGCACTGAAGTATCGAGGACTTAACTATTACCCTGTGTATAGCAGAGGCAAAGCCGATTGCCAAATTCTTGCAGCAATGAGCTTCAATAGCTAGGATCTGTTCTCATTCCACTGCGAGAGATCTCAAGTTGTCTTCAGTGTATTATCTTCGGTGTATATGAAAGCTCCAGCAGTAATGAGAGATCACTGATAGCGAGCAGCATTGGCTATCAGCAATTAAAGTGAAGGAGCCATGTTAAGTGTTGGCATTATTGAAAGGTCAAGATAGCAAGTTGTGATTCGTGAAAGAAGAAAATGACCTCAGAGAAAGCCCCCTAACCCCTTGTACCAAATTCCTGTTATATTCATAAGCATGATACCCTTAAAATCCTAACATTCAATATCCCCCGTTCTCCTTTGCCTTCACATCCATCTATCCTATCAAGCCACACATGTTAATAAATATACTACACTGCTTGGTATCAGTACCTGAAAAGTGAGGTGTTGATGTTATATATTGTCGCGTTTTTACATGATGCTTGTGCTTTGTTGGAGTGGAAACAATTCATTGAAAGGTTCTGTCTGGATGAAGGGACGAAATTATGGATATAGATTTGAATGGTCTGGGGGGTTACTTTTGCATTTTTTGAAGAGGGGAAAGAGAGTCGAAAGAAAGACTCAAAGAAACGAGATTCGAAAATCAGAGTCGCAGAGAGAGGGGCTTGCTTGTCACCAATGTTTTTTGGGCGAAGTGATATACCTGTTTGCACACTCATGAGGTCTGAATGGTACGGAACTTGGTGAATGTGAATTCTGGCAACATGCCACTTAAATTTACTATTCGTCAAGACGATCCGCTGGAATTCCATAATTCGGCAACAAATGCGATCACGGTCAATTTTGAGAATTGCCACAAGGTAACTTGGATGATTGGATGATCATGAACTGCCCATGTCAGGCTAATAAGATGACTACCACTAGTACTACTACTAAATACTATCCACTAAATACTATAATCGAACCCATCGAAAGAATGCTATTTGTTTTCCCCATTTTCTCAACAGAGCCCCATGCTTTATTACATACATTTGTAGTGTTTCACCCCCTCCTGATCCGTTCCGTTCCGTCTAGAAACAAAGAAATATCGACTTTTTCTCTCCTCCTCACACCTTCCCAATCTCACAACACATGACAATAGCTCAAAGAGTAGATTCGAGGGCAAGGACCTGCATCATCATCAATTAGAACAAAACCACTTCCATGAAACAGGGGAAAAGAAGGAGCAGACTTACAAGAGCGGTTCTCGTAGGGATATAAACCTGAGTGAAATTCTTCCTCCCATTCCACTCCAACGCCGTTGTGAAGAACCTCGTTGCCGAATCAATCCTCTCAAATCCACCATACTCCTTGCTGTCAGTGTTGAGCACGATCCGGTACGTACCCTCCTGCTCAATACCGATTCTATAATCGGCAAAGCTCTCGGTTGGGTGGAAGTTGAAGACGAAGATCAAGCCGGCTCGCTCAAAGACAATGACCTTGTCGGACTCGTTCTTCAAGCTGATGTAGGCTTGTGGTGCGTGAAGCCAGCCATACTTCGCTTCCGTGTTTTGCATGCCCGCATCAAACTCATTGAGATACCTGTAACGCAGGAGAGGATCATCGGTGAGATTGAATTGACGACGTGCGTACCAGAAACTGTTGTCGTTTCCTGCTCGAGGGAAGTCCAACCACTCGGGTGGCCAAACTCGTTTCCTTGGAAGTTGAGGTAGCCTTCACCTCCAAGAGTGTGGGTGAGAAGTCGAATCATCTTGTGCAGACCCATACCACGTTCAATGATGGGGGTGAATTCGGTAAGGTCAGACATGTTCGTATACATTTCCGCATCACAAAGGTGCATCATGATTGACTTGTCGCCAACCAGTCTATGGGATGTTAGTGAAAATCTAAGATCACGAGATGGCAACTTACGCTTGATCGTGACTCTCGCAATAAGCAATTGTCTTTTCGCCATGGCGACGGTTGGTCAAAAGGAAGCAAATCGACGCCATATCCCACTCATCATCCTTCAGCTCCTTCAACGTCTTGATCCACATATCAGGAATGGCCATGGCAAGTCTGTAGTCGAACCCGACGCCACCAAGTGAGAGTGGAACACACAGAGCGGGCATACCCGAGACATCCTCTGCAATGGTGATTACCTCGGGGAAGAGCGAGTGTAACATCTCGTTTGCCAGCATGAGATAAACAATGCCATCATCATCAACTGCGGGGCCAAAGTACTCATGATAACCGCCCGAGAATCCCCTACATATGTCAGCGACAGATTTACAAAAGCGGTGATTTACTTACGTTCCAATACCGTGGTGAGTGTAAAGCATGCTCGTGACTCCATCAAATCTGAATCCATCAAAGTTGAAATCATCCATCCAGTAACGCAAATTACTCAACAGAAATCTCAAAACCTCGTGGCTACCATAGTTGAACAGTCTGCTATCCCACAAATCATGGTTTCCCTTTGGTCCAGAATGGAAGTAGCAAGCATCGGAGCCATCGAACTGATTCAAGCCATCCAAGACATTCTTGGACGCGTGACTGTGAACCACATCCAAAAGCACCACAATCCCCAGACCGTGCGCAGTATCAATGAGCTCCTTCAAGTCATCTGGAGTACCATATCGACTGCTTGAAGCAAAGAAGCTGTTGATTTGGTAACCGAAACTTGCATAATATGCGTGCTCCATAATTGCCATGAGCTGAATGACATTGTATCCCAAATGCTTGATTCTCGGCAACATATTCTTTGTAAACTCCTTGTATGTCGATACGCGCAGCTCGGGGGAGGAAATGCCAACGTGTGCCTCGTATACTCGAATGCTCTCGGGCTTCTTTGGTCGGGGGTGTTTGAAGACATATCGTTCGGAGGCGGGTGGGTTCCAAAATCTCGCATCGTAGACTGGAGAGACTTTCAAGTCTTGGGTCACATATTTGATCCATGCGGGAATTCGCTCGATTCGTTCGCCAGAGGGGTGACCAAGGAAAGCTAGCAGGTCAGCATCATTTTCTGAGTGGGTTATGAGGAGCTTACCTTGATCTTCGAGTTGTGTGCAATGGCAGGCTTGCCATTTTTTGCTGGAATAACGACTTCAAAAACTCCAAAGGGATCCTTTTTCATGGGATGCGATTCTCGGCTCCAGTCGTCTACGAGAGGTTAGCAGGCTGTCCTCGGCCGGGGGATCTGTAACTGTGTGAAATACTGAATTCACCAATCAGGAATGCCTCCACAGCATTGGGTGCCCATTCCCTATAGGTGATGTTGTTTTTCTTGTCCACGTTGAAACCAAACTTGTCCGTTCCCTGGAAAAGTCAGCATATGGGAAATTCGTATCTGCGAGGGCGAACTGACCTTGCTGAACTTGTCTAATCCTCCCTCAGTCTCGTTGATTGTCTTGAGCCATTTCTCTGCCTTGCTATATCGTTCGCGAAGAGCGGGCTTGAATGGCTCGAGCCAAGGGTCCATACCCACGACGCCTGGGGGAAAAGAGTTAGCTGTGGTGACGTGGGAAGAATGTTGAGCGAGTGAGCGAACGTACCAGTGCCGTCGTTGGCAGGAACAATAGCATTGCTAGATTGGGTGCCGTTTGCCATTGTGAGTGGTTTTTGCAGAATGAAGATTTATCGTTGACTTCTTTTCGTGGCAACAGTCCAAGTTTTTATGACGGCGCCAGTAATCGAGGGTCTGCAGGATGTTTTATGTTTGTTGAAGAGGGGTTGAGGAGGCGGGAAAGAAGGAGAATAATGGGAGAGTTGTTTTATAATAAGCTGATGCAGAGCAATCCCGAAAGGTAATAGTAGATAGGTAGGCAGTTCCTTCTGGGAGGGCGAAGGCGAAAGTAAAGTTTGTGCGAGGGATTGGCCGTTTGGGGTTGATCTCTCTCATCTCATTCTTTCTCTCGCCGTTTTATTGAATGTGGTGGTGTGGTTGGTGTGTGGTACTTCCCTCTTTCCCTCCTGTCCCTCCCTCCCTTTCCCGGCCTGTTTGTTGAACTGCTGCAGTCCAGTCCGTCTGAACTATGACGCGCCTGGTGGGTGCAGCGGCAATCCCAGTCACTGTGCTTGTGGTGCTGCTCAACCATTTCCATGGCAGTCGGCACGTGATGGTGAGGCATAAAAGAATTGAGTTGTAAAAATAATTAAATTATTACATATATGTTTGAGTGGGAACAACATCCAAAACAATAATGAAGCTAAAGCGCGCTTACTTCGAAGTCATAATAAGCAATAAGTGTTCACTATCCCCCACACATACATCTATTCACATAGAGTTTGATCTAGTAGTCACATAGCCCCTAGCTCGACTGATGCTCTATCTCTCGCTATCTCCAGGGCAGCTCCCTACAAGTCTTCTCGCCTGCAAAACCTACCCCGCAGAGCCCGCAGTCGGCCCATCATAGATCAGCCAGCAAGCTCACACCTCACAATAGCAGCTTCCTTCCTTAGCTGTGATCTATCCCATCCCACTTCACGTGCCCGTCCAGACGTCAACCCATCTTTTGATGTACTCTTCCTCCCTCCCACACCCTCGGAAGTGAGAATAGTATATCTTTAGCGCCGTCATGCAAACAAAGATAGATTTGTGAGGCAGAGTTTCAATCCATTAATTATGCTACCCATCCACCCCCAAACCCTCTCACCCTCGCCCAACTCTCCCAATCCCTCAACACTTCCAAGACCCGTATTCCAGCCCTCCTCACCCAATTCCATTATGGCCATGGCCATCGCCACCACCTGTCCACCACACCCTCCCACCGCGACTCCCCCTACCAACGGTCCGAGTTCCAGTCCAGCTCGCAAGGTGGCGGCTTCAGCAGCTCTTATGATCCAGATCAACCGACCAAGGGCCCGCTGGCTCAGGCTTCCAAACATGGGACTCCTCGTCTCACTCCAACCCGTCTGAAGCAGCATTTGGACAAGTTCGTCGTCGGACAGGACAAGGCGAAGAAGGTGGTCAGCGTCGCTATTTTCAATCACTATCAGAGAATTAGAGAGATACGACGGCAGGAGGCCGAGGAGAGGGCCCTGAAGGAGAAACAGTCGAGATGGGAGATGAGAGAGCGTGAGAGGAGGTCTCATCCAGTTGAGAGTTGGTCTTCCTTTCCCCTTATACCAACCACATTTTAATATCCTATTATGAAAACAAAAACTAAAGATTTTCTCAGATGAATTCCCCGGTCACGTCGAGACTGTTGATCTCAACTCCCTGTCTTCCTCTTCCTCATTTACCTCCTTCGCCTCACCAGACCGCTCAGAAGCAGAACCAGAACTTGGCTCTACCCCACTAACCACTCCTCTCAATGCTCCCACCACAATCGAGAAGTCCAACCTCCTCCTCCTCGGCCCCTCGGGCGTTGGAAAGACTTACATTCTCCAAACCCTCGCATCAGTCCTAGAAGTCCCCTTTGCAACTGTAGACTGCTCCTCCCTAACCCAGGCCGGCTACATCGGCTCTGACATTGAATCATCTATTGAACGTCTCCTCCTTGCAGCAGATCACTCCGCAACCCGCTGTGAAACCGGCATCATCTTCTTTGACGAAGTCGACAAACTCGCCAAACCAGCAATCGTAACCCACGGTCGTGATGTCTCCGGAGAGGGCGTGCAACAAGGTCTTCTAAAAATGATCGAGGGAACCACAGTGACTGTAAACACCAAAACCGATCGCAACTCCAAAACCGAAAGCGGAAGAGGAAACGACCGTCTCGAACGTGGCGGTCGAGACTCAAACTCCCCCGGTGGAAAAAGTGAGCAATTCACAATCGATACGCGAAATATCCTCTTCGTGTTCGCAGGTGCTTTCATCGGTCTGGATAAAATCATCTCCAAAAGACTGACTTCCAAATCTGGCATGGGATTTGGTGCTCAACTTCGAGAAGCACCTTCTTCACACCATCAGAAAAATGATATCTCTACCCCACCAAAAACCCACTAGCATCTCTTCTCCCTACAGACCTCCAAGCCTATGGTCTCATCCCCGAACTTCTCGGTCGAATTCCAATCCTCACAACCCTCACACCCCTCTCCCTTCAAGATCTCATATCCATCCTCACCGAGCCTAAAAACTCTCTAGTGAAGCAGTACACGGCACTTCTTCAGACCTCTAATATCCAGCTCCGCTTCACGACTTCCGCTCTATGGGCGATAGCCGAGTGGGCGCTCAATGGGAAGTTGTCTTTGAGATTGCGAACGTCGTCAACCTTATCTTCTGCCAACAATCTTGCTTCTTCGACTACGGCTTTGGAGCCTGAGGATGATGTAGAACCTTCAACCGGCGGCGGCGCGGGAATAGGCGCTCGTTCGCTACGCTCCATTCTTGAAACTGTCCTCTTTAATGTCATGTTCAAAGGACCTGGCTCCGCTATCCGCTATACTCTCATCGATGAAAGATATGTTCGTGAACAAGCCTTTGCTGCTGGTTATTCCACCCCCAACCCTACATCTTCCAAAGGAAACTCCTCCTCTTCTTCATCTTCATCTGGAACTGGAACGAGCAATAATCACGAAGAAGATCAATACAGCACAATTGATAGCAATGGAGATGGTCTACCGAAATGCTGGTCGAGAGGTCAGGAGAAGAGTTTTGAGGATGTGTGGGAGAGGGAGGAGGAGAGGTGGAGAGTTGTGATGAGTGGGAGTGGGAAGGAGGGAGGAAGTGCTGGTGATGAGGCAGATGGTGATATGAGGGCTTTTAGAAAGGTTGGGAGTAGTGGGATGTAAAATATACATGATGGATGGGGCGCGATTGATTGGTGTGTGAGGTTTGAGAAGATAGAGGGAAAGGGAAAGGGAGGAGGGGATGGGAATGGGTGTCTGTTGAATTTTACGATTAAGCTTCAGTATGGCGTTGGGGATTGCATTGCATTTTTGCATCTGCATCTGGTTTCTATTTTTTTTCTTTTTTGGGGAGGGAGAATTGCGTTTCTTCATAAGTTAGCGATTAGAAATGAGGAAACGCGGATTGATGTCTATATGTATATACGAATTGTCTACATAAATACTTATTGTCACTAGGAAAAGAATTGAAAAATGAAAAAGGAAAATAAGTAAAAATTCGAAGGTATACTTGTGAAGCTCTCAGTCTCAGTCTCTCTCTACCCTCTCTCTCCTCTCTCCCCTCAATACCTCCCCAAACCCTTGCTTTTCTTAAATCAATAAACAACAGTAATAAATAAACCCCCTTATCCTATCTTCCCAGAGAGTCGGGGGTCTGCAGAAAAGGAGGGTAAAAATATAGCTCACTTAAACCCGAAAAAAACAGGAGCTGCTAATTAAAGAGAGAACGACGGAGAGAGGAGAGAGAACGCAGAGAGATATATGATACTTGGGATTGTGATGGATGAAGCCGTTAACATAAATTAATACCTAGGTGAAGGTGAACAGGTGGATGGTTGCATAGTGACATAGATGGAAGAAGAACGGGATATCATGTCATGGTTGTTGAGAATGGAATAAATGAGTTGAGTTGGGATAAGATGGGATGGGACATGAGTGAAATCGTGAGGATAAGCAAGCTACTTTAATACTTAACAAGAGAAATTTGAACTTTAGTCTTTATGCCGAGTTTGGAGAAATGCAAATGTTGGTATCGATTAGTTCCTGTTTGTGGTTAGGTCTATTGCTGGAGAGAGAGGGGGGGAGGGGGGGAGAGATAGAATGTATTGAACAGTGAGATAGGAGGACGACGAGGACGAGGACGAGGAGTTTTTGAAGCTGCCAAGGGAGGTGAGGTGGGTGGGCAATGTGTTCAGGAACAAGTTACCTAGGTAATGTAGGTGGTATGTTGTGAACCAAGACTTCAAAAGTGTTTTATGACTGCAAGGTAAGATGTTACAACAGCGTCCTTGTTCCTAGGAGTAGTTAGTTTAGATAGACAGAAGTCCCGTCTTCGGACGAGACGAGGCGAGAGAAGAACTACCTTTGGTATACCTACCTTACTTTCTACGATTTCTTGATCTATATCACTAATGTGGCATGTGGTATGTCAACAACACCAAAAACCAAAAAGAAACCAAAAGAATGTCGACACGAAAGTTGCAGGAGGCAATAAGATTCTTTGTACAATACAGGTGTTCCCCGTCGCCTCTCGCCCTCTCTCCACCTCCCCCTCTCCCTTCTCCCACTTCCTCTCTCTTTCCCCCAAACCCCATCTATAATATTTTCCCCATCCAACCCACTGCACTCACTACACTTCAGCAGCAGCAGCAGCTCACACACAAATATACACAAGCCTTTCCCCGCAACGCAAGCGAAAAAAATTGGAACAGAACAAAGGGAAAGCGTCGCAGAGTAAGCACAAGTTAAGCAAAATTTTCCGTGGCAAGAGTGGTTTTTGATTGTGTGCCCCTTCTCTATTGCTTCTTGGGTGGACTTTGGACTTGACCCTTTCCAACGTAACCTTCGGATGAGATACCAGTGATTGGTTCGGAGTTTTGTGCCTACAAATCGCGACGAGGAAAGATGTTAGCCCATGTTCAGATCTTTGCAAGAGAGTATAGAGTAGTAATTGGAGGATGGTAGTAGAGCAGGTCATCGATGCCAAGACTCAGAAAGTGGCATGATGATATGATTGTCATGTAGAAAAAGGAAATGGTGGGAATACGCACAAGCAAATACTCGTTGGTAGCCTCCTGGTATTCCTTGGTCATGGTATCTGGTTGACCTCTGGCGAACATACGGACGAAGAGGAAGAGTCCAAAACTAGCTCCCACGCCGACCATCGTGTATGCGAAGACCTTCAATCCCTCTCCTGGAGGCGTTTGAGCGCGAGGACCGTGCTCACCGAAGGCGATGTAGTATGCTATTTCCCATGAATAGTCGTTAGCTCTCCTCTTCCATGCAGATTGATTGCCTTGTTCTATCTCGATGTCTGATCGTAGGTAGGATGATGTGGTGGTGATGTGTGAAGGGGGAGGCCTAGCTACGCACCAGCTTTCTTCTCCTGGATCGTCAACTCCCCCAATTAACCTTCATTCTATCTCTCAAAGCCATCCACAAATCAGCCTGCTCTTGCGGTGGCAGAGTCTCCCATCGCTTCTCGATGTTGGCGAGCGTTGGGTTGCTAATGGCGTGAGCAGCTCGGGTTTGCAGGAGTGAGGCGGCCGGGCGGATTGCGGATGCTGCTGATGCGCGAGCGCTGGTGCGAAGGAGCGATTGTCGAAGCATGTTGGCGGGCGTGTGAAGGCGGACAAAGGAGAATGAGGTGCGGAGGAGGTCAATTGAGATGCGTGGGCTTCAATTGAGTGGTTGTTGAGTGAGTGGATGAGAGGTCGTGATGCGAGGTCAAACCAAGCTCGGGTACAAAAAAGCAGACCATGGCTCGGCGGATCACGTGACGCCGACCAATGCAGCAACGTCAATAGGTAATCAGAATCAGATGGTTTATGGGGTGATGAAATTCAGTTTATGGAAGATGACCTTTTCTGTCTACATTCATTGCACATCTTTTACATATCTCACAAGTTAAACTATGCGATCTGGGTCAATTTGGGTTCAGCATTTTTTACTGGATGTATTGTCTCAACTTCTCTCAAATTCTCTCAATTTGTCTCTTTGATGGATGCCACTCTTGTGATGCCGATAAAGCTATGTTTGCAACTAAATTAGTTAGGATGAACGACAAGTTGAAGTTTGAGGATACAAAGACTTGGTGACGACCTGGTTGGTGTATGTTGGTGATCTGCTGGACATTAATTTGGCATCAAAAACATTTCCTGAATAACCATGCGGAGAAACAAACTCGTAAATTTCGTAGCTTCAAAAAGTACCACCTCCACCCATCAAACTATTTAACCTAGCCACATTTTGATTCAATATCAGATTGCCCAACTCCAGCAAAATGACCAGCTCTACCCATTTCCATATTCTCTCTCTCTCTCCCATCGCCTACCAAGCACCACCACCGTACCACAATCTTTCATCATATTTCATTCTCTTTCCTTTCCTTTGATGTGAAGAATCCGTTCGTCTGAACATCTCAAATCATTGTTTTCAAAGATGTTGCCCACTTCAAAGTTATCTTTCTTGGGAAGGTAGAAATGTAAGCCATGGTTCGGCGAAAACTCAGGACGGATTGTTGTACTTCGGGACTGCCGGGCCTGTGATCCCTTTAGAGGAATAGTGCCAAGATTTGAAGGCATCGCGATTTGAGAGAAAGAAGATTCCTTTGAAGAATGAATTACAAACAGGAATAGTGAGTTATATGATGCTACTAGAACTTCTCCGGGTTTGCCGACCAAAGGAAGTTGGGGAACAAGTCTCGTGACTAATCGGGATTGATCATATGAGGAATTGATAAATATAGTAAAGATATCTCAGAAGATGGGTAGATTCTCTCAAAGTTCTCGATCCCCAAATCTTCTAGGATACTGGCCTATTGCTGTGCAAGCAATGGCAAGAAGACTAAGTGTATCACGTGACATACATCCCACATCATCGTGTATTGAATCATGGCGCAAGAGCCGTCTAGATTCATTGACAGCCAGAAAGCTGTTCCCTGCATCACCTGCATAGGAGCTTCCGCATAAGTAGCAAATGAGGCTGGGCTGGCAAGCTGTGCTGTGCTGTGCAGGGCAGAGAAAATAAATGACGCTTTTCTCTCACTCGAGTAGTCCGTCTTGAGCGCGTGGGGCAAACGCAATCAGATATTTTCTTTTTCAGCCGATATCGCGCCGCCGCCGGTGTGTCAAGAATGTTGGCAACAGAGGGGAGTTCGGCCGTTGAGATTGAGAAACAGAAGACGAAGCAGAGAGAAAAAAAAACGCAAAATTGAAACAGGGGATTGAAAATTGGGGTGGCCAAACTGGCTCCCAAGTATGCCAAGACAATGGTGAGAAGGGCGAGGATGATGAGGGAGGATGGAGGAGGAGGAGGAAGAAGTCGCGAAGCTAAGATGGTAAAGAGAACCAACCAAGGTCCTTCTCGGTAAGTCGAGCTCTCGAAGATGCATCTATATCGTAGAAGTCCGGGGAAGTCACGATAATGCGGAGGAATGGAATTCATGGTCGTCTTTATAGCTGGCGGGCGTCCCTCGTCCTCCCGAAAGTGAAGTTTACGGTCTCCTTCTGGATGCCTTTCTTTTAACCGAAGATTCCGTGTTTGGACCTTTCGCCATCCTGGGAAAGGAATGGAATACCAAGAATAACCACAACGGACGACAACACGAACGAGTTCAAGACTAACTAACCATTCATTGCTTGACTAACAACTACGTCTGCAAGCGGGATTACGGAGCAGGAGTAGACAGATGTAAGAGGCAAAGTCACGGCGAATAGATGTGATAATCAAGATGACTCTTCGCTCTCCTCTCGTCTCGTCTGGTTGTCTCGTCTCTCCCATTTCAGCCAAAGAGGTGTCGAGATGGTGGCATGATGAAGCAATTGAGGCATTAAGAGGTCCTTTCCCTTCTTTGCCGCCTTTCTTTCCTGTCATTTCATTTCCAATCTTTTTTCTGCTCTTTTTTTTCTGCTCATCATCTCCCTTCCCTTCTGCTGATATGGCGTAAAGAAAAGATGTGGAAAAAGTGGATGATGCAGAGCGAGATAAGAGAAGATGCAGCTGTGAGCAATCAAAAGGCGTGAAGAGCACATCCATCACCTACCATCACCCACCACCAACCACCACTACCGGCCAACCCTTCCTCATGGCGTGGTGGTGGTTTGTTTGTTTTGTTACCATCCAGTAGTGAGTGCACCCACATCTTCCCTGCCTTGCTTGGCCTTGGACCTCCCGGCCCCTCTCTCGCTGGTCTCCTAGCGGCTGCGGCCTTACTTAATAACCCCTCCATGATCCAAGGTCAAAATCTTTCCTCCCCCCTCCTCCTCTCCCTCGATCATACAACTTCTCACAACAAAACACACACACAAACCAAATCCAAATAAACAGAAATCAATCGTGTAAGTTCCCTCTTCTACTTCTTCTTCTCTGTTGAGCTCTTCCTCAGCAATATAATCTGCCCCAAAGTCAATATGTATCTTGGAAGCTCTCAACAGATTGCTCTAGCTTTGGCGCGTGTTGGCGTCAGCCTTTCATCATTACCCCTCCATCCATTCCCGCACAACCACAACCAACTACCCCTTCATCTTCACTACCACTTCCAAAAGCTCCTCAGTAGTTGGAAATACCCATCAAACGATTGACCCTCAATTCTAACATCAACTTCCACCAGAAAAATGGCACCAATCAAGGTCGGTATCAACGGTTTCGGCCGAATTGGACGTATCGTCTTCAGAAACGCCGTTGAGCACGATGATATCAACATCGTCGCTGTCAATGACCCTTTCATTGAGCCTCACTACGCTGTAAGTACCAATCCTGAATTCTGCGGTGCGAGAGAAGAGAAAAAAGAGAGATTACACTTGAAATTGGAAGAATGAGAGCACAATCTAATTCGCGTCTTCCCCCCCGCAGGCATACATGTTGAAGTATGATTCTACCCACGGTCAATTCAAGGGCACGATCGAAGCCACCAAGGATGGTCTCATCGTCAACGGCAAGACCGTCAAGTTCTACTCCGAGCGCGACCCAGCCAACATCCCATGGGCCGAGACTGAGGCATACTACATCGTCGAGTCCACCGGTGTCTTCACCACCACCGCTGCGGCCAAGGCACACATCAAGGGTGGCGCAAAGAAGGTTGTCATCTCGGCTCCATCTGCTGATGCTCCCATGTATGTCATGGGTGTCAACGAAACCTCCTACAAGTCGGATGTTGAGGTTATCTCCAACGCATCCTGCACCACCAACTGCCTTGCTCCTCTCGCCAAGGTCATCAACGATGAGTTCACCATCATTGAGGGTCTCATGACCACCATCCACTCCTACACTGCTACCCAGAAGACTGTCGATGGTCCATCGGCCAAGGATTGGCGTGGAGGACGAACTGCTGCCCAGAACATCATTCCCAGCAGCACCGGTGCCGCTAAGGCTGTCGGAAAGGTCATCCCAGAGCTCAACGGCAAGCTCACTGGAATGTCCATGCGTGTCCCAACTGCCAACGTCTCCGTTGTTGATTTGACCGTTCGCATTGAGAAGGGTGCTACTTACGATCAGATCAAGGCCGCCGTTAAGAAGGCTGCCGATGGTCCTCTCAAGGGTAAATTTCCCCCCCAACCATCACCACCACCACTTCCAAACAACTTTTTCAAAAACTAATTATTCTTTAGGCATTCTCGCTTACACTGAGGATGAGCTTGTTTCCACTGATTTGAACGGAGATACTCACTCCTCCATCTTCGACGCCAAGGCCGGTATTTCTCTCAACAACAACTTCGTAAAATTGGTCTCATGGTACGATAATGAGTTTGGAGTAAGTTGAATCAATTGAATAACATCTGTATGATCTATTTATTAATCAATTCAATAGTACTCTCGCCGTGTCCTCGATCTCCTTGCCTACATCGCCAAGGTTGATGGTGAGGCCAAGTAGGGTTCCACACACTCTTTCCACACAACACTTATGTAATAAGCAATGCGCTTTCTGATTCCCACTCTTCTTTCGCAGTAATGTGTTGAAGGGAAAATTATGATTATGATGGGATGATAGTTGGCGGTTGCACAAAATGAATTGGTTGGAGGTTGATCCGGGGCAAATTATGATAGTCATGAATGGAAAACCCTCTGCATAACATCAATTTTTATTTGCTCTTAGTGATTGATATCTTATATGCTAATTACCTCAGCGTCTCCCAAAATTATTTTATCATGTTGTCAAGATGCGACAAAGTTGAGTCGGGCTGCACCAACCAACGCCAGCCAGGAACTGACAACCGCCAAGCATTTTGGCCGCCATTTCAGAGCCTCCCCGGTCACTCTGATATCACCATCAGTCAAATGCTCGTCGTTGGACAGTACATACCTCCGTAATCCAGGACAAATCCCAACAATTAAATACCCCCGTACAGTCTAGAAATCCAGTATATGGAGTCCATTATCGGTGACCGGTCAAAAAAAAAAGCCGGACCCCGTATGGAGTCCTACAAAATAAAATAAAAAAAACCGGACAAAAAGCCGGGCCGGTAAGAGTCTACAAATAAAAAAAAAAGCCGGTTTATACTCTCGGGTATGGATGGAGTCTACAAAATTAAAAAGCCAGGCAAGAAAGTAGGGACAAGAACGGAAGTCTACTGTCTTCTATCAATTAAAAGCCGGACACGTGCAAACAAAAACTAGTTAAATAAAATATTTCGTATAAAAGCAAGTAAGTACGCAGCGCTATTCGTTCCCTCCACATACGAAAGTTGAAAGTTGAGAAGGAAACTTTGCAATAGCTAGAATTAATTTAAGAAAATGTAGAATCGCTGCAATGCAAGTAAACTCCAACGCTTGTTTCGCAAAGAAACGCCCACCCCCCAATATGTACACACAAAAGGCATAAGGTATTTTACAATAATTCCACAGAATCATCTTCGCATGATTTTTCGCTTTTGACCCCCACCATCTCCATGATCTCCCTATCTCCCCAACATATTTTCATCTCTCACCACTCTCAAATCCCTAGCTCAATCACCTCTTAGACCCCACCTTCATCCCGAGATTTCCACACGCTGCATCGACATCTGCCACAAACACATGTTCATATGCCTCCCCTTTGCCCCTCAATCGCGAGTACCAGACATTTGTCGTGTCGAACGCCACAAACTTCTTCTTCACCGCGTTACCATCAAGCCCAGAGATCTCTGGATCGGTATCGAGATCCATTGAATCGGCTTTGGCGCGTTGCTCAGCAACTATCATATCGACATCCTCGCCAATTGTCAAAGGTGCAGACTCAATACCTCTGAAGGCGCGGATCTTGCTCTGGGGATGAGTGCCAACGACGGTGAACTTGCGGTGTTTATCTAGCTTTTGTAGAGACCACGAAGCAAACCACTCAACAAGAGCTGGCTCATTATCGGGGTCGATCATGGGCGGCGCGTAGATGATGGGACTATACTCCTCGTCTGACGGACCATTGTGGGAGAATTTGATATAGCCTTCAACTTCGGTTTCCATCAATTTTTTGTGGATGGCATATCTGACTTTACATGTCACAAAGTCAAGGCCATAGTCCTCTACCATCTGTTCGAGGTCAGGCCTGCCCTGGTGTAGGGCCTGGAACTCTGCTTTCTCCAAGGCCTTGGAGGTTGCGACGTCATGGACGTAATCAGCGAAGCCATGACAGACAACCAGTTTCCATGTTCCTGGTGTAGAAGTTTCATATTTTGCGTTTTTGCCAAGAAACCAATTGAGAATGTCAAGGGCCTTCTGTGGTTCGGCAACGACTAGACTTGGGGTGATTAAGAACGCATGGCCAAAGGGTAGTAGAAGTGTCGTGCTTATTTGACCAAGCGGCGGGCTCTCTTCGAATCCAGTGAAGTGCGAAGGATACATCGGATATGGGGACCCTGAGTCCGCAACGTACCAGAAAGAGCTTGTTTTCTGCACAAGCTCGAGAAAGTAGGGTAATCGACAGATTTCAGTTACCATAGATTCGTGAATCAAAACAACAAATGCATAATTTTTCTTGCTTTTGACAAAAAACTCCCAAGCGCCTTCGTCCTGACTGCTGAACACCTTGAGGTTCGCGCTTGACTGGCACGATGTGTGTAGCCAAGCTATGATATATTCCCTTGTCTCGCTTGCAGGGGGGAACATCATAAATACGTTGGGAGGATGACTAGATGTAGCCGCTGGAAGCAATTTCTTGAACTCGAGGCCGTGGATTTGTTTGACTAGAGTTTTTCTGTGTGGAGCACCTTGACCAGGAGCGGGGATAGTGTCGTGAGGAACTAGGTTGTGGAGTTTCGGTACTTGAACGTCGCCTTCAAAAAGGGCAAACTTCAGCTTCGTATGGCCACCAGTCTCGCTAGTATGTTGAAGAAAACCCCATTCTGGTGTTGTCGGGTGGACTAAAAATACGAAATTGGTGAAAATGCAGACGAGACCAGACGCTCTTGATCTCAATTCGCTGGAAATCAATTCAATGGTGGAGGTAGCAGCTTCGGAGGTTTTGGCAAGAATCAAATCGGAACTCCAGATGATTAACATTTTGTTAACGGTGAAGACCTCTTTCAAATCGCGTGCCATACATAATTGCTCAAATTTGAGCTTTGGCAGGGTAAAAAGTTCACTACCACAAAGATGCTGCACCTCGGCCAATCTGCGGAAGTCAACTATAGTAGGGGGCGAACCTGCAAAAACGACCTCTTTTTGTTGAGCTGCAAGCCTAGGAATACCTTTGGCCTGCAAGTAATCATTAACGCTGACCTTTGTTTTCGGTTTTGGTGCCGCTGGATGGCCCAGATTCACGACAGCTTCAAAGTCTTTGGAAAGTTCCGTTGGGGATTGATCAATCTGCGCTTCGTAGCTAATCTGATCCTGTGCAGATGAAAATGTCCCACGTTCACCCCAAGAACTCGGGCCATCAAGGGACATAGTTCTGCGAGGTTGATTAGTGCTTTGATCTCTAGGCAGGGGATGAACCTCTCGTGGGATTGCATCTGTAGGCCCATCAAAAAACGGCACAGCTTCCTCCGCAAAAGACACGGCTTTTTGAGGAGTAGGACGATTCAACGTTGGATGAGGCTTCTGATCCGGATGTGCAGCGGCTTTTTTGGCTGGAGAACCAACTCCCAAGTCAGGGATGTAATGAAGACTTTGGCATTGCTCCTCTGTCAGTTTGCAATGGCCTTTCAGCCAGAAGATACAAGGTCTTAGTATCTTTTTCTTGCCATTTATCCATATCACGGGCGCCGATATCCCTGGAGGAATATCACGCTGATTTGCGTGATAGTACGAACACCTTGCACCCTTACTGCAATGGCCCTTCTGCCAGAACTCACAGGTCTGTGGGACTTTCCAGCTGCTGTCTGTTCGAAGATACTCCTCAATACTCATGTTCAACGCAGGTGGCAGCTGGTCTCTGTAGGATGATGCGTCTGGAAGATATACAGGCTTGTGTTGTTCTGTTGAAATTGTGACTCCTTCCATGTGATCCAACTTCAAAGAATGAGTACCCTCATGAACCTCATCAACTGGAGGTCTGGATGTTGTCTTTGTATGAAGAAAATCGCAATCTTCCCCCTCCCAGCAGTTCCCCCTTGCCCAAAAACGACACGGCACGTCTTTCTTCTGGCGACCCGATTTTGTTTTCTGAGAGAGCGTGATAACTCCACGACGAGGTTCAGGAGGTGCATGGCCTTTCCCTAATCCACGCGGACGAAGAGATATTGGAGCGTCGTACCGATAAGTGTGGAAGTAATCACATTCTTCATACTTTGAGCAATGACCATCTTGGTCCCAGAAATAGCATACTGCATAATGAGGATTATCTCTGCGCGTGTGTATGTCAATATCGTTGGCATGGGTAGCTTCAGGCACATTCCTCCTCCGACGTTTCAACTCCTTTTCGACTTCCGCATTGTAAACGTTTTGCGGACCTAACGGTATATGATCTGTATTGTTATGGATGAATACACATGGATTTGCAGGGCAAAACTCCTCATGCCACTTGTAACAGATAGCATTAAACCCCCATGAATTGTCGTAAGGAGGACGAGATGGTTGAGTTCGAGAAGCGTTTGATATCTCGATTTGGCGGTTCGAGTTCGCCAGAATTGGACTTTGAATCGTCTCGTCACCATTTCCCGACCTGCCACCTGGCTTAGGGGCGACGGGCAAGTCGTCACGGATTTCGTGCAAGTAAATGCAATTGTCTCCTTTGCTACACGAGGGAACACCATGTAGTTTCATATTAAGAGTCCAGTAGTAGCAACCCAAACGGGGAAATACTGGTTCTCCATGGGTATCGGGCACAGGAGCAATCGGAACTCCAAGACGATACTCGTGTAGATAAGTGCATTCATATCCTTTTACACAAGGTCCCTTACTTGGATCCCGCTGTTCCCTATCAAAGTAATAGCAAGTCAGTTGGCCGGGATCTAGTTGCGAATCCTTCGAGGGTTGCTGATATGGAGGTGCGACAAAAACATCAGAAATCTGTCTTGTATGATTAGATGCTTCGTTCACAAAGAGTCCTGGTTCCACATCTTCAACAGGCGCACGCAACTTTCGAATACCCGACCCCGTTAACGGCACAAACTCAGAAGGTTTGGCTGGTTCATAAGCACCACCCAATGACTCAAGGTTTGGCGCCCTATCTGCAAGCTCTTTTGCTCGTTTATAGGCGATATTGCTGATACGCATGTTGCCGAATCGCTTGGGCGCTGCACTAGGATTGGCGGATGCTGTGAGTAAAGTCCTGCCACGAAAAGCTGCACCTCCTCGAGTAGCAGTTTTCCCTCCTCTTGTCGAGGAAGATGGTTGTACAAGTATACCTTGCGGTCTATTCGAGATAGGTTTGGGTTGCGCGGATCTCTTTGGAATGACATATCTGTCAACAACTTTGGTCGCTTCGGGTTCTAAGCGACGCCTCCTAGCAAGCGACTCATCAGGGGAGGATTCGGAGGGGGGGCGAGGATGTTTTTCGATCTAAATTAGGTAGTTAGTTTATTATCCTAAAGTACATTCACAGACCACGTATGATTACCTTCGCTTTCGGTCCTCGAGCTTCTTCAGGTCGCGCATTTCCAGCATAAGCGGGGGGAGCCGGAGCTTTATTTGCCTTCTCTTTGGTCTTCGCCCTTTGCAAAGAAAGAGTTACTTCTTCAGAAGAGCTACCACTATGACTCTCACGTTGAGCGGCATGTTGACCAAATATTTGGGCCTTTTTGAAAGAGGTTTTCTTTGACGGCTTTGGCATGCCAGGGTCATCTTCGATCTTGTTAATCTTCATAGCTTCGTCGGAATCGCTGTCCGACTCTGGGGATGCGCGAATCTTCAGTCGTTTACGCTTTTCCTTTCGTAATCGCTGCCGCCGTGCCTTCTCTTCCTCTCTGTTGAGCATCATGGCTTCCCATGCCTCAACGTCGAAAGATGTTTCTTGGCCGCTTTCCTCTAATTGTTTTCGCTCTTCCCATTCTTCGTAGACCGCGCCATCCTTGCCGAACTGGAAAGCGGGCTCCCAAGTGTTCTTGTGAGCTTCATCATAACCTAGCCAGGACAATAAGTATTCCAGCGTGTCTTTCTCTCCTCTTTCCGCTACAACTCTGTTTATAGTGAATTCGGTTTCTGGGTCGTATACTGTTACGGCAGTCGATGTGATAGAGATCTCGTCGTCCTCCATGGTAGGCTGAGATCGATTGTTGTGGGAATCTCAGACCCGCTGGAGGATGTGATCTGATTGAGATTGCAATCCCGCACTTACTTTCAAGTCGCAGGTATGAAGAGATGATGTCGAGGAGAGATGATGTTGAGAAAAACGAAAAGAGAAAAGAATAGTCTGTAAGCTTTCACTTTCAAGATCTAGTCAAGTTGTGGTACGCTCCCTTTGGGCTGGGAGCTTGTCCTGTGAATTGAATACGACCTTTAATAGTATAACCTTAAAACGACTGTTATAGAAGTTAGCGTGAAGTTAAAAAAGTAGAGTAGATTTTCTTTGAATGAATAGGAAAAGCAAACCTTAACGGAAGAGAAGTGAATGATTTTAGAGGACAAGAGATATCGATGTTGATGTTGTTGGATTGTGAGGCTGCAAGGCCGAAAGTAAGCAAACGCTCAAGAATATGTTAATCTGGCCAATGAAGACCAAGGTAGCGCTGTTCTGCTGCCAAGGCTGTCGGCTAAGCGGCTAAAGAGCGGATTTCCTTGGCAGGTTCGTCGTCAAAGCCACTCGAACAAAGCACCGACTGGCCGACTGAACCCAAGCCAGGCCATCCATCTCCTCCTCTTGCACCCTTTGCGACAACACTGACAGACCCCTCCAATCTGTCAACCCTCGACCAGCAAAGACATTCCTACAAACATTCGCAACCATGGCAAACGATGAATATGATGTATGTTCTCCCTCTGCGCTATAGATTTGAGTACTTGACTGGCTAACACAACCCTCCGCCTCCTACAGTTCCTTTTCAAGGGTGAGTACAAATAGAATGATAGACAACTTGACGCACCACCCACTGACTTTTCATCTCCCCTGCAGTCGTCTTGATTGGAGATTCGGGAGTTGGTAAATCCAACCTGTTGAGCAGATTCACCCGCAATGAATTCAACCTCGATTCCAAGTCAACCATCGGTGTAGAGTTCGCAACCCGTTCCATCCAGGTCGATGCAAAGACAATCAAGGCGCAGATCTGGGATACCGCTGGACAGGAGAGATATAGGGCCATTACTTCTGCCTACTATAGAGGTGCTGTCGGCGCTCTGCTCGTTTACGATATCAGCAAACACCAGACCTATGAGAACGTTACAAGATGGTTGAAGGAGTTGAGGGATCATGCCGATTCTAACATTGTCATCATGCTGGTGGGAAACAAGAGCGATTTGAGACACCTACGAGCTGTGCCAACTGAGGAGGCCAAGCAGTTTGCCAGTACGTCGTGTGGCCAATGTCAAAAAATTCAAGGATGAGATGCTAATAGGCAACAGGCGACAACAACCTTTCCTTTATTGAGACTTCCGCCCTTGATGCCAGCAACGTTGAACTCGCCTTCCAGAACATCCTCACAGGTAGCTCTAAATCTGCCCAAGCTTACATTGACTGTACTGACCTCGGATCCTTCAGAAATCTACCGAATCGTCTCCCAGAAAGCTTTAGACAACGGCGGCGACTCGGCGCAAGCCAACATTGGAGCCGGAACCAACATCTCTCTCAGCAAGCCAGAGAATGAGGCCTCCACCAAAGGAGGTTGTTGTTAAATGGATTTACTTCTCTCACACTTTCCCTGGGCTCGACTGCGATGAAACATATTCTGGTTGATGGTTGATACACGGCGTGGCGTCTATCTCAGGGAGGGAGCATTGGTTGTCACGGAAGATATGCTAGTTGATTGGCATATCTTTCTCAGGTCTCCTATTTGCTTGCGGTTTGCGTGGTCTTTTTCCAACGATTCATGAGATTTTCATGCCTTCAACGATCCTTATGTTTGTTACACAGCAATGGGACTATTCTAATGATTTGATTTCGCCCGAGTGCCTCGTGTGACCTTGGACTTACTTGACTCTCTCTCGCTGTTCTCTCTTGACCAGACCGCTTGATGTAAGATTGGCGTATGATTTGTGATATCCTCATTATCCAACCACCCACCATCTCACTCTCTTCCGCGCTAGCAACGTATTGCTACATGTCCGTATCACCCACGTCACAAACATTTCTCCCGAAACATCCCACCATCAGAGCGCCTAAACGGCCAAACCTTACGAGGCGAGGCCACGACTCACGAGGCTGTGGCATGCCAAGACAGATTAGTCTGAATCTAACCTAGCGCTGTTCAGACCACGCTAAGATAGCTCTGATATCAAAAAAAGTTGAAGACCAACCGCCAAAACCTTTTGCGCCGACAAGCACGAATTGCGACGTAAACTATCCACAACACAATGGCTTCCGTCTACAAATCATTATCGAAGGCCAGTGGCCAGAAGGAGGAGGAAGCGCCTGTCAATGGCGTGAAGAAAAATAAGCAGAGAGTCTTGATTCTTTCGTCGAGAGGAATTACCTACAGGTTAGTCTCTTTCGAACTTCAGCTTCGCTTTGCAGAAGCGGAATAGAAGGAAAAAGTAGCTAACCAACGGGATAAAATGGAACAGACATCGTCATCTTCTCAATGACCTCGCATCCCTTCTACCCCACAGTCGCAAAGACGCCAAACTTGATACGAAATCCAAGCTCTACCAACTCAACGAGCTAGCCGAGCTGTACAATTGCAACAATGTATTCTTCTTCGAGGCGAGAAAGGGAAAGGATCTATACCTCTGGATGAGCAAAGCGCCCAACGGACCAACTGTCAAGTTCCACATGCAAAACTGTTCGTTCTTTCTACTCATTCTTTTGTTTGTGCTTTGAGAATCAACCCCGCTGACCAAAATAGTACATACAATGGAAGAACTCCACTTTACAGGAAACTGCCTCAAAGGATCCCGTCCCCTCCTATCCTTCGACGCCTCCTTCGACAGTGCGCCCCATCTCCGCGTCCTCAAAGAACTCTTCCTCCACATCTTCGGTGTTCCCAAGGGCGCGCGCAAGTCAAAACCTTTCGTTGATCACATCATGGGCTTCACACTCGCAGACGGCAAGATCTGGATTCGAAATTACCAAATCAACGAATCAGAACCTTCCAAACTCCCCAAAAAGGACGAGGATACCGAGATGTCAGATGGAGAGAGCAGCAAGAAGAAGAAGGAGAAGAAAAACGCAAGGGGAGCGGCCAAGGAGACAGAAATTAACTTGGTGGAGATTGGGCCACGATTTGTGTTGACGCCTATTGTGATCCAGGAGGGTAGTTTCGGTGGACCAATTATCTATGAGAACAAGGAGTTCGTTAGTCCCAATCAAGTCAGAAGCGAGTTGATTAAGAGCAAGGCTGGTCGCTATAATAGGAGGGCGGAGCAGGGCATTGATTTGTTGGAGAAGAAGGGCGAGCTTGGGTTGAGGACTAGTGGGGGACGGAAGCAGGAGAAGGATGAGTTGGACGGTGGAGAGCTGTTTAAGTAGATGGATTGATTCGGAGAAGGAGGGTGTGATGTGATGCATTTGCTAGCCAAAGGGAATGGATTATGGCGTCTCTGGCGTTAATTGGAACTTGCAAGGGTGGGAAAATAAAATGTGGAATCAAGAATAGAATGAGTAGGGAATGAAAACGTCTTTGCTCATGTTCATTACAATGCTCCAGAGCATACTCTTTTCTCAATCGGCACCATAACTTTATTTCACTCATTTAAACCTCTCCTTTCCAAATATCTCAGCACATAACCACAAGTTGCGTGCCTAACCAAAATAATTCACCATAAACCATAAATTTAGAACACTCGCTTTCGGGTATTTTCATTTTTTCTGTCAAGTGTACTACAAAACCACAATCACAACATGACGTTTTTCTTTGATCATAGTTTTAAATTATTGCATCCAAAAATAAAATTAATGCAAGGGGGGGACAAAGGTAATAAATCAAAGCTGAAAATCTTGAAATGAGACAAACGCGATCAATAGAAATATTACTGCAAATACTAAAAACGAAAGTTGCAAAATGACCTCCCTCCCACTGTGTCTTTGATCCGCATCCGAACCAACCCAGATAATGATACATTGTTTGTTCCCATCCCTCTCGCCACACAACTCAGTCAATCAAGTAACCCTCATTATTCACTGTCTCATTCCGCGTCCTGTTGGTGATCACCTCCATACTCCCCCTCCCTCTAAAGACGCAAAAACTAAGTGGCCTGCACATTCTCCCTTTGAATCATTTACTCTCCCAACGCCCGCTCACCCTCCCCTTGTTCCTTCTAACCCAAACTCCGGAACCAGCTCATCCTCAAAGATTTCAACACATCAGACAGAACAGACCTATCGACCATCCCGAAAATGAAACATTCTCACACACGACAGTAAATATTCGTGTCATCAAATCAATCCAGCCATCCTCCCCTTCTTTCCTAATAATTCCAGCCTCAATGACTGGAAATCGCCCAGCCTCGCTCGCTCAACAATATACCTTCCATATCTATTTTTGCGAAGGATATGGAAGTCGATGACGCGTGTTGGTATTTATTGTCAGCCTTCATTCCCTGCTTCTCGAGTCGCACGAAGTGCGAGAATCGTCGTAAGTTCGTAACCGTGGTCGATCAACGTATCGATATCTATCATTGTCGAAATGTGGGATTTTTTGGGCCGTCATCCACAAAGTTCGGTTTTTTGTGTGATTTTCGATTTTGGGTGGTTGGTTTCAAGGCCTTGAGGTCCAGTCCAGTTGAGGAAGAACTACAATTCTTTTGGTGGTTCCCGTCGACATTGTGCAAAACCGGAAAGCTGTTCATGTAAAAGACACAGATATATGTTCTATTATTCCAACCGTCGTTTTTCTTTGGCATACGATTACTTGCTATTACGTGATCCGAAATGCCATCACAACCCAACACTTACAAAACCGGACTGTAAATTCATGACTTTCGTGTCAATGAATATGAGCCATGAAAAGTTCTTGTAATCAATCCGTCTGTTATCTTTGGCTTCTCCGACGAGCGATTGAGCTTGATGACTTGTTCTTTCCTCCTCCCAAGAAACAAAGTTCAGCCAAGCTCATCTTTTTCTCTCTTAATATAAATTATATTTTGTTTAAGAGAGAGAATGGTACACTTCACCAGTCGATCGTACTTCCACTTCCTCCAGAACCCGATTCGACTGAACCCGCTGTTATAGGTCCGCTTCTCCCGAAAACCTTCTCCACGTAGAGTCGATATCCGTCCCCGTCCCCCACCCGACACCCGACTCTTGATATGGAGACGTGCCGTGGAGGGAAGAATAGGGAATCAGACCGATTTCATATTCCCTATCGCAACAAGGACGGAAGTCGAGTTTAAAGAGAGGTGTTTATCAGGAGAAAGCTCCTTCCGCACAGGAGCATATGACACAGATCTTTCTTTGTATGATCCTGGAAGGATATGTATTACTGCTCATATTAGAGATGAAGTACTATCGAGTATGCGGGCGTGGTTTTAATGGTGAACTTGATTATCGGGGCGCTATATAACCAAGCAGAGGTCAACTACGGTATCTATGTGTTAGAAATAATCCGAGACCGATCGATGGAGGGGGAAAAGATGATAAAATTTAGAAAATAACTTACAAGCTTTGACGACTGTTGGAAAGCTAGCCCATCGGACCTTTGTGCAATTCGTAACAGCATTTATGTTTCATGAGTACTGCCTAGACGAAGCGGTGAAGTGTTCTCGATCGAACAAGCCTTTGTGCAAGGAGTGAGCTGGAATGGCGTTTTTGTATCCAATTTTCTGACTGATCATCTTAAGTGGAAGGCTTGGGAGTTGCAGGCGTAGGATTAGGCAGTCGCGAGTTGGCGATTGAGATTGTGGCAGAAATTGATTTTTCGTGATGGCGTTAGAAATGTATGCCTTCTGGCATCCGAGGCTCCAATTTCTCTCGAAATCTTCCAAGACCCGGTTTGGTTTTACAGGTATCGTTTGGGATCTCTCATTCCTAAAGACTTCCGAAGTCTTTAGCACACCGGCTAGTTGAAGTTGAGGGAATGCATGTTTTGGTGATTGGCGATGTCCTTTATCGTGTGCTGTGTGGTGATTGTAACCTTTCGGGATGGTTTTCAAAGTTGTCTCATGTTGTTGTTGTTGTCTCATGCTGTTGTTCTTAATATTGAGCGAGGGAGCTTCTGGCTGGTGGCTTCCAATTCTCTGGTCGAGTGTGGAGTTTTCTTATCGTTGAAATGAAAAAAGCAGAGGTAGTAAGGTCGCGAGCAGTGCTGGTTGGGAAAGATATGTTGCTCATGGTTGACGTCCGCCTTGGCGGGAGTATGCTTGCCGATCAGAGAGTTGCTCTGGCGTTGCGCCAGCAAACGTGTTAACCGAGAATGCTTGGAATGCCCATCACATTTGACATTAACTAGACAGCCATTGCTCAAGCCGGAAGCGATTTGGGTCGAAAAAGGTCCTCACAACTTCAATCTGAGGGCCTCTTCAGATGAATGACCATGGAGACGCGTTGCTTCGACAGGATGACTGTTTCATTGTGATGAGACTGCCGTAGACGATCCCATCATCAAGATGACCTGGTCGATTCGTGAAATTGCTTTGCTATTCAAGCTTCAGCATGTACAGCAAGACTGACCCGCAGACCTTCTAGTATTTGCAGAATTGCAACACGTTTTTTGGCGAAATCTCAAGGCCATCCTGTGATCCAATACATAGTGTTTGAATTAGAAGTTAGAATGAAGACCAATAGGTCCCGGGTTCAAAAACTCTGTTCGAATGTTCTCTCGAAAGATCCTGCCGTGAGGTTAGAACCTTGCTCAGCTCCTGGCCGAGTTGATAGAAGGCGAGGAAGCCCTGCGGGAATCGGAAATGGTACCTCTGTGAAGTCTGGATGACCGAAGAAAGGGCTGAATGAGATGTACTCGAGTAATTCTGCACTGAGACATTGTTCATTTGTCTAACTTTATGTGTTTCCTGTCGTCGGGAAGCAAAACAAGCCTTGACAACTTGCCGTAAATCTTTCTCTTTTTTGAGGATGGAGAGGGAGAGGCAGGTAGGTTTGACGCTCCTCAAAGTGGGGAAAGCAAGAGTATAAAAGTTTCCGAGAATGTGAGATGCGATGCTGTGAGCAGGCAGGCAGCTTGGAGTGTGTGTGACGGGTGGTGGAAAATGGGACCCGATGCAGGTCAGGATGGGTGGACCGACCACCAGCAACAAATCACCACTGCTCTGCACAGCGGCAGGGGGAGCGAATTGGTAGCCGTTCAAGGATGGAAATGTCCAATCACGATAGGAACACACCACATACCAACGGATTCGAGAAAACTTGAGAAAACTTGAGCGAGCGAGTGGCCAGGCATTAATCAGAGTGCTCTGTCGATGAAGCTCTATGTAAGCGCTCAGATAAGAAACCAACAAATAATGCGCTCCACGAAGCAATATATTGATAATCTATGTAACAGACAAATTAGATGACATACGAACGAGGTTGCAGCCCGGAAGACTTCCGAGCACCAACTACACCACAGGCTGATCATAGTTACGAGCAGATATGCATAGCTCCCATATATCAAGACCGCTTGGCCGCCTGGCTTTGGAATGTTCTGGCCTTCGAAGCATAAGGAAGGCACGGAAGAAAGTATATATGTTTCAAAACCGCAAAAACGGAAGCAAGCCGTACAGTAATCGCAGCTGCCATGAATAACCACCTCTCTCCAGTTTTCGTACTCCGTATAGTAAAGCTCCCTTCTTATGGCTTAGATGACAAGAATGCCGCAGTGATTGGACTGGAGGACAAGTCCTGTACAGTAAGTTCCAACAACCTTAGCGTGGATCCATGGGGGTGAATCGATTCAATTAAGTGAGTGCAGATTATTGAGTGCTATTGTGGGGCTGTATTATTCTGACGCGGACCTTCGGCCTTGGGCAAAAATTGGGGATCAGCTCCGAAAATTGTGAAATATGAAGGAATGTTGGTTGGATTATTGTGCAAAGGTTCCTGTATCCGTACCAAAACCAACACTAAATTGGGACGAAGGAGAGATGACCTGTCGAGTTGTAGCATCACATCATGTGCTTAGTGTGTTCAAGGAAACCTCTCGTTGCCCCATTGCCAGAGAAGGGAGATCTAGGATGAAGATATATTCAAAGATCAACGAATCGGAGATTTGGCTGACCAGAGATCGGCTCGGGGACGGGTCGGTTCTTAATCTTTGTTCCTGTGGTCATTCACGTGAAACTTGCTGACTCATAGTACGGAGGTACCGTACCCGAGAATAGGCGAGTTTACGGCGGCAATAACCGCTGAAGTGCTACATTCAACGCGAAACTGTCACAGCATAGAGAGCTACCTACCTACCGTGTGTACTTTTATCTGGCCAGCGGAGAGAAAGTCACAGCAAAAATTCTTAAACTAGGAAGGTGTTAAGGTAGGTTGGTTCTTCGCTTGGCTAGCTGACTATCCTCACGAGATCAACAGGGCTACTGAGTCACGTGAGTCTTGGTCCGAGCTTCGGGAGACACTCTTGGCATCTACAAATATGTCACCGCGCCGTGAGACTCCTTCCCCCTTCTTTTCCTGCTCGTCAACAACTTCATCATGATCCAATCTACCAGCACTGGTCCTCTTGGACTAAACGCCGCTAGCAGAAGAACGTCGCAAGATGTCTTCTCCTCTCCCAAATATAACCCCAATGCCGGGGTTGTCAAGAGCTGAGTCTCGGATCCTCGGTGCCGTTGGTAGCTGTGTTATCATAGCTGCCATTACGGTTGACGCTTCGTGCGTTATCATCGATTTAATCGATACTTGGGTTCTATTTTCCTAAACTTTGGGTGGGAAGGAAGGGTGTGCGGAATTAAGAAGACAAAAAGGTCAACATTATAACCTTGAAGAGCTCGAAGTGGTGAGCTAGGAGTCATAATCAAATACTAAAAAGTAACCGAACACTCCCCACCTCCTTAACACAACACATGCTAACGCAACGTGCACAAACAGAACCAAAAACATTGGGAATATACGCAGAAGAGAAAAGAAATAGAAAAAAATCCAACATCATGTCGATACACAACCTTTCCACAGAGATCCTTCAAAAGATCTACGAATACTCCAGTATTCAAGACCTCCTAAACCTCGCGCAAACATCCCGCCACAATTACCGAGTATTCCTTGGTCGACGGATGCACCTCTTGGAGGAGGGAATGCATAATTCCTACAGCCCCCTCCCCGCACTCTACAAACTCGTCCTTGCCCACGAACCAGAAAAGAGCAGAAAGCCAATGGGCACCGAACTACGACGAAATCATATCCTCAACCGAATCATACAGACACCAGCCAAGCCCAAATTGACATTGGAAATTATTGCCAAAATGGCACAATTTGCAAGAACAGCTGAGAGATGGGCCGAGATTTATCCTCAGCTGCGGTGGAGATACGGTTCCAATAATCGTCGTTTCTTACGTCCACACGAAAAAGAGCGTCTGCGTGGAGCGATTTATCATCACTGGACGTATACCGTTCTTTTCCACGACAAGACTTACACTCAATTCGATCCTGATCCTCCTTCCCCGACTTCACCAACGGATCCTCGTCTTCGATTGCTGCGAACTTTCTCCACAATCGAACACATCCACCTCTCCGAATTTATTGCACACATCCTCCTTCTGCTCGAGCTTGACATCTACCCTTCCAATACCATTGTTCAAGACCATTACACACATCCTCTCCCTACTCGTGCCTTGTCTAAACTTGCATGGGGAGACGGAAATGAGCATCGCCGGTTGATTCGAGATATCATGAAGCTTTCTCCACGCGACATTCTTCACCTGATAGAAAATACATCTACCAAGCAGGAGCGTCTTGATTTTCTCTACGCGCAAGGCACACACTTCCGATCCTCACCTGCAACCTTGAATTATGGCATCGCCGCCATAAGCATGGAACGGTCCATCGAACGACGCAGAGATCCAGTCTTCCACAGTATACGTGGGAGACTATTCTTCCCATCTCACATACCTCCAATGGCCAATCATGATTTGCAGGATGAGAATATGATGTTTGGAATCATCGATGTACCTGGTGCAGAGGAATGTGTAGAGTTTGTGGAGTGGTACGCAAATGACGGGAGCAGGAACGGAGAGCTAGGAAAACTTTGTGCTGGATACAGTGGACCGTTATGGGTTGGTGCTGATTTGGGCATTGAGGACGACGATGAGGATTTTGAAGGGGTGGACGATGAGGATTAGGATTAGGAGGGTTTTCTTCGCTTCTTGATGTCTTGAACATTGTTAATTTAGATTCTTTCACGATATTTCAGTCTACAGTCCGAAAAACTTCGCTTCTTGTAGTGTCAGAATGTTTATACACATTGGGTTTTCTCCAAACAGAACTTGACCTTGCGTCGATCTTAGCCATATTTTGTACCCATCATCAACAGTGGTGTGGCAGATGACTTTGGTGTAGTCCACCCCACACCTTTTACATTCATCTGCCGCATGCCGTCAGTCACTTACATTATGTCATATTTGAGAACTTTGCATTTTGTTGTCGATCTGTCCTGATATGATATCCGGGCTTCTTTCGTCTTTTGAGCGTTACTGTCAAGTTTAAAGTTGTTTGCTATCATCCATGATATCCATGATGTGGAATAGAATTCACTTCTAAGGGGGTGGGTAAGTTTATCTCTTAAGATTCCGTCCCGTCCATGGTGGATTGTTTGACTTCGTCAACTTTTCATCCACTCTTATGGCGTAACTTCCAGGTTTGCATTTATTATTGTGGTTAAGCACATTCTGTGTTGAATAGATATTATGACATTATACATATCACACCCACTATAATCTACAGCACAAATGATGCATTGAAGAACACTCAGAACAGGCTCATTTCCAAGCATCCCTCTCCTCTCCTCTCCTCTCCTCTCTGCTAGACACTTCAAGTTTCGAACTACAGACCTCACGTTCTCCTGCACTCTAATATCATTTCCTACCACTTCCATCCCACGACCCAAACCTAAATCAAAGTAGACAAGCACATTTTAAGTATAACAAATTAATTTTCAGCCTTTTACTTAAATACTCGGAGTTTCACGCAAGACATGATAATAAAAATTGGGAAAGTCAACAAAACCTTCAGATTAAGCGAGAAGCACCACAACAGTCACGTGTCGAGTCTGAAGCAGGATAGTACAAGGACTTGTAGGAGGACTTTTGACTCTGGCGATGACTATGAAGATGAAACATCATGATAAGAGTAAGGTTGAAATATGGTATCACTATGCTATTCACGCCGTCCTGCCTCTCTGTCTTGTCGAATATGCATTTCCGCTCGCTATATTCACAAACTATAGCATCCCAAGCATCAGACCACCTACTTGACAAGCAAGCGAAACAACCCCCCAAAACGCCACTCCATGTCCACCCACCCACCTATGTTCTAATAAAACGCCCGCATCGCCTCTTCTTCAAATAACTATTTGCCTCTCCACGTCACCGTCAAATCCACGTCCAAATCACTTTTTCGTTCCCTTCCCATCCAACCTTCTCCCCTCTGCACCTGTGCCACCAAGTTCAGATTTTTTCTTCTCATCAACGTCCATCGCGTCGTCCTTCTTAACGACCTTCCCCCCTTGAGTGTCTGACCCTGGCCCTGGAAAAACGGTTGTTTGGCCTGCGCATTCTCTCTATCCTTATCGGCCTGCGTCTTGACCGGTTTGATCTCATATCCAAAGAACAATCTATTCTCACCTAACCTTAAAGGCTGAGGACCATTGGTTCTTCTGATCACAACTGCTGGGGTGTTGGTGCTTGCTCCTGCAACCGGAGTGGATGGTTTGGGTGTTGGTGCTTTGGAGCCTTTTTTGGAATTAAGCTTTTGACCGCCGAGGAGAAAGTTAGAGGATTGTGCTTTTTGACCAGCTAGAGCTGCAGATGCAGAGGGGGCAATAGCGTCGTAGTTTATAGCTTGTGCCATGGTTCCTTGGGGGTGTAGCAATCCGCCTGCGGGGAGGAGACTGTGACCGTGGCCGGCAGGTGTGGATGTACCTGATGCTCTTGAAGAGGTAGTTGTAGGTTCGACGTAGCCCAATGGAGCGGCGAAGTCGACTTCTACATCGGTTTCTAGCATGCTGACGCCCATTTTTTCGCTTGTGGGTTTGACTTCGAGAACGGCGACTTCGTAGATGGAATCATTGTAGGAAAAGGAGAAGATATCGCCTTGTGTGAGAGTGGAGAAGCTACGGAACGCGGTTTCGAGCACGGCTTTGGGGTCGGAGATGTCAAGGAAGGCGGTGGATTGGGGTTGGAGCTTGACGAGCGAGGCGGAGGGGAGATCGGTTGATTTGATTTGGACGAGGTCACCTACGTCTAAGCCGAGGGTCTTCATCATCTGTTCTCATCATATATCAGCATTTGCATCCTTCCCTTTTCTTTGTCTCCCCGCGGTCGAAGTTGAGATCAGACAGCTAGGAAGTAAAGTAGGCACATACCCACTGAGGCAAATACGCCTTCCCCTCTTCAGCAATAAACTCCAACACACCAGCATGCGTATGCTTTGCTCCGCCCTTCCCATTTATGAGCTCAAACAACATAGGATAAGTGATGTGAAGCTTGGTGAGCTTGTCGAGCGCAGACGGTGGCATAATGATCTTGCCGCCGTGGTTGAGATGTTCACGCTCGGGGCCAGACATCATGACGGTAGGATAACAGCGGTAGTATTCATCGAAGCGTTTGCGAGCGCCTCCGCGACCGATCTGTTGCATGTAGTTCATCATTGGGTCGTCGCCTTCGTAGAAATGCCCTCCTTGGTAAGCCTGGATTTGTATTGTTAGTCCTGTACAGTACAATATCCTTTGTGAGGAACCTCGAGGACGAAGGGACGAAAAGGGAGCGTTATACCATCTTCAAATCTGTCGTTGGGTAGATTGGGAATTTTAGGGTCGAAAAGGTATGTCGCAAGAAATTTATTGTTAAGTGAGAGGAAGGTTTGATCGTTGTAGTTGCTAAAGTGAGTTCGCCCAAGTTGAAGCTCAAGCTGCTGCTGGCACTTGCATGACGTCTCGGCTGTGCCTGGGCGGTGGAGGGGAATTCTAAACTCCGAAATATTCATTCGAACATTCACCTTTCCACCAGCACATTCCAACACCCCGAAATCATTCTATGGACACAAACAACCCTTAATTAATCCACTGAACAAACAACTAGGACGATGTCATCTCGCCATTCCGCTGCGCGCCCTAAACGCGCCAGCGAAGCATTCGCACGCGCGCACCACACATCCGACGACCCCTCCTCATCCAAAAAGCCCAAATTCGATATCCGCAACCCCTCTGCCCTCGCCGCGGATGCGCCAGAAGAAGATGCTGTTCTTGAAGCTGATGTTATCGGCGGCTCTGGTTTGGCTACGAAACGGGGTGCGGTGAATATCGATGGGTATGATTCGGACTCGGAGAATGAGGGGTTCGATGCGCGAGCTGATGAGAGGGCGAGGGCGCTTGGGAAGAAAGGAGGCGAAGGGGTCGGCTGGGATGTTCTGGATGGGTACGGGAAGCCTAAAGCTGGGGATGGGAAGGGGAAAGTAAAAGGAGGGGAGGATGATGAGGACGAGGATATGTTTGGGGATTTGGAGGAGGAGGAGGAAGATGACAACGAAGCTGGTGGGGAGCTTGCGGACAAGAGGAGAGGGAAACAAGTCAAATTTCTGGAGGAAGATGAAATTGTTGGACAGGTCCTCTCTTCAAAATCAGGTGGCCACATACCAAATAACTTTTCACTGGATCCAAAGGGAAAGCTTTCCACACATGCTATGGATGATCAAGAATCCTCTGATGATTCGGACGACGCTGCTTTAGCTGCTGAAGAAGAAGGTGTGGATGAGGAAGTGGGCGCCGGTGGCCTGAAAAGAAATGCGCCCAAGGTTGATGCGTTCAACATGAAAGCTGAACAAGAAGAAGGTCGCTTCGATGATGCAGGAAACTTCGTCAGGAAGGCAAACGATCCTGATGCAAAGCACGATATGTGGCTTGAAGGTGTTAGCAAAAAGGATATGAAGAAAGCTGCGGAAGCACACGAGAAGCGCGAGGCTGAAAGAAGACAGAAGAGCAGGGAGGACGATGCATTGTTATTGCCTGATATCTTACGAAGTCTTATTCTACGGCTGGAGAAAGGAGAGACTGTGTTGGAGGCACTGGCGAGATTAGGGAAGGGTCAAGTAAAGACCAAGAAAATCCCAAAATGGAAACTCAAGAAGCAGCAAAAGGGGAGTGGGGGAATGGATATTGATGAAAGCTCTGAAAAGACAGTCGAGGATCCAGAACAAGTTCGGATTAGAGAAGCGGTCGATGCTATCACGGGAGCAGCAGACCAGCTTCTCACGAGAGGCCAAACAGAAATCTACGAACAGGAGCGGGAGATGTTGATTCGGCAGTACAGGAGGGAAGCGGGCGAGGACTGGGTTGAACCGAAGAAGGCTGATATAGCGGAGAAGAGTGATGGAGGAGTGAAGATGTGGGAGTATAGATGGACGGATTTAAGGGATGGAGGGGTCAAGCAGGGGCCGTTTGATGGAGCTACCATGGTTGCTTGGAGTGACGCGGGATATTTTGGCGAAGGAGTTGAGTTTAGGAGGGTTGGTGAGGAGGGGGCGTGGAGTAGAGTGGTGGATTTTGTATGAAGCGGGAATATGTGTTGCGGAAAATTCATACGCTCATATCCTTGGAGGCGAGCATTGAAGCGACAATGAGTCTCTGCTGGATACCTGGTGGATTTACTATGAGGATTTTGCAAAAGCGATTGCATTGAGCAAAGCAAGCGCAAAAGCAAATTATCCGCGTTTGAAAGCGGATCTGTATCAGTACGGTAGCAGTACAGTAGGACCAGGAAGGAAAAAAAGATACCCAATCATACCCAATAAACACGCTTGTTGTGTTGTGAATATAAGTCAGAATAGTCATATCGGTGATATTTTTGCATATTTGAATTTTCGCTCTCGTACACCAGTTTTCGTACATATAGCATAACTTGTCTACCATGTCTAAGACATATTTTGCATTCCATACCAGACGCCAAATTACCCTCAGTCACATACTCACATCTCCATCGCATCACCATGACCATTTGTAACCGACAACCCAACCTCCCCATCATCACCAATCAGTCTCTTCTCGAACTCTCCAACAAACTTGACACTCCTCGCCGCATCATAAAACAGTGCAAAACTTCTCTGCACATCGCCAACCTCAACCGACTTTGCCTTCCTCTTCGCACTGATCAATTGACTTGTTGTAATCAGATTACTCGCATAGCGGATTCCGGTCTCCTGGCCAATCTTTGTTAGGAGAGCAAGGGCGTCGGGTGTGATGTCCACTTCTTCTTCGGCGGCACGGATGGCGAGGATCTGGCCAATTTCGGAGGGCGTGTAAGGATGTGTTGAAACAATGACAACACGGTCAAGGAAATCGAGAGGAAGACCATGCGGGGAGCGATAGTTGGTTCCTCGGATGCGGGAGTTCCCTCTGTTGCTGGCCATGATAACTATAGGCGCCAACTCATCCTCTAGAGCGCGGTTGATATAGGAAAAGCATTCGATATCCAGCATATGGACTTCATCGATGAAAAGTACACCTGGTAAAATTTCCGCCTTTCCTTCTTCCTTCCACTCGGCTACTTTGGTGTTGATCTGATCTCTGACCTCGCTGCGAATCTCACCAGTGTCGCCAGAGAAGAGAGCCAGGAAACCTTGCGTGCGAGAATTGATGACGTCGATCTCGTGTAGGCTAACTGTGTGTGTCACTTCCTTGCGTCGTTGTAAATCTCCATCTGGGCACTGCAGGAATTTTGTGTCCACGCCCATGGCATCGTAGTCTCGTGACTTCGCGTATGAACGTCCCAATTTACTAATTTTGCCCGATGATTTGTCGATGGAGATGATATCGCCAGCCATTACGCGCTCTTTGGTCATGGAATCAATCATTTTGCTACCCATATCGTAGACGGACTCCATGTCGGTGGTCTTGATGGTAAGCTTGCCCTGCTTGGTGCCCCCTGTCACGCTTCGATCAGTCTGAATCTCAACGACTTCTCCCTCGATCATCTCGCTCTCCTCTTTTATCCGAACACCGATAGATTTACGGAAGGCTTGTTCCAGAGCTTCGGTCTTGGACATTTCGAGGGAGAAGATTTCGGAGGAAGCAAGCATTGTGAAGGGTACGTCGGTCCCAAGCGATTGTGCCATGCCCATTGCAATTGCGGTCTTTCCCGTGCTGCGCGTGTTAGCTTACACTATTGCCGATGCCTTGAACGTCGGTACCTGGGTGGTCCTGCAATCAAAACTGCTCTCCCAGCAATCTTGCCCTCTTTCACCATCTGGAGTATGACGGCCGCCGCCTTGCGCGCTCTTTCCTGGCCGACCAGACCCTGGGACGATGCGCGTGGCTCAAGAGTGTCTGGGTCGACACCTAGACCTCGAATGTGAGAATGGGCGGCGATAAGATTGAGACCTCGAAGGTCTTTGCCCTCGGAGACGGTTTGGATGGTCTGCACATCGGGCGCAAGTTAGCCAGAGACGCTTTGAGCTTTGGGGAAATCCTGAGTCTTTCTCACAGTCGCCATGTTGGTCGATTAACTTCCTCTCACGAAGCAGGTGTAGCTCGGTTATGTTTGGAAGGGAGAGAAAAGACGCGGATGTGTAGAAAAGGTTGATGATGTTGACCAGTCAGTTCGTTCCTGTACCCAGAACGATGGAAGCGCAGACGCAGACGCAGACGCAGACGCAGCGGCAGAATTGAAATAATTGACCGAAAAGCGGTCAGCATGGAAATCTTGGCAGGCTCCAGACGTTCCAGCACTCTGATTGGCCAGGGAAGTACAGGGGTGCCCCATTATTTCCTTCTTCTGTACGGAGGTCCCGGCAAAAAGTCATAGGAATACGCTAAGAGTGCCAAGAAGTACAGGGGCATACCTTGGCACAAGTCTATTAACAAAAGTATACATAAAAAAGTGCTCTGATGTGCCTATCTACTTAATGAACTCGATCAGGATTCCTCTTCCTGCCTTGTACGCCCTCTTAATACTCGTTACCACCTTTTAATAAGATTACTTTTGTAATATGTATAATAATTCTCTCGATCCAACGTCGAATACGCTCTTGAGATAGATTTTCCCATGCATTTAGCTAATCCTGCTCCATTTGCCGTTAGCTCGTTGCAGCTCCGTATTTTATTGTTTCTCTTTTAAGCCAAAACTAAAGAGGTTCTATCATATTAAGGTCTGGAGAGTTTGCCGGCTAGAGCATTCGTACGATTCCCTAAAAGTCGTAGACTCTAGCTTAATAAGAGTGAGCGTGAGGGGAAGCGTTATCCTCTTAAACGATAGTATTCGGCCGATCGAT
The DNA here is from genome assembly GCA_031472005.1 of Tetracladium setigerum. NCBI lineage: Eukaryota > Fungi > Ascomycota > Leotiomycetes > Helotiales > Tetracladium > Tetracladium setigerum. Next base: position 2,099,259 of record PZJY01000011.1, on the reverse strand, counting down.
CTTGCATTCTTTTGTAAAAGGGAGTAGTTTGCCTTGGAGGATAAGCTTTTGATATCGATACCAGTCGATTCCACCACTACTATCTCGTATAAGCTTCCCCGTCTTCTTCGTCCACTTCTAAGCAGGTTTCTTTCCCGGTATATTGCGAGTGATACGAACTCTCCGCATTGCTGTATTAAGCTCCTATTCGGCCTTGCAAATCGGCTCGAGAATCCTGTTTTGCTCCTCAAGCCATGCGTCGGCTTCTCTCTTCTCAGTAGGAGTCTCATCTTTCTAGATATGGCAAGGACCCTTCTTATCGTACGAGAAACAGCCCCAGAACATGAATTGTTTGAATCCTTTCCATCGACGACGAATATAATGATTATTATAAGCCTCGGATTGAAGTCTCCAAACTCTTATCCTGCCTCGCTGTCCTCCCATCGTCACCGCTGTTTCATCCGACCAGATAACATTCTTCCAATCCTCCAAAGTCCAATTCTCATGGTCTTTACACCACTTCCACCGGATCGCTTTTGCAGACTCGGTGAGCCCTGGCTTGAAAGTTGGCTTATAATTTCCGTATCCGAGAGAATTGAGGATATTCCAAACTGTACGAGCCGAGACGTCGACTTTCTCTTGATCCTTTAAGACGTTCGCTATAGTTTGGGTGGTATGAGTACGAGTCGTCGAGTTTTTAGATATAATTCGTACAATAGCTTCCTTCACCTCTTCTGTAGCCTTCACCGGCCTTCCTGACTTCGGCGCATCTTGGACGTACTCGAGAATAAGCTTTTTACTCTCTTCTGGCTTGTATCCACGCGCGATTGTAGTGGCTCGGAGTCGATAGATCGAGGAACGAGAGATCTTTGTTGTTTCGATAATTTGAGGGAGGGGAATACCGAGCTCAAGCATACATAATGCTTGGATTCGTGTACCGACATCGTTTTGCGTTTGGCGAGAGAGAATAGCAGGCATTTTAGCGTCTAATTCAGGCACTCGAATGATGGAAAAGGGTCAAAAATAAGGGCATAAACAGCTGTTTTGGCACTTCTACGATGTTTTTACGATACCGCATTGGGCGCTAGTGCCAAGGCCTCAAATGCTTGGCAATCCTATGACTTTTTGCCGCGACCTCCGTAGGTCTATAGATACCAAAGATAGAGAGAGTAAATAAACGGCTTTACATATTTTTCCACCCTGGTACCCAGCCTGGTGCCCATTCACCTCAATTTCTACCATCTATTTTCCTTTCTCTTTCTTCTCTAAATTCCACCACGGCTGTTTTAATACCCTTTTTTACATTGCTTGTCTAGGTACCTACGTAGCTACCCAGGCCAGGTATAGTACCTACCTCTTCCTCGATACCTCCACCTGCACCGCCCACATTCACCCGCCAATCGTTTTCTGAACCGCAACAACAACACAACCTACCCACCCAATCTTGGTCTGTATTGAGAGTGTTTGCTCCTCGACGCGGCAGAAGCGCAACGCGCGCATCAACGACGCCACATCAAACAGAGCTCACTGCACCTCAAACGAACGAACGCAGCATATCTGGCAGACGCGTCGAGTGCTTCCTCCACTGCTGGTTATCAATTTACTCTACTTCGACCTCACTCATTCCCCTCCCGACACATTCCACCCGTCTGCGGAGCACTTCCTCTCATAACTCAGGAACGATGTGCATGTTGCCTTGTCCAGAGCATCGTTCCTTGCCGAATTCGACCTATCTCGAGAGAAAGTAGAAGGGATACATACGAAACAAGATACTGGAGGAGACGCCGGAGGAGAGATCAGAGTAGAAAGTGTAAGTAGCTGGTCCCCGCACATTTCGACTTCCTCTGGATTGGTGCAGTCTTTCCCACCCTGATGGGCGATTCTTCTTTAACGACGATTTTGCCTGGCTGGTGGAGGAGCCTTCACTTTTGGTTGCGCCGTTCGTTCCTCCCAGGTCCAGCCTTATCCTATAAGCCCCCGGCCAACAGCCTGACATATTGGCGCGCTCCTACTAGAAAACCACCTTACCCAGGTTTCATATCCACGTATTCTTCTACAGCCTGTACATACTTGCCTTGTTCTTCCTACAACCGTGCCGGACCTGAATAAAACCGAACTCTCTCACTAACTAATGTATGCATCAGATATCTCGACATGTCGGGATACAGAAGAGGCGACGGGCCTCCAAGACACTTTGATCGCCGGGACAGTTATGGTGGTACAAGCCCGATGTCTGGTCGTCGAGAGGACTATAATCGCGATCGTGATCGAGAGAGTAGAGAGGAACGAGAGCGGCAAGCAAGGATCCATTTGGACCGACAACGGGACATAAGTTATGATCGCTCCAGACGACGATCAAGGTCCCGGTCACCACCACGCCGCAGCAAATATGATGACCCAAAATCAACAGGGCTACAAGACACTATAGGTATGCAACTATTCTAAGCTATAAGATTTGATTTCAGTATTGACTTTCTTCTTAATTAGACTCCGGGAGCATATCATCTTTGACTAATAGCCCTGTTCACCCTTCGAAAACACAGCCATTAAATTTCGATTCTACAGCTCACAAACCTACCAACACCAACAACACCACTCAGTCGGCACCGAAACCGCTCGAATCTCCGGCTGCTCCTACGCTCTCTCAAACAGAGCAATCTTATAAAATTGCAGATATGGATGCCATCATCGCGCTTTCTCAAAAGATCGTTAATGAATCTTCGCAAGCCTCAGCTCTTCTAATCCAGCAAGCTACGGCGAAGCAGGCCGTTGACGAACGCACCGCCGAGTTCACTAAGTCGAGATTGCAACATGACAAATTCGCGTCCACGAAACTTTACCAAGAAGACGCAAAAGACAAAGCCGAAAAAAGATACCAAGCAAGCTCGCAAACTTGTGAACAGCAAAAAGATAAAGTTAATGCCTTGACCGAGGAACTAGTCAGGACATTAGTCACCAATATCACTCAACATGTAGTGTCGGCCAAGGAAGGTGCGTTACAGGAAGAAGTCCGACATCTCAAGCAGCAATGTGATTCTTTCGAAGACATGAAAAAGTCTCACCTAGAACTTCTTGAAACGGTGAGATCGAACACGGAATTCATTGCGAGCCTTCGGAAGTCTGAAAAAGAGGCGAGAGATCGTTCAAAAGAGGAACTCAATGAACTCAACCGTAATCTTTCTGCCTCAAACAAGGATGTCCACATGCTTTTGGAGGGGGCCAAATCTTCTGCGGATAAAATTGAAAAACTCGAGTCGCAATCGAATAAGATGTCAAGCGTTCCTGCTACTATTTACGCCTTGAAAATGAAAGTTGAGAAGATAGATGAAAGTATTGCTGAGAGTACCTTGACCACCAAATTGGCGAAGGAGAGTTCCCAAGCGTTGGATATCCTCCAGACAACCGTTAAAGAGAACCGCTTGGAAATCAGCAAGGAGATTCACGGCCTTAACGGAAAGGTGATGAGTCTCGAGCTGAAACCATCACAACAGCCTACAACGCTCTCCAATGACGATCTCGAGGCCCAACGTAATCGAATCGCTACCACCGAGCTATCTTTACAATTATTCGATCAAAAGATGACCAAACTGACAAGCAACCAAGCAAGTTATGGCAAGACACTCCTGGGTTTTGATGAGAAAATGACGAAGATGGAGAACAACCATTCAAGTCATGATCAAGCCCTCGAGGCTGTCAATGAGAAAATCGTCAAGTTGGAGAGCAACAATAACTATCAAACCCAAGTCGATCAAACTCTTATACAACTTCAGGAGATGCAAAATCTTCTTAATGATCTCGTGGGTCGACTTACGAAAGTAGAAGACTCTCAGAATAATCTTGCGGATCGGATGGAAAAGGCAGAAAGGAACCGAAATCTCATCAATAATATTGCGGAACGAATCGAGAAGGTGGAGTTCTCCCACAAAAGCACCAACAACTTTAAAGAGGAATTTGCCACGACTTTCATGCCGGAACTTCAGACGATTGAGCGTCGTGTTAAAACTGTAGAAGAGTCCCAGAGCAACCTTCTTTCCGCCCAGAAGTCTGAGATTGCTCAATTCCGTGCAAGACACGACGCTGCGGTTAAATCGCAGAACGAAAGCATGCACGAGGTAGTTAATAAAGCTATCGATGAAGATATCGAACCTGAATTGGAATCAATCAAGAAGACTATCCAGAGTGAGAAGGACCAGCGTCAGAAACTTGCGAATGAGATTGCAGAGATGAAGGAACATTTCGTCACCGTGGTCACAAACAGGGTTCTCGAAGCTGTTCGTGCTGACCCAGAGACAGTGTCGCAGACTCACCTGCAGACTCAGCTTGACGACTTGCAAACTACTTTTGTCGACTCGACGTTGTGTGTCAACAAGGAAGCTGCTGTTCTTAAAACTAGCATGGAATCCCTCGAAGCCAAACTCAATACCCTGGTCAGCGACAGGACATTTACGAGTACCGAAGCCGCTGCACTTTGGGTTGTCACAAAAAAAACCAACGACGAAGTTCAGGGTTTGAAGAGTGCCCAAATTGGTCTGACCAATTCCCACAATACTTTGCTAGAAGGTCACAATTCTTTGCTCAACAACCACAACGCTCTTGGCGCCGAAGTTGTCGCGTTAACGAATGCTTCACACAATCACGAGAACCGAATCAACAACGTTACAACTGGGGCCATGGTGACCTATATCATCGATCAGCTGAAAGAAATGTGCCCGGATCTGAGATCTTTGGAGAGGGTTCGCGCCGACATTGATTCGCTTACAGGAGATGTCAGGCGTTTATCTGCATTGGTAACACAGAACAGAGACGACGCCATGATGCACTCATCAGCATTGGCAGCACAGAATAGAGACATGATAGAACAAATAAGTGGCACAGTCTCTGCTAATAAGGATACTGCTGTCAAGAATTTCGTGGACGCCAAGATAGACCATGATTCAGTCGTAAATCGGCTTAATTCTCTAGCTTCACAGATCCAGCGTCTCGAGAGCACTGGATCATCGACAGATCTTGAGAACGCTATCATCAATCTCAAAGGTCAATTCTCTTTTGAAGAGGCGCAAGTTCAAGCACTAAAGGGTCAAGTTGAGGCGGAAGTTAAAGCACTGACTGGTCAAGTTGAGGCTCTCAAGGAAGATATCAAGACTCTGACAAGTACCTCGACAGACCACCAAAGCCTGCTTAATATCATTCAACCTGATTCCAAGAAGCAGGCCGAAGCTCTGGCAGGTAATGGTGAGAAGATCTCAAGTCTCACAAATGAGATGTCTTCTGTAAATAAACAATTGGGCACCATGAGGGAGAAATTGAACGACAATTTTAAGTACGCTGAAGGTCAATTTTCAGTACTACGAGGGAAGGTCGAGGCGACGGAGAACAAACTAAAAACCAAAGCTACCACAAACTCAATTGGACCAGAGATAAACGGTTTCAAAGTCTTGGAGTCGACTCTTACCCATCGTCAAGACTCAGTTGCCAACGAGGCGAATAACGCCCGTCATATCACTCCTATTATTGATTCGTTCAAGCGACAATCTTCTACATCAACACCTGTTGGAAGCAGATCCAAGTCTCGGCCAACAAGCAACGGACTCAGAACTCAACAGATCCCTGATTCGGGGCTTAAATCCCGACCACCACAAGGTTTCGAGCGAGTCAAATCCCGCGAGACTCCTGTCATATCCGATCTAGACCAGAGCAAGAAACGAAAACACTCATCAACGCCCAGCTCTAAGTCCGCCAAGAGAGCTAAAAAGCGCCAGCCATTTGCCATCGAGGACGACGACGACGACAACAGCACTGGTGCTACGGAGCTTCCGAACTGCGGCGAAGGAAATGATGATGAGTGAGTTCCAGGATGAAGACTATCTTCCCTATATAAGAAAATCCCCTGTAAAACAAGATTCCTTGCATCGCATCATCATTCTTGCTGTTGTTCAACCGGCCCTGTCATGTCCCTTGGATATGATGTCACTCTGTTGGCGTACTGTTACTGATCTAGATCTCTATAAAAGTGATGAAGAGATTGAAGTTGTTGCGAATGGAAAGAAAAAGGAGGATAGTGATGACGATATTGTCTTCTTGCACGAAACTAAGCGAGTTCCGAAGGAAGCTGAAGCAAAAGAAAAGATATTTCCCAAGATCAAGCGCACACCGTCGTAGCGATCTATGGACGCACATTTCTCGTTCGTTTTACCTACTATCCGGCTTCGACATGAGAACGCATATTCGAACATCTTTTTCATCTTTCGAACAATGACAAAGAAAGAGAGAAGGAAAAATCCGGACTTGCAATATCTGGTTTTACTTGGATCGATTGGTTGATCATACGCACGCTATTCCAATCCTCTGTTTTTCGTGGTGGATATCAAGATACCTCGTTTACGAAATCAACCGGCTATTCCTCGTTCGCGTTCTTCTGGGTCTCGCACTTTTCGCCTGGGGTTTCTCACTCATTTGAATGGGATTTTGTGGATGGTATTGCAGTTCAGCTTTCTTATGTGTCCTGGAGTTCATCGGAATCTGGAACATCAACTCACTGGAGGACATATTTTAGATGGAGTTATGGACAATTGCGCGTAGGGTGCTCTACTTCTATCGCTTTTCTTGCTATGGGAGAGGGAGAAATGAGGTTTTCATGGCGAGATAGCCTAAGCACATTTCTATGGAATATGGGTATTGAAATAACAGGGAGCTCTATTGAGCGATGATTCCAGAAGAGGGGGGCGGGATAATTATACATTAGCAAGAAAAAATATGCTGGGAAAGAGCGCGGTGGACTTTTTTTGTTGGTTTGCGAGCGGAATCCGTTAGATACCCTTTTCCTTTCTTATTGTTTATGACGATACCTTTTGGGCGTTGGGTTGGGGATGGGGAGTCAATTGCACATATTGTTCACTCCACTAGTACTTTCGTTTCCGTACCTTTGATGAATAGCCGCGTGACTTGTTGGGGAATAACTTGATGAGCGAGGTGGGGAAGTATGGATGGTAGGTTGATGGGTAATCAGTTACTAATAGACGAAAATCATGGCAGCCAAGTGAGATAGATGGTCACATCATTACAAGAACCAAGCGGGCATAGTACACAACTGTAGCACGCAACAGACTCATCGCCTGACAGCTTTGCCAAGCAAGGAGGCTGGTAATACTATTAGTAATTAATATTCCATTGTTTGCTTTTTCAGCTTTTCTTGCTGCCCAGCTCGTGCTCGCCACAATAGCTCTCCTCGCTTAAGAATCGAGCCGTCCTCTTTCTTCTCCACGAATTGAGTAATAAATAACATCCCCTTCTAGTTAAACAAACAATTCGGGTCTCATGTCATTGTGTTGTGAGTTTAGACGGTATGACATGCAAAGGAAAAGTTCCTTCATTGTAGGTGTTCAACATGGAAATGCTTGCTTGCTTACTTCCTTGCTGCTTTTGGAAACCCTCAATTTAACAAATACCTGGTATCTGAAATGTACACTTACTCAATAAGCTTTCAATTGCACGTTGATCTATACGTTTAGTGCATTGTCACAAAATAAATAAAACTTATCACATAGAAACTCAAGAGGTACAGGCAACTTTTAGTCCAGTAAAATTATTGGTATCAATACCTCAAAAACAAACTCCATTTCATTCCATTCCGTTCCCTAAACGTAACAAGTATATCTATCATCTTTACTGACGAACTATATCGACTTTCTGCCCTTTTTGCTCTTTTTCTCCTTCTTCGCGACTGGCTCATCGGCGGCGGTGGTGGTCACGGTGTCTTGAACCACCACTTTCTTCTCTTTGGTTTTACCATTAGTGAAGGGAGTTACAGTCTCCTTTACGATAACTTTTTGGGCCGTTGTGATCGGGCTTGGAGCCTCCTTTGCAGCGGGACTTGAAGCTTCTTTCGCAGCCGTCTTCTTGTCCTTCTTTCCTTTTGAAACAGGACTCGCGACTTCCTTCGCTGCATGAACCTTCTTTTCTTTCTTCTCCACAGCCACGTCTTCCTCCCCACTGGTAACTTCAACCTTCTTCTCCCCCTTCTTGCTCTTATCCCCCGATCGGCCTTAGGATCAACACCCTTCCTCCTAAGGGTATTTTTCTTCGCCTTCTGCATATATACCTCATCCTCGCCGTCATCAAATCCACCAAATGCCTCTTCCTCATCCTCATCCTTCTCGGAAATTGGTCTACGATCAACCTCCATCTCCTCAACCTCCTTCGCCAACTTATCAACCACCTTACTAGGTGCCGGACTAGGACCAGTCTTCTTGAATTTCGCGACAAAGAAACCGTCCACGTTGTAAGCGTGAGGGTAATATCTCCTCGTCATCTTGAGAGATGAGTGGAAAGATTTGCCCATGTAAGATGTGAATCCTTCTTTTCCGAACGTCAACCCGGTCTCGACGAGTTTAACATTGGGCCGTTTGGAGAGAACGTAGGCAACTACTCCCTCGTTCTCTTCAACCGTTACGGAACAGGTAGAGTACACAAGATAACCTCCAGTTTTACTGGCGTGATCGACGGAATCGACTGCAGCCAGCAAAAGTTGTTTCTGCAAATGTGGAAGCATAAGGAAATCCTTTTCGGTCTTGTTGGTCTTGACACTTGGATCTTTAGCGATGACACCAGTACCAGAACATGGAGCATCAAGCAAGACTCTATCAAAACCGCCCATGACTTTTGGGAACTCTCGTGCGTCATAGTTGCAGACGATGGTGTTCTTCGCACCGAGACGGTGGATATTACCGATGAGACCTTTGGCTCTCTGCTTGTTGGAATCGTTGGCGAAGATGCAACCGGTGTTTTTCATGAGTGCAGCCATGTGGGTAGTTTTTCCTCCGGGGGCAGAAGCCATATCGAGAACTCGCTCGTGTTCTTGAGGGGCGAGTGCCATCACGGGAAGGAAAGAGGATGCGGCTTGGAGAATGTAGTGACCGGCTAGATATTCGGGTGTTGCTCCTAGAGGAACAGCAGACTCGAATACTTGAAGACCGATTTTGGACCATTTTCCGACAGGCTCAAGGGTGACTCCGCGGTTGATGAGGGCTTGTGCAAGATCTCGACGATGGGTGCGGAGAGTGTTAGTACGGATGACGACAGGGCGGGGTGTTTCGTTTGCTTCGAAGAACGCGAATGCCTCGCGGGGCGGGAAGAGGTTGAAGAGCTTTTCGGCAAGGTATGGGGAGTAGTTGTAGTATGCGCAAATATCTTTGAGAAGCTGAGCAGTGTATTCCGCTCGGCTTCTTCCTTCCTCTGCAAGTTTCGCAAAGTCATCGAGTACACGTACGGTATCATTGATCCTGCTTCGGAGGAGCTGGAGATCTGGTGCAAGAAGAGCATTCTTCTTTGTCCCAGCTTCGTCTTCTGAGTCCGAGTCGTCGAGCACGTGCGGTCGGTCTCCAACCAGGTTAGTTTGGAGAGCTGCCTCTTCGAGTTCGTCCTGTGCATCCTGAGCATCCTGAGCCTGCTGTTCGTCTAATTTCCTTGTCAGGCCGGCGATATTTGCAGCCGTGAGCTTCTCTTCCGCGTCCGACTCGTCTTCATCCTCAGAGAACATAGCTCGTGTCTGCTGGTGATCGTCCTCGGAATCGTAGACATCGCTCCCAGAATCTAGGAAATCATCACCCAATTTTGCTGCCTCCTCCTCATCCGAGAGTTCGTCAAACTCATCATTCATCAAGTCTGCCTCATCTGAATCTGGATCCGCCATATCTTCATCCGAATCGGGGAGGGGTATTTGCGCGGCCTTCTTGGAGGACTTCTTCGGTGCGGCGACAGATTCCTTTGGTAAGGAATTGGTGAAAGGCGCTTTTCCATTTTGCTTTGTTGCAGATTTCTGCTGCTTCTTCTTTCCTCCCTCTTCATCCCCACCAGTCCTTCTCCTCTTCTTGTTCTCACTCAAGTATTTCTGGCTCTCTGCTCTCGATTCCGTAACGGACATGCCAGCTTTGCGCTTCAAATTCGTAAAGTGCGCCTCATCGAGTCTTTCGGGCGGGCCCTGCTTCTTCATACGACGTCCGACTCCCATGGCGAAAGTGTTTCGAGGGATTTTCGTGGGAGATTGGTAGAATTGGGAAAAGTTGCGATATTCTTGCGACGCTTCCTGCTCGACTCCAGAAACTTTTTTTGATAAATTTGCTGATAAGGTTTAGCGTGCTTTTATCAATTTGGCGGGGCGTTTTGCCAAGCATTTGACTCCAACCTCCATCAACATCTTTGGCAGCTCGCTAGAACACCTTCACTTCCCTCGGCGCAAACAACTTCTCCAGGAATCAATACAGCCAAAACTTACCAAAATGACGGAACTATCCTTTGCGAAGACCTTTCTCAATCTCCTCGACTCAAAACCTACCAAACTTGCAGATGATCATGTCGAAAATCCAAGACAATATCCTGGACGAGGGGCAGTACGTATATCTGTTTTGTTCTTGCCACAAACAACTTCGAACTTGGAAAAACAGAGTAGCTAACTTGAGAGCAGTATATTCTCCCCAAGATGCCACGACCACTCCCCAAACGACAAAAGCTCAACCCAGGCCAGGAGCGTTCTTTAACCGTCACGCTAAAGTCTCTCCGAAACCCACCGCTAGAAATCTCGCTCACCTCCCAACCTCTCGACACGTCTATCCTCTCTCTCAAAGAATCCATCGAATCACAAACCTCAATACCCGCCGCTAAAGTGCGGATTCTATTCCAGAAGAAACCTGTTCCAGATTCAAAGATTTTGAAGGAGATTGTGGGCGATGATGAATCGGGGAAGATTGAGTTCAGTGTGATGATACTTGGTGGTGCGGCTGCACTGAAACCAAAGGAAGGGGAGGAGATCGAACCGAAGATTTTGACAGGGGCAACTGGGAGTGATGCGCTGAAGACCGATCTATTCTGGGAGGATTTGAATGGGTTTTTGAACCAAAGGCTGAAGGACGAGCATGCGGCTACGAGGTGCGTTGCTTTGTTTAAGAAGGCTGTATCAGATGCGGATAAGACTGGACGGTAACTGGACGACTGAACGGAGATACTGAATGAAAGATACACGGAGATATGTAGACCAGTCAACTGCTAGAGACATTCGGAACAGTGGTCGAATAGAATTAAGGGTATGATACCCTTTCCATTATTCTCTTGAGGCGAACAAAATACAATTGGAAGACATCTAAGCACAGTAATCCGCAACATCATGTCCACACTCGTTCAGTATTGTAACACGCAACCTGGGAGTGTTAAAATCATATGTCTTGTGAGGCTCATGGAAGCGGCACATTCTCCCATAACTTCCATTGGTATAGGTAAGTAAACTGATGTTGGACATCCTTTCAGAGTCCAAGATCTGATATAAAGGGAAAGCTGTGCAAACTGGTCCACCCCCAGCCAGGTGAAGCAATTTTCTCTTTTTGTAATATTCAATAAATACAAAGAAGCATCTGCTCGTTTCTTGTCCATCTCAGTTACTGCCGTATCGCTGAATGCTTTTCTGGAAATAAGGTTGTGAGTTCACTTTGTTTTGTGGGGTTCAAGTTCTTACTTCCAGCACAGAGAGCTGTATTCACTTTAGGCAAGACAAAACGATCTGCCATATCCGACCTACCCACTTTGCCAGAGTCTCCAGTAACAAAACACTCAACATCTCGGTCTCACCGTCAAGATGTCGTTCTTCCCTCCCTTGCGCTCGCCATTCAAACCAACTAGCGGTGGCAACCAGGAAGCAATCAACTATGCAGACTTCCTGGAATTATCGCAAAACATGCCAGCCAACAAGGTTGGAGCGAGTCAAGCACTCCCGCATGGTTTCCTCTACTCCACGCCGTTTGCACCCGTTCCAACTGGCGCTGGCAATCAAGACTCGATGAATCACAACGATTTCATCGAGCCGCCACCAAACCCGTCCGTTAGCGATGAAGCCACGGATCCGTCCCGTCCAAATCGCTTCTTTGACCCAGTGCCTTTCTTGACCAGAGGAAAGGTCACTCTTGGCCACTGCGAAATCCTCGGCATCCAAACACTCATCGATCCTGCTGCGGCAGATAATCCAGTCCCATTCTCCGCCATGATCATTGAGATTCATGGCTCCTCCCGATTACACAACCCCAAAAGCAAAATTCGAGGCGAAGGCAGGAACTTAAAGCTTCCCAAAGCTGATCGGCCTTTAGAGGATATGGACTTAGCATACGGAATATACTTTGGGCCAGGATCCAGGCACAATCGTGGAAGACTCATATCTGATTTTGGTTGGGACGAAAAGCAAGGAGTCTACCTTTATGCGGCCCTCCTCGTTCTCCGAAAGGTCACCAACCTCCTCAATCCCAATTTCCAACCCAAGGTCTACTCGACCCCAAACCCAGACAGAGAATCCGTTCAGCATGCTTTTGAACAACTTTATGCCGTGAGGAGGAACATGAAGTTGGTTGTTATCAAGGCGGATAGCAAAATATTGAGTTACTGTCTAAATAATAACGTCTATCGCTGGTTGGGAAATGGATTTCAAAATCACAAGGGAAGAAGAAGCCTGGTGCAGAGATGATCACAGAGGTTCATTGGCTAATGGTTGCGTTGGAGGAAAAGGGTGTATCGGTGCAATTCTGGGGTGATCGGAAGGAAGACACCTACAATGCCATATGTTTGGCGGAGGAAGCTTTGTATATCGCTGAAGAGGCCAGAATGAACGGAAGATAGCACTTGAAAGCCGAGAAAAGATAGATGGATGTCAGGGATACACAACAAATGGTTTCGGTTGGTGGCAGATGGCACGGAAGGAAAGGTAGTTGCTATTAATTACTGAAGGAATAGGTCACGGAAGCGAGGTCAACAAAGGAAGAAATATGTTGCTCATCAGCTCGTTTCTCTTTTCACGGTTTACTAGACTTAGATGCAATGACGAAAGATAATATCTGAAATTTTGATGCTTAACTTGAATCATTTGAAATATTTCTTGGGGTCTCGCGCTTGATTATGACATAAATATTTCTTGCGCTATCCCCTTTCACGTTCTTGCCCGCAAAATAGTTCCCCAGCGGATAGACATCGGCACCAACCTTCTTTATTCATTACAGTCATATATTAAAATAAGCCGAATCGGCTCAACAACAGCAGGACTTGTAGTGTGGTGGTCTCCACCACCCTCCAAGTTGGGCCCTTGGGGTAGGATCAGGTCAGCCCCTCACCTGGCCCCCATCCTACGAAGGAAGTAACACGAGCGTGGATGATACCAGTAGCCCCCCCCCCTCTCTTCTCCCACTACTCTGCGAACCATTTTGCTTTTTTTTTTGCAATTGTTTTTTGAACATTTTATTTTTGGAGTCACGTGAGAGGAGTTGTGGTACTTCGTGGTTTGTTTTGTTTTGAAATTAAGCGAGCGAGTCCTCCCGAGGATGGAATCTTTGATGAAGAGGCGGAATTCAGAGACCGAGGGATCCGTTCTGCAGGGAACCACAATTAAGTCTTCGAGATAGAGGTTGAACATCACATCAAAATGACTTTCCATTATCGAAGCATAACGTAAGAGATCTAGAAATGAAAGTGGCTGAGAGAACAGCAGAAACCATGAGAGATCAATCTAGCACAACATCGACAAAGACTCACTAATTAAGGACACGCAGCATATATACAACACGATGATTAGTAAATTAGAAAACACTGGTAGATAGAACATTTCAAATCGGATAAAATGATAACGGGATTACAATACACGAAGCTGTGGATATTGCAGAGTAGAAGACTTTTCGCGAATCAAAATATCTATCAAGAATCACGACATCATCAAAGGCAAAGAGTGTGAAGAAGAGGCAAGATTAATTCATCCTACTTATCTTCAGAGAGCTTCTATAACTGCCAACGTCTGACCACTAGCCGCTAACTGTAGAAACAGCTAAACATACATGGTAGAGGAAAGCCTAGTAATGAGAAGAAGAAAATCAAGGAGACGCCGCTCCAGAACAAACGCCATGTGAAGAACAAACCAGGGTATCATGCAATCAATCCACCATCACGCAACGCCAAATATAAAACTCCACCCAAATTCATATCCCAGCAAAACCCGAAATGTGCAACTGTGTGTGTATCTGTGACGATTGGTGTTGAACGCGACAACGGAAGGAAAATGTGAATGAATGAAGATACTAGAATCGAGTTAGCCATTACGTCTAGGGACTGAAGTGTGGGAAAGCAGAGGGAAAACTTACCATTTACTCCTTCTTCACTGTCTCTGGAAGAAGCAAAGCGATGATTTCCTCCTTTGAAAGATCAGAGCCATGGTCCGGACCGGAAAGGACACGCTTGTGCTCGGCCTCCTCAGCCTCAGCGGCAAGGCGAGCGAAGCCTTCAGAAGCAGCCCGAACGGCCTCAAGTTGCTTGGGGGTCGTCTTCCGGTTCTTTGGAGTTGTCTTCATAACCTTCGATGGTGTAATGCTGGAGTCGACCGCATCAGCAGCCTTTCCAACCTTCTTGCCTCGAGGCTTAGCTGGAGTCTTCTTTGGAGCGGGTTGACCGGAGCCATCATCTGGAGCAGCAAGAAGCTTACGCTTGATGTGGTTATATGTGTTACGAGCCGAGTTTCCGTCATGGTAGCCACTGGCAACAGCAACCTGAGCCCAATCGGTCTGTAAAAGTCAGTCGAAAGAGCAAAACCATTGACAACGAAATGACATGAGTGGACATACCTTTGAGTTGGAGGTGGCAAGGTGAACCAGGAAAATGAATCGGCCCTCAGAAGGGGTTGGGTCACGGGAGATGCCAGGCAGAGTAGTCGGGGAAGAATCATCATAACCGAAAGTAGACATAGTTGATTGAGGGTTGATTTAAGTGTGTGGAAGGAAGGTATAGGGATTGAGGTTGGGGGAGCGAGATCGATGTTGTCAAGATGGGGTTGGGTGGGAGAAGTTCTCTCGAAAACCGATGGAAGGGCCCTTCTTATACATTTCTCGATTTGGAGCGTCAAATAAGCGCGCGCAAATTAGTTTGCAATAGTCAGGTGTTATTGAATGAGCGGGGCTTGCGGCTGTTCATCATTGCCGGAGAAAGTGGTAGGTGAAGATGGAGGATGGAGGCCATGAAACTGAAAACAAAACAAACAGCCTCGTCATCAAGAGAAAGGAATAGTCAGGCAAGGGAACTTTAGAGCGTAAGTTTAACACTGAGAGTATTCAAGTATATTTACAATGAGAAACTCTGCTTGTTCAACAGATGTGAAAGCGGTACGTCCATGGCAAGTGTGTGTCCTCCTCGCTTCGTGTGGAAGAACACGCTGAAAGAGAAGGCCCAGAAAGATGAAACTTTCCTGAATCAAGGGGAGTATCTCAAACGATAAATAAAAATTTCCTCTATAACCTGCTGGTTTTGTACGATTCGTCCTTGGAATGAAATGATTGCAAAGCACTCGGAAGAAGTTACTGATCACGTGCTTAGTGATATCCTATCCTTGAAGACAAAAAGCTGCAGCAGCCATCCGAACATGACAGTGTCCACACCAAGAGCACAAGATCGATACAAAAAGAAAGTCGAAATGAACAAAATCAACATACAACGAAGAAGAGTAAAGATATTCAGGGCAGAGCCAGTTGTGTAGGAAGCAAGATGTTTGATCGAATCCTAAGATGCGTCATCCCTTTTCGAACTTTGACACTATGCAGAATTGTAGAATTGAATTCTGCATTACAGGAAAAGCATAGGCTGACCAATATATGCCAGTGCTAGTCCCTTCGTATACTCATACCGAACAGCAATACCTGGGAGAAACTCTCAGATAACAAGACACCGACTATGCAGATGCATGCTCCGATATGTGTGAAAACAGACTTGAGATTTAGAACACGGAGGGCTCAAAAGGAGGACAAACGAGGCAAGATTGCAAAGCTCACTTGAGCGGGCTCGAGGTAACAATCGCGAAGAAGAAGGAAAATCTGGCAATATATTGCGAATCGACTGAGCACTTGTCAGCGTACCCTCGTGGCACACCGTACGTTGTACAATTCTACTTGCATTCCTATATTTCGTCTGCCCGGTGGCTTCTAGCGAAATCCCAGACCCCAAACTCTTCTTCATGCTGGTGTGGACTTCCTCCTGTCCTTGACAATCCAGTATTTGCATTGCATTAGAGGGATCATGAGCTTAATTTGGGGACGACTTGACCGAAAGAGTTGTGACCTCTGTTCAGAGTATACTTTTGCAGCCTTTGTCTAACTTAATCCATGGATGTTATGCTGTCGTTTGAGGGCCATTGTTAAGCAATCTGAAGCCCAAATTTTCAATCCTGACTTCCGAGCTTTTTCAGATTGCAATTTGTGTATGATGCTCTCTTCAGGGCTTCTACTTTGGCCTAGGTCCGAGGGAACAGATACTGCTGGTGAGAAGGACGAAGTATGTACTTGTACACTTTAACCTCTCTGAATTCGTCCAGGTAAGTCATGATACGAGGAGCCCTGACGGGCGATGAGAATCCGAACAAGCTGGACAACCTCGCAAGTCAGCAGCGCAAACTCTGAAAAGAAAAGGGAAGATCGAGCTCAAACATAAAAGAGGTATTGATCATCCCGTGTTTCCTCCATCCATCTTTTCTTGTAAATGACTAATGAAGAATCGTGTACAGACTTGCCTTTGTGGATAATCCTTATGGGAATTTTGGCCTCTGGCAACACGAGTCTTCCTAGAGCCCCTGGTCATGGATGGCAAGCTTGTCCCAAATAAATTGCAACCATTTGGTTCGATAAGCTCCAGCTGAAACCTGCTGTAGCTCAAAGTGTCGGCAATTTGGAAGAGCGTGGGAAGACAGTGGATTGAGAGGCCAGGCAATCCTCAACCAAAGCTCGTCGACAGCCTCAATATTTGGAATTGTGAGGAGACGATCTAATTTTCGAAGTCATAAATGCGCCTTTTGCTTAGCTGTTCGTCCCTTCGCAAAGGTGGCTCAAATATTTGCAGACCTCAAGTGGTATACGGATAATGAGCGAGAAGATCAGGGTCTTGCAGGTGTTCCAGAGAACCTCAGACCTAGTAGTAAAACTTTGAAATAGATCTGACAATGGACTTTGTTGAAGCACCCTCTACAGTAATTCCTTCCTCAAAAGAGTCCTGTGCCGCAAGCCAAAGGCTGGATCTTTTGTAGCGGGACAATTGGTATGTTTCGTGTTTTGATGTACCGTTTGTCAATTGCTGAACAGCCCCAGACCACCCCCTAACCACCACCTAGGACATCAAAGGAGGATGTTTGTCGTTGGTTATGAGAGTTGATGAAGAGGTGTAAAGTCGATCGAAGGTCATCAGTTGAAAGGCAAGTGGGGTGAACTTCGGGAGCTAGTTAGCGCCGGGCCGAGAGCTTCCGCTTCGGGCCCTATCAGAGGACAATCATCAATGTCTTTTCCAGCTCTTTATGGGTGGCTCATTATCACAGAAACCAATTAAATTAAGTGGTTTCTTACTGATACCAACATCAAAGTGATTATTTCATAATCAAACAATTTTAAAATCAAAGGAGTTGCGTGGAGATAGAGTCCTTTGCTGCATGCAGTCCACATCCTATTCCAGTAGAGTAATTTACATACACGTACCTAGCCAAGACAATAAGTTTGACTGGTGAATCCCTCCTTTCAACAACTCCGTAGATGATGGTGATGGACAACATTTCCATCCACTTCATAACTCAGTAGGCGTCGAGCGAAGGAACACGTTCTTGCAGAATAAGCGTTGCCACCTTACTTGTAGTCCTCTTCCCTACAGTCCGTTCAATCCATCGGCGACGTGGGCAAATCTACAGGGTGCGTTCAGAAGTCCTCCCCAATTCTATCGGCCCCTTTTTGACGACTACATCTAGTAGATTTCTCAACGCAAGCATTCTTCATTTTTGGTTGCATTCAAATTGAACTATGGAGCGGATTCAAGCCAATTGTTCTGTTTTATATGCTTTTGATTCTGGCTATGAAGACTCAAGCAAGAGCTTGGAAGTCAAAACCTCAGAGGAAGAACAACGCAAGATTCCCAGACCCACATGCTTTTGTACTGGGCTGAGCCAGTTGCAAAAGAAAGCAGGAAGCAGCAGCAACCGAAGTACTCGTTGAGGTACTGTGAGAAGCAAAAACAGCCATAAAAAGTTGTGTTTTGTACAAAGGAGATTCGTCCATCATGATTTTGATCCCACCCGAACGCCAGAAATGAAAAGCAAGTATAGACTGGTACCGTCCATTTTTACCACCGTCCTCCGTTACTCCAGCCACAGATCCAAACGCAAGTATCGATGAGATAAGAAGGGGTCGTTTGTGGCGAGCGAACTCAAGCGATGCTCAAATCTTACGAATCCTCATCATAAAGACTAAAGTTTAGAGGGTTAGATTTTATTTCAAATCGATCAGAGTAATTAACTTACTCGTCGTTCTCAAGGTCAACAACTTGTTGGCGACTAGGTCTCCCATCCTCATCAAGATCCTCGATCTTGAACGAGGGAGCAGATTGACCAGCGGGCTCTTTCTTGATGACCTCCTTTTTGACGCGCTTCTTAGGGGGGCTCTCATTGATTTCCTCATCGTCGTCATCGTCATCGTTAACAACGCGTTTCTTGCCGCCCTTGGATGGTGTCGACTTTTGTGTCTTCGATGCCCGAGGAGCTGCAGTGCCGCCGCCGACGGGGATGCCATTCTCCTTGCGGAGCTTGTGGAAGTGTTGCCTACGGAGTCATGTGAGCACAAGTGAGCTCGCACAGCTCGATGAGGTATTGATGAATATTGGTGGAGTTGAGTGCATGATTCTCAGTGGGGTCATTTAAGTTTTGAACTTACTTGCAAGCACTGGCGGAGACGTTGAAGCCTTTCGACTGCATATCTGTCGCAACGTTGGGCCACTCGCTTCCAGAGAGACCACCCCGAGCAATCATTGCGAGGAGGAGTGCCTTGTCAGCGGTGTCGGTCCAGTTGCTGGGTGCCATGATTACGGTTGATTGGCTTATTTAAGGGTAGGGCTTGTGTGAGGGCGGTTCAATTGTTGAAGGAAAGGTGGAGATGTTAGGTCGAGATATTAGGTCGGGATGAGAGAAGTTGTCAAGATTTTGATCGAGAAGGAGGAGAGACTCGAGGAGATCGAGGTTAAGTGCGCTAAGCGAGGCAAGCCTTCTCAAAGCTGAGACGAAGAATTATAATTGACCTTCCAAGTCACCTTGCAAGAGCTTCACCGCTGAAGATACTTTACCTTTCAACTTCTCGCCCCTCGCGCTTTCTTTTACTTTAGGAGAGCGATAGTTCTCACTTTCTCTAGTCTTGAAGGAGATTGTCCAAAATCGGAACCAAAACAATCCAACCTGGCAACCACCTATCGCATAGGTACCCTATCTTAGCTTTCAAGATTGCAACAGTGACTCATTATTTTCCCCAGCCTCCGCATTTATATACAATTAATTGTGCTTTTCCCTCACAATTGCCACATTTCACCCTTGCCCCCAGCCTCCCGGATTTTGTTCGCTTTGTTCCTGGAACCTCGCATTGCAGACGGATGCCAACCGGATCCAATCGGCCGGCATCTTTACCTGCCTTGTGGGTCGCACAGTCCTCAGCGGGGCGAAATAGATCACTAGAAAGAGCTCATTGTTTTGCAAGCTCGTTGCCATGGTTGCATGGTTCGCGATATTTCTGATGAGATTTATTCATCTTGTCGCGGTCCGCGCCCATTTCTACTCCTTGTAGTTAGCATCATGCAAGCACTTTACACGAAGCACACCGCTGGCCAATCAGCTTGCATGAGGCCAAGCGAAGAAGCAAACTTCGTGAGCTGATCTTAACAACACCGCTTGCGTTGCCCTGCTCAACAGCTGTTGTTGACTCCTCCAGGTATCAAAGAAAACGTCACATCTCAAGCCTTTGAAACTCTGAAGTTGTATCTGATCAATCAGGAGTGGAGGAGCTTTGGTCGCGCCGCTCCTCCGCACAAACCCCGTTCATCTTGTGCAGAATTCACCACTATCTTTTCACAAAAAACTTCCCCACCTGCCTCCTTGCAGCCGAAAAGAAACCTTTGTGAATACGCTAGGTATCTTTATAGTAGATTCATAGTTCTTTGAAGTACCTTTTGCACGCACCCACCGCCATTGTTCATGCTGAAGTAGTGATGGAGGTACTTATGTTCACGTTCTTCCCCTCACGGCTGTTCACAACTTCCTCATAACCCTATCACACCGCTAGTTGAACCTCCTTGCCTGGATTATGAGGAAGTTCTGAATTCTCCAGCATCGTTGAATTGGATCCCCACCGAATTCCTGCTTTCTGAGTTTCCGAAGTTCTTTTCGCTCTCTCAAATTGCAGCCTTTTCCCTCAACTTTTGCTACAATAACTTCCACCTCATTCACTTTTCAAACATTCAAACTGGCGAGCCTCAGCAGAAATCAAAAGATGCCGACCGATACTGCTATTACGAGGTTGCTATATGCAATGCTTAGTCAGAAATGTCTGAAAGATGTAAGTCTAAATGCTTCTCTACATGCTTCTGCACAAGTTCACCATTCACACTTCACCGAATAATGACCCTGTGAAAATGCCCACTCACAACCAACCGGTCTTTACATCTTCATCTCCTTACGTTGCTTTCACATCTTTCCTTCAAACCATATAGCTGCCACTCCTCACTCTGGTCAACTTCAAGATCCAGCACAACCTACAACCAAAACCTCCTAGTCCAGGCTACCGACTTCTTACTAATCCTCACTGCTCTGATAGATCGACTGGAACAAAGTGGCACAAGACCCCATCCTTGCTCAAGAAATCACCAATGGTCATGCAGCACGCATGCGATACTCGCGCTTCAAAAAGCAAATGGACGGCACAACCAATATCCCGACGCGCAAACCACGAAAGAATAAAGTTTCCAAGTCTTCCTCCTCCTCCAAAGCACCCAAGCCCCGCAAACGTTCTTCCGGATCTGAAGAGGGCGATCAAGGATTTCAACATCACCAAGAAAAGAAGTTCAAGGCTGAGCCAGGAGAACCAGGAAGTTTCACGGGTGCAGCTGCGGACTCATTCAACTCACAATCTACAACTGTCTCGTCGGCAAGAGAGATGCAAACTCCAGAACCTGAGCCTGGAATGCATTCGCATGCTCCTCCAAGAATTGTGAAGCCTGAACCAGGTATCAATCTCACATCATATCAACCCAACACACCTTTGACATCTTTCTCAACCCCAAATTACACTGGTCGCTACGAGGCTTCGCCTTCCCCATCCCCAAATACAAGTTTCAATAATGAGATGTTTGCGACTAGCTTTGGAGACCCGGGAATGATGGGTATGGGTGTGGGAGGAGGATTGTATGGTGAGATGGGCAGGGGAGAGCATCATCAAAATTTGTATAGTGGGTATGGGATGGCGGGGAGTCCAGTTGGTCATCATATGGGATATGATGAGAGTTTGTGGCAACAGCATGGACATGGTGTTGTAGGAAGAGAGGGAGAAAGAGTCAGTGTTAAGAGTGAGCCAAGGTGGGAATGAGCAGCTTCTTGGTGGATTGGTCGGTGTTTGGTGGGCGGCGTCAGATTGTTTCAAGGGGTAAAGAACGTACCTCTTATTCTATAGTTTTGGATCTTGAGTTCTTGCCAGGAGTTAAATAGTGAGTTACTTTATCATTCGGGGCCTTAATTTTATGAGGGAACTTGTTGTGCATTTTCATTATGTTCCCAGATTTCCAATGTTTCACATTTGATATGCTGCTCTCATCTGTTTGGCGGAAGCTAATACGTATCTGAAGATTTAATACCGTTAGCTAACTTTCAAACTTTTTCGATTGGTCAAGATTGGCAACCATCGAACACCAAAATTGAGTGAGAGTGGGTGGATCAACAACGCACCAATTGCTGCCCGCTGGAGTGCTTTATTACCACAACCACGAGCATAATTTAGAGACCAATATCTATAGCATCAACAAATCCTCCCTTTCCACAATCATTCTTCTAGCTCACCATATGTAGCAATTTGATGGATGGTGCATATGGGCATCTCAGCAAGCAGCGGACTTCTCCTACTCGCATCAAGTTTGTAAGATTTTACAATCTCCGCATTTTTAAGAAAAACTAAACGATTAAATTCTTGAGCGTGCTGACACATACTTGTGTAGGTATGTACCAGTTTGTGCAGTTTGCTGCAAACAAAAGGAAATGGCATGGTTTGTAATAGTCATTTTCACTTCCCATTGATTCCGGCAAACAAGATTCTCAGATGTATAAAATTAGGGACTCCTCCAGCTTGTCTATGAATTCGTTGATGGAAGACCCATATGCTCAACGCCCATGTCCCATACTATGATATAGCCTGTCTGCCAATTGCTCCCAAGATGCCTGTTTCTCAGATCCTCCAACACAAGCACACAACCAAACCCTCTCCAACTCCACCAGAAACTACCAACTCAGATTCTCAAGCATGGCGGTAGCCCATTTGTGCGTAACTCCGAGGTTGAAATCGAGGGTGCCTAATTCGAAGATCATCCTGCGGATAATAGCAGCCAGTTGGAACACGCATACTCAGGTAAGCACAACAATGTGGAACCGTGATATGAGCAAGAACAGCCTTCTCAACATCCTTCGTGATCTCCTCATTACCACCCGCGTACTGCGCAACTCTAGATCTCTCATCCTGGTCGAGAACAGCCGAGAGACTGTAATGCGCGACCTGCTCCGCCATCAATCCTCGCAATGTCGAACCACTCTCTGTGTATTTGTACGCGAATTTAACGGCTTCGAGGGACACAAAGGCCATGGCATTTTTTCTTCTACTGAATGAAAGGCAGAATTGAAGGCGGGTTATTGCGTTTGCTGCGAGATCGGTATGGCCGTATTTTGTAGCGAAGACGTAGAGTCTGCACCAGGTGAGTTCGTGCTTGGCCTCGAAGTTTGGATCTGCGTTTGGTTGTCCACAAAGCGCGCAGGGAAACGCTCCAGTGTACACGAAATTGATTGTTTTAGCGAGGGTGATTGAATCATCCTCTAGAAGAATGAGATCCTCCAAGGGGAAGAGAGTCGTCTTCTTCGTTCTGGATGAAACCTTCAAGACATGTTCGAGGGAAGGAAGTCGACCGAGGAACTCTTCGTTGAGCTTCCAAAGCTTTGGTTCGGTGCCGATGAAGAGATTGACAGCTTCAATAGGCGATCTGATGATCATTAGGTTCATAGTTTTGAAGTGCGGAAAGAATCGATGAAGTGTTTACCTCTCGTTGTCAGGAAGCATATGGGAAGCGCCAAGACTTGTATAAGAAGCCATGTTCAAAGAATAATCTGCAGATTGCAGGTGAGCGAAATTACGATTATAAAAATTGGTTGAAACTTTGAGAAGGTCTAGCATCTTTGCTAGAATGTGCTTAAGGGGGGGTATAACTTATGACTTACTGTCATGCGAAGCAAGACGTCTCTTCAACACAGAAAGCCGTTGAGGGGAGGGTGTTGATGCACAGGTATTGAGGTCGCAAGCGTAAATTGTCGTGCTGGAGTTGGTGGACTTGGTGTAGGAGGAAGATATAAAGGCACCTCGCCTTTACGGGTCAGGCGCGTTCAAGAAGTGGGCATTGCGGGTCGGGCCGAAGGAGGTGGGTTTATATTCACTTGTCATGTCTTCTCCCTTCACTAGTTCGCTTCGGCTATCCTTCTCTTCCTCGCTATTTGCGTTCTCTTCCTTTGCATTCACTCGTGTTTGCCTTGTCCTAGATTCACCCGTCGGAATCGACGCGTCTGCTTTCCCTACAAATGCATTTTTCTAGACCGCCCTCTTCTCCTTCTCCTCCCCCCTTCACCACTTCCACCTCCGATATCATCCTCTTCCCAACACCGTCTTCTTCTCCACTCATTCCTCTTCCAACATTACAGCACCCTCCCAGAACACCACCACAGCAGTCTCTGAAATTTCAGCGAGAGCAAGTAAAATCTTATCCCAAACACACTGCATCTACAACTGACATGATGTGTAGTATTGCCTAAACCGCTTGGGTATTTCTACTTGCATCTCTCCCGCACTAAAGTGTCTAACTTCAACAATTGGAACGCAAGCTCCCTTCAAAACAGTTCTCGACTTTCGCCAAACATTGATCTACTCTTGTTCTCACCCTTCCTTAAATTTACCTGTCTCAGCCTCCACCGCTCCATAAGCCTCCTGTATATCTCCACGATGTCTATGTTGGCTCAGAACCAGCGCTCCACGAAATCGGCTCAGCTCAAGCGCCTAGGCGTAGACGCAAGCTTCATTGGTATGTTTTCTCCCTTATAAATGTCATTAAATGAGCACCTTGGGTCAAAGGTTTTAATGTTTAGAAGATACTTAGCTCTGAAAATCTTCGAAACAACGTGGCTATCATTGTTGGACCCGGCCGCGTGACCTTTACACTTAATGAAGAAATGCTGTGCAAAACAGTTCCATACTTCAGAGCAGCATTCCAGAGTCGGTTCAAGGACTCGACTGAAAAAACTGTTGAAATGCTAGAAGACGACCCTTCCACTTTCGGAAATTTGGTTCATTAGGTGTACACAGAGCAGGTCGAATGCCAACTCTGTGCAGTATACCGTGAAAAAGCGATCCTACTCCGTTTTTGGCTGCAGAAGAGTTGATTTCATCGTCTGCTCTATCGATTTTGGCAGACAAAATTGGGGTTGAAGGCCTACTTGAGGAATTGGAGGAAACAGTTTTGTATGGATGTATGCGCAAACACGCGTTTGCCACAATCTCGCCGAAGCTAGTCGAGCTCGTCTACGAAAATACGATGAAGGGGCTCGAATTAGAGAAATTTTAGTTAGACGTACTACCGCAACGATGGATGCTTACAATCCCATTGAGAATTATCGTGAGAACGAAAAGAAATTCGCGAAATTTATGGGTTCTAATTGGAAACTCACAAGAGACGTCATGGAGGTGGTGCGAGAAAATATTGTTGGAATCGTAGCCCTACCACATTGGGGAAATGGTATTAAACTCTCCGAATAGCTCAGTACATCAGGAATGGGAAAGGTCTGATATTTTGAACGTTGGAAAGTAGCGGGCAACTACATAACTTCGGGCTGTGGGCTTTCGTTTAGTCGCAGTTATATCATGCAAATGATAGCTTCTACTTGGGTTAAGATATCATATGGCGTTCATGATATTTGTAATTTTGCCAGAATTAATCAATAGTTTATTTGGACTTTCAGAGAAATAATTTTCTAATTGATTGTGACGTTTGATTTCTTTCGATCTAATACTTCACACTGAGAAACACTACATAATGATAAATAATATAAAGCGAAGAGATCAAAGGAACAAAGCGTTTTCCCTTTCCTGGATGGATTCGATAACTCGGTATTATTATGCTTATCCAACAGTTCGTATTACATACTCACACTGTTATCATTCCAAAGGCACAAAATTGAAAATTTAGAAAATTAATCATTTTATACGTTCTAACACGGAGAATCTCATGCGTGACTATCTCTCTACTTATGCAGCACCTTCAAGTGACCAAATGTGACACCAAAAGAGTCCAGGGCGCCAAGACCATCGGCAACACAACCTCAATTCCAACGACTGTTTGCTTTCCTCAAGAAATTTCAAGAACCACTCAACGCCCCATTACACAGACCCCGGAACGCGATTCCCGGTTACATTGCAAATCCAGATACAAGAGAAACTAAGAAATGCATCAACACAGATAAGGAAGGATCTTTCGCTTGGCATTTATATGTGTGCGCGGGGTTGTGAAAAAGTATATGGAAGTCACCGCAAAATCCTCACACAACTTCACACGTTCTCTACGCAACCGCACTTTCAATCTGCAGGCTTGAAAACTCAGCATTGATCGAGTTTTTGGCAGAATTCCGATTGGCCCTGTGAAATTTTATCAATTTTTCTCAAGTATCGGTGAAGGTGGGCTGGGATCGTGATCGTGATCGGCAATTTCCAATGTTTGTGATTGTTTTGCCCTGGTCAAGCCAACATTGATTGCAACGTTCTTCAGAGCTAACTTTTCCTGCCATTGCTTTTTCCTGAGATTCTACATCCTTCCAAGTAGCGTACGGGGTTTGATCGTTTCTCCCACAAGTTGTTATAATTATTGAGAGAAACTCTTGAATTTGGGGCCACACCTGGGATTCACCTAAAAGTTGAACATTAACCTTGATAGTCGACCGACACTTCACGACCACTTCAACTTTACCTTCCAAGCAGCAGTTTTTGCCTACTTAGTTTTCAGTTCTCACCTCTGCCCAGCCTCACGGTCTTACCTACAAATATCTCTCAACGCCTGCCCCGAATTTTCTTCTCTCTCAAACATCAACGATCTCGATCTCGACCACCCACTACTCATCTTTCTTCTTCAAATCTCAGGATATTCGTTTCAATCAAGATCTAGATCGAAACAAGCAACGGTAAGAGAACATCCTTCGTCGCATTCAACCCCACATCATACTAAACATCAAGCCAGCCTTCTCACTCAACTTGAATCGTCCACCCAACCCTCCTCGTCCAAAAACATGTCTGACGACTCAAAGGCAAGCGGCAAGGATGCTGTGTTCTTCCAGATCATCCTAACTTCCATGAAGAATAAGCCAGAGGTAAGTCAAACTCCCATTGCCATCGATTTGACGCCTCGAAGAATTATCTCTTGCTTCCTCTCCCCACCCATTACTTCCTCCATACAGCAATTTCTTCCTCTATCCATCAATTCCTCTCTCCCTACATCAATTGCTCCCTCCACACATCAGTTTCTCTCTCCACACACTAATTACTAATAACTTCACTTCTACAGGTCGACTGGGCCGTCGTTGCTGAGAAGGCCGGCTACAAGGACGCAAAGACCGCGAGCACTCGCTATGGTCAGATCATGAAAAAGATCACCGGTGTCACCGCAACCCAGGCCATGGCTGGAAACGCCGGTACTACTATCAAGACCACACCAAAGAAGGGCAAGGCTGTCAAGAAGGAAGTCGGCAGCGGTACCAACATTACTCCGTCCAAGGTTACCAAGCGACCTCCCCGAATGACCAAGACTCCCGTCAAGGTCCAGATCCATGATGAGGACGAGGATGAGGAGATTGTGGCCAAGGAGGAGAAGTTAGCCAAGGAAGAATATGATGACGACGAGGAGGAGGATGCTGATTCTTGAGCTTCTTCAATTGCTTTTTCCTTTCTTGTAATTGGAGTTTACGGGGAGTTCGTGGAACCGGGAGATTCTTTACGTTTTTTTATTTTTTTTTTTTTAAAAAAAAGGGCTAGAAACCCGATAGAGGCGTTTTCTTGCGAGATTTTGACTGGAATTTCGATCTGACTTCCGAAGTTTTTTTATTCACTTGAGAGAAAAGATCCGACTTGTTTCCAAGCGTCTTTCAAAAGCCTTAGAAAATTGACGGAGGCGTTTCACTGCGAGACTTTGTTTGGGAATTCAATCCGACTTCGAGGTTTTCATTCATTTGAGCGGAACACATCCGACATATTTCTAGAACCTTGTTGTGGAAATGGAATACATCCTCACTTGATATCTTCTTACATGATTGATCCCTACCTGATCCTTGTGACCCATATACCTCCTTGCGCCAGAGCGAACGTTAGCTGATGTTGAGATTTCTTAACTTCCTTACTTTTGATTAATAAGTTGAGTGAATGACGCTGCGTCTGGAATTTGAACTGGCATCAGCTCAAATTGAAAACTCGTTCGATAAAGTGAATATTCACAAGAACCACGAAAGGAAACCTGGCTGGATGTTCCTGATCCTTCCAACTCTTTGAATCTCAGTCGTTGAAACTAATTTGATTTTCAGTACAGCTTCAGTATTTCTCCACCTTGCTACCGAATCCCTCCACAACCGCGTCAATATCATACATCTTTTCTCACTTTCGAAAATAAAACAACCAACTCACCCCATTCATCCCATTCACCCACACCACCAATCCACTCGTCAGCCCCCCTCTTCGACTGCTTCTCTCAGCTATTCCTAAACCATCTCTATAATCGATTCCTATCATACCACCTGGATTTCGTAAAAGGCAATAAGATGGAATACCCAATGCATCTCCCTAACTTCCCTGTTGCGGCGCGCCCTGGACCAAACGGAGCGACCAGAGCCCGGACAACGACTCTTGTCGCCCAAGGAATCAATGAGCTCAAGAACCTCAGAGTTGATTGTTAAGGGATATATATGTTGAGATTTTATCTGGCACTCGTATCAATAATAAGTTCAAAAACAACAGCAGCGAACCAGCGATATCTTCTTCTTGTTCGACAGCAAATAAATAACGAAGATGAATAATCAAATTCCAAAATCACATCAGGGAAGTACAGAGAGAGTGTGCGTCGTGTTATCGCTACTACAAAAGGTGTCTATTATAATTTTAGGTTGGCAGAAACAGAAACAAGAAACAAAAACGTTGACGACGACTAGATCAAAGCCAGGAGAAGGACCAGGACGCATGTTCCCTGCCATTCGTTCTCGTTAACATGGTATCGACAGATCTATCGACTTGCTCATTCAATTCATATCCATTTATTCCACTCCTTCCTGCCACAATTTGCCCAACTCAGGCTTGCGTTCTTGCTCTGGAAGAAAAACAAATAATAGCTTCATGGTTTTACCATTCATTCGAGTCATCTATCTATTATTTCCTTGTGAGAGGATGAATCATTCTCCGTCGTTGCTGTGTGAAAATTTTGTCGATAATGATGATGATGTTCTTTGGCTCTTGCTTGGCTGCTTGGAGGGGACAGGTGGACGGGAGGGAGTGGGAGAATGTCAGGCTCATAACATATGAACTTTCCGTGGTTGAATTGATCGAGAAGTTCTATTGCAGGTTGAAAAATGTAAATAAAGCTCGGTGATGTGAGTGGAACTGAGGAATTTACATTTTCCTTGCTTTGATTTGGCGGGAGTGTTTTTCAGTTCAGGGCAAAAGTATCACAAAGATCAGATGCGGGGCGGATGTTGACGAAGACCTCCAACAGCCTTCACTGAGGTTCATTTAGACTATCAACCATTCCACAAGAGTTTGAAGGAACTCAAGAGAAGCCTTTCTCGTGCACTTGTGGCACCAGATCTGTTCTGACGAACCGCGAACCGTGAACCGTGAACCGCGAACCACTAACCTCACAACCACCCACCACTCTGCAAGATGTAGATGGAATAACCTGCCGTTCCAAGCAGAGAAGCAGTTCTGTCTTCATAAAAAGCAATCTGCTCAACTCTAGACTAGTATTATTCCTACGTTCACCCGCATGCTATTCTACCAAATTATCCACACAAGGGCCTCTACGCAGCATTGGGTGTAGATTCCACATCCGACTTCTTCCCTGCCGCTAACCTACGCTTCTTCTTCTCTATTCTCCACTGATGACAGTCGAAGGAAGAAAATATAAGCATTGCAATTCGAAGAAGGCTATTTCTCGCACCACAAGGTTTGAATTTTCCACGCACAACGGAATTACAGAGCACGTCAGACGGTGTCAGGAACGGAAGGACTACGGAGAGCCGTACCTAGCACAGCATAGTAGAATTCCAACACAAAATGAAAGCATAG
The DNA here is from genome assembly GCA_031472005.1 of Tetracladium setigerum. Taxonomy (NCBI): domain Eukaryota; kingdom Fungi; phylum Ascomycota; class Leotiomycetes; order Helotiales; genus Tetracladium; species Tetracladium setigerum. Next base: position 2,069,833 of record PZJY01000011.1, on the reverse strand, counting down.
GAGTAGGTCTTTGGTTGGAAAGCCTGAAAGTCAATCCAGTCATTGTATTCACGCTGACGAGAGAGACGGCGTCAAAAACCACCGACACTGGGAGTGGAGCTCGAGGGACGACTGGAAGATCGTGGAGGTTGGAGGTCAGAACAGCCAGTTCGTAGGGACCCATGAGAAGTGACCACACGACCTAAAATAGAAAGAGCTTTTTGTTAGCTATCTGCTTTGTCACATTTTGTGTGTGAATGATGTTGAGTGAGATGGGGGCTCTCCTACAGCAACTAAAGAACAGTGGTCGACGGCCTTTTCGAGGACACCAATGATGCTGCTGAGGATGAGGAGACCGATGACGATGACCAGGTAGACGATTCAGAGGATGATTTGAACCTGGAGATGGAGTGGCTTTTGATGGGAAAGGGGAGAGACGCCATTGCTATAGAGGTCGGAAGTTGAATCATCGGCGGTGGAAGCTGGTTGGTGAAATCGTCGATGCTGGCCACGATGAGCAAATCTGGATCGATCTCGGATGATATCTTTGTAGCCGATGAGAAGAGTAGAGAATAGACGCTTAGTCCAAGGAAAGGATGGAAATGATACCAAATTTCACGGAGCAAACTCCGAAGTAATAGCAAGAAGCATAGAAGAACAATATCCCAATGTTTCCTGATTGAACGATATTTTTGATCTGAAGATGAGAGAGCGAGAGGTGTCCGTTAGCAAACGTATATTAACTGAGAAGACTTCAGCAAGAAGAAGCCAACCCAGGAGAAAGGGTCTATATCAGATTCTGGATTCTCATGGTACTGCCTCATTTTTCTCGGAGCCAAACAACATCCGCAAAGTGATGAATTTAAGGTATTGTCGAGCGAAGGAGGAGAAAAAAGGGAAAGGACCCCCAAACCAGCTGGCTGTTTGAGGTCTTCCTCCACTCGAGCTCTCTCCCCTCCCCCGTTTGCGTTGCAAAACAACGAAATTGAAGGAACGGATACAGACAGATGAGAGACAGCAATATAGAAGCTGATGAACCGATTCAGTGCGAATTTTGGAGGTGCTTGCTTTCATCCTCAGCAACCGAAGGTAGGTAGTGATGATGGCAACAGCAGCAGTAGGCAGCGGCATTGTTTGTTTGTTTGTTTGTTTTGTTTAATTCTCCTTTTCTCGCTTATGTCAGGAGCTGCTGGGCAAGAAATCATGGTGGACTTCTATCCACGTACAATTCCATACCTATAGGTAAGATTTACATCATTCCCAGGCAAGATTCAAGCTTATCATCTATCACATCACAAGAAAATCACAAAAAGCTCCACAACAAAACAAAACGAACAAAACGAACAGGACACAAAATTATGCAAGCAAATTTTTTCAGATATTGCATTTCTTTTCCTTCGCCCCAGTCTCTTGCCATCAACCTTATCACCTCCATAGCTAGGTACTATATAGCTAGGCAACAACTAACTTACACACGTTCCCTCTTCTTTCCCTCCACGACTCCTCCTCCCACCACAACTCCTCCAATATCTCGATTGTGTTAAAAACTCATGCTAAAAAGCTCCCTCCTACCCAGCGTGCATACCCATTTGTGCAAGTTGTTCAATAAAATATATTCTCTTCTGCATTTCCACGCTTGATTTTGAATTGAAATTCATGGTATCAAAAAAGAAGAAGAAGAAAAAGTCCGAAAAATATTCATCGGAGAGAGAAGGAAAAACAAAACAAAAAAAACAGGTACAAGGCTAGCTGCAAAGGGAAAACCCCATAAATCCCCAACCGTAAAACGCCATTGATCGATTTCGTGTCCCCATCCCATTCTATAATATGTACCTACCTATGCATGCATGCGACCCACCAAACCCAACCCAAACCTCCCACGCTAAACAACAAATATCGAGTAGTAGAAAAGGGAAAAAAGTAAAAAATCCCAAAAAAGTCATGCCTCCCCTCCGACTGCAATTTATTGAGATTGGGGGTTATTGTTGGTGTTGGTGGCAGTGGTATTATTGTTGTTACTCGCCGTAGACGGTGGAGACGGGGTAGTAGAATCAGCGGTAGTGGGTGAAGAGGTTGGGTTTGTTGAACGACCTCCCAAGCGGAGTCGATCTCTCAATCGTAACCTACTAGGTTCTTCATTTGGTTGTTGTGCCTCTCCATTCGAAGTCGTTGGTGGTGAAGGTGAAGCCGATGTCGTTCCATCCGCCGCTCTTGATTCTTCCCTCAATCTTCTCAACTCTGCGATCCGTTCTGCTGGTGGTGCGGTACGAAGACGGTGCAAGTCTAGGAACCGAGACATTCGTCTCCTGCCGTGTGCATTTGCCGTTTCGGTACCTGGCTCGGGAGCAAGTGGTGGTGGGAGTTCATCCGTTGCTGTTGTTGTTGCTGCTGCTGCACCTTCAGCGGCTTCCTCTCCTTCGCCTTCAACCTTGGGGTTTAGATCGTGGCGACAGAGAGGGCAGGTTCCGGAGACATTGAGGAGCCAGGGGTCGATACATGCTGGATGGAATTTGTGATCACAGGGTAAGACTCGTACATCGTCACCAGCGGCAAAGGCTTCCGTGCAGATTGAACATTCAATCGACTCGTTGCCTTTTGCTGCCTCGGAGCCGCTCTTGACAGATTCTGCTGTTCCCATTCCCGATGCCATCTCTACTCCAACTGCTGGGGCTGGGGTTTTTGATTGTTCGGTGTTGGCGTCCTTGGTATTATCTGCTTGAGCTACTACTGGCTTGTTATTGGTGTTGTTCGCATCTCCCAGTTCGATATCTGCATTTGTGTTGCTTTTATCCTTTCCTGGTTCCGACTCCCCAAACTTCACAATGGGTATGGTTTCCAACATAGCCTTCGCCAATCCTTTCGCACGACTTTGTCTGGATCGTCCTCCCACTGCCGTCCTCGGTCCGTATCGCTCCGGGTTTCGATGGGCTCGCAGAGCTCCGGTGGAGATGATGACCAAGAACAACAAAGTGATTATGCCAGTAATGGCGTAGAGTATGCTCATTGCCACAGCTGTAGTTGGCGCAGGTCCCCCGGGACCATTGGGTGGCGGGCCATTGAATGTATTCTCGTCGGATGCAATGCTCGAGTCCAGCTGGCGGCCTGGGGGGGAGTTTAAAGCATTGCTGATGCGGGTCGAATCGTCCGTGTCTGTCATAGTGTAGATTGAGTTGTAGCCGAAGGAACCTGAGATCTCGCAGGCTGTTGACGAGGTCGAGAACAGAATGATAGCATCGGGGCGGCGTTGACCTGCCTGGGTGATCAGATCGGAGGGAGATGCGGTTTCGCTGCTGCTCGAGTCGCAACTGATGAATGCTATGTTTCCAATCCCAATTGAGCTCACGGTGCTGTTTGTAACAAGGACCAGAAGACTCGTTGTTCCTCTTGCGGCAGGAATTTGGATGTGCTAAGTCAAAGAATCAGGTTAGCCCAAACTTCGCATTGAATTTGATCGAAGCGCGTATGCGGTGGGGGGGATACCGACGTTAATTGTGGCAGCATTTTGACCGAGACCAGCCTCTGGGGTGAGCGGCGCAATGTTGAAAGGTCGAACACCGCGTATGCGAAGTTGTATCTCTCTGTTGCTGACGGGTGGAACGATGGTGGCATTTGAAGGGATGGTTTGCTGTGCGGATGTCGCGGCGGCCGCGAATGCCAAAATCAGTATCGATAAGAAGTTCGTCATCGTGCCGGATCCTTGTCAAAGAGAGAGCGTGAATGGAAGTCGAGATGTGAAGAGGGTACACTATCGACGTCGGCTCGTTGAAGCTTGCTATTCTCCTCGTCGTCGTTGTTGTTCCTTCCAGACACAAAGCAGTCGTGAATGTAGGAGGAGATTTGCAGTCGAGGTGGAAGGAGGGTGGATTGACGACGACGTGGATTGTCGAGGTGGATTATTACTGTGGACGGCGGCCGGGGGAGCTTTAAAAAGAAAAGTGGTGATGAAACTGGTCCGAGGTGGTGCCAAGATTGGCCGTCTATGCGATTGCCGATTGGCGTTTCTTTGCTGCTTTTAGCTTTTTCCTCCTGGCGTTCAGCAGCAGCAGGATGGATGGATGGATTGTTGTCTAGAAGAGCGGGAGGAAGAGGACGAGGATGAGGAGGAGGAGAGAATCGATAGATGGATAGATAGGTGCTAAGGAATGTAAGATTTAAAGTCAAAATTGACAGCGACAACTTCAGCTAGCTTACTTACAGGGCTTAATTTTTCGAGTTTGCGCTAGGTGTCGCGTGTTTAGGAACTACTACTTGTTTAAAAGTAAATAGTGAACACCAAAACGATTCATAGGTAATAGGTACACTTCAAAGTAAAAACATCTCTTTCCTCCCATCCATTCATCATACACACGGCGGATGCCTCGAGTCAAGTACTCTTTGGAATCTTGGAATCTTTCTTGGAATAATCTTGGGTCCTTCCCCTTTGCGCGCAAGAGAAAGAGCAGGCTCGCATTCACCGTATCAAGGGGAGTTCATCTAGTAGTCTGACGCACCCTCGACCACTTCTCGATAGTTTGACAAGCGCCACAAATGGAATCTTGTTCTAGGCGGTGGGGGAGTCTCAGTCTCCAGAGAAGCAGCAACTACTCGGCATCGGCGCATGTGTAGTCTCACTGCTCACTGGTCTGCTGAGGGCCCGAGGGAGGAAGGTGTGAAGGTGTTTACCTGTGTTTACCTGTGTTTGCTGAAGCCCGTGGCCAAGTGGCTTTTGGGGCTTTTGGGCTGGACGAACTCCGCATCGCAGGAGTATATTTCTGCACTGCCCCTCATCCCTAGCAAAAGGCGTCGTAATAGTCGTTCTATTCTCTCGGATTGTCCGGGCGAAGAAATTGTTTGTGCTTTTGCAATATGTTAAGCTTCCTCAAAACCTCCTCTTTCACTACCTACGCCGGCATAGAGTATGTCCGGCAGGAATAAATCCATCGCTTACTACCTATTATTCCACTTCTCTTCTTCTCTAGATGACGAACAAAATTTCCGGGTTTTCCTTCTTCCCTTCCAAGATCTCCACCGCAGCTTGACATCCTCATCCTTGTTGATCTTCCCCGGATCTCCCGAGGCCGTCCCAACACCACCAATCACAACACAACGATATCGAGATTTCCTGGGTGTTGTGCCGCTGCTGCTTGTTCACAACACACACCACCGCCTTTCGTTGCTGCTTTCTCCCGTCCTCAGAGTAGTTCTACTACTTCTCTCCCCCATCCCTGGTACTACCGAAGAATGGCGCAAAGAGGAAATGTACGAAGTAACCCTCCCCCAAGCCTCTCAGAAAATCAAGGCATGTGTACTTGTTTGATAGGCGGCCCTTGTGCTTGGCAAACCGTTTCAGACGCCTCGGACGCTGTTTGGGTCAGAAGGGGATGCTTCGGATGCAGTGGACTGTGATAAGCCAGAGCGCATTATCATTATTACAGTCCTCGTACTGTACGGAGAACGGTGATATTATTTGGAAGCTTTTGCTGCTTACTGCGAACGAGGGCTGTGTAGGCACGACAGGACAGGCCAGCAGGGCCATCCGAGGATGCCGAGTGTCAAGTCAAGCGAAGTCTCGAAGATCAATATCATCATGGACGAAAATGACGGTGTAGAAACTTTGAGACGTTTGGGAACGTTTGGAAGTCGGAGAAGAATAATGGATACCTCCTCGCCTCACAATTATTTTGAGACTTGTGACTCAATAATTTTGCGTCTTTGATATCTACATACTTGTGTGTGGCAGCAGCAGGTTTCCGTTTCGTGTTATCTCTTTTCTGAGTGGGTGTCGTGGGAATCTGAATGCCTGCATTGCAACATCGTGGGGGTGAACAAAAAAGAGTGTCACTGACGAGTGCTTCGTGACCCATTGATCGAGAATCGTAGATTGTTGATACTATCGCGACATCAGACAAATGTTGAGAAGACAACTGCATCTTAGTTATCTTCAGAGTTTCGCTCGATCGATCTAGGTACCGGCAGTTGATCAACTCTTGCAATAGTACCTACCTCGTCGCATGGCCTTTAGCCAAAAAGGGTGAGGCTATCTCCATTTATCCGCTGCAACGGTGGGCTGCAAGTTGTGGTGCATCCATCGAGGATCTTTTCTAGAAGCTTTTGTTTATCCTTCGGCTTATCGACTTGTTGCTTGACCTCTCTCTCGTGGCTCCCACTCGTTGTACTCTTTGTGCCCTCTGTTTTTCGAAATTTCGAGAAGATAGAATGCAAGAAGTTGCCACTACTTCATGAAGAGAAGATGGTCGTTGCTGTTGTTGATGTTGTTTTCCGAGCCTTTAGGTTGATATATTTGGGTCAGTTGTTATGAGTTCCGCAGTGGAACACGTTGAACAGAGCATCTCGCTTCATCTTATACAGTAAATTTTATTTTTATTGTTATTATTAGTTCAGTTATTACTGCCATTTGTTTGGAAATAAGGATGTGTGTTCAACGACAGAATATCCTAGTGTCGGGTTTCCTTACTTAAACGCTACTATCTACAGAGTAAGAACAAACAAACTATGACACTCTCCAGTGTAGAGCTATACCTTTTAGGTCAAGGGTTGGGTTAGCTTATCTTGCCTCGTCTTTGCTTCAACGAAAGCCCGTTGTATTTTCTTTCGGAAACATGGAAGACTGTTCATTGGTTTCTACTTGCAGTCTACAGCTAGGTGGTTTGGCAAACCATTCTTCTCCGAACCACGTGACTACCTAGCCAGTGATATCTCTGTTTGCAGAAACAGATCCAAACTCACTTCTCACTTCGTACCTGTACATTCCTCGTTCTGTTACCTCCACAAATGGAACGTTTCTTCGATCATGGCATCCTGTATTGCTTTTAAGAAGGGTTCTTGCAAATGGGGAGCCAAGTGTAACTTTGTCCATGATACAGTCAATCCAGCTGCTGGACTTGCAAACGCATCTCCTCAAGGTAAATTTCAAAGTCCCATACATACCTCATATCTCAAGAGTTCTCAACTGCTGGTATACATACATAACGATAACATAGCTAACGTAATTCAGAAACTAATCTACCCCTCAGACCAAGACCAAACAAAAGCAACGTTCAGGGAAGTTCATACACCACTTCCACAACTCAACGTAGTGATGGAAGACCAAGCCGAACAGGTGGTGGTGGTAATCAAAAGCTCTCACGCAGCGACCGAATGTTCCTCAATGTCGGCCCTCTCCTTGAGAACATCTTCATCTCCGATAAGCTTCCCAAATCCAACAACCAAGACCAAGAAATATCCAACTCCTCGGAGGAAGAATACGTTACCATCACGAACTATGAGACTATATCCTCATACTCCTGGAAAGACATCGACCATCCCACAATCTACGTCCCCGGCCTCCCCCAAATTCACCCCACCTAACCTCCCCATCCAACTCGTCCGCGACAACCTCACACGCTCTAAACCTCGCTCTCCAGCTGCGGCTATAGATCCTCTTTTCCAAACTCTCCTCTCGACCCATCCTTCTTTCTCTATGGACCCCATTCATCTCGTAACCGACCGCAACAGTCTGCGCAAGCTTCTCTCGTTCGCTTCCAACGAACCGGGTACATGGCGTATTGAAGTCGATATGATCCACAACACGATGTTTTTCAATCAGTGGGAGGAGTTTAGACTTATGATTCTTAATGGGATGCAGGATTCGGGGTTTGGACATGCGTTTGAGGAGGCGGTTACGAGGAGGGATGGGGGGATGGAGGATGTGCTTTGTCATGATAGGATTGTGAGGTATAGGCTTGGTGGGGTGGAGTGTTTGGTTAAGTTTGAGGCTGATGCTTTTCTGGATGATGGTGGTGATGGCGATGGGGGGGATGAGGGAAGTAAAAAGCCAAAGGATCATGATCTTGCGGGACAGACAATTTCATCTCCATCTCCATCTCCATCCTCAACCTCCAATCTTCCAGCATCACAACCCAAGCCAACAAAACCCGTCCTGAAACCTCCCTTCAAACCCATCCAAGTCATCCACAAACCCCAAACCAAACCCGCCAACCCACAATCATCATCACCATCGCCATCACATCAACCTCCCCCCTCTTCAATCATCGAAATTAAATCCACCAGCGGCAACAAAAAATTCAACCTCAAAAAAACCCTCCCTCAACTCTACTTCTCCCAAACCAAACACCTCTGCATCGGCACGCACACCAACGGGCTCATCACCCAAGAATTAGAAATGAAGGATATGAGTAATGAGCTTGTGGCGTGGGAGAAGGGGAATCAAGGTGAGTTGAGGAATTTGATGTGGGTTATTGGGAGGATTAGGGCAGTTTGCGCGAGTAGCAGTGGGGAAGGTAGTGGGAAAGAGAATGGGAATGGGATGTGTACGGTTGTTTGTACGGTGGTGGAGGGGAGGAAGTGTTTGAGTGTTTTTGGGAGGGGGAGGAGTGGGGGGATGAGTGTTAGGGAGGGGTTGTGGAGAGGTTTTGGGGGAGAGGTGGGAACGCGATGTAAAGTCGGTAGGTAGTATGTAGGTATGTTGGTTGGTTATAAAGAAGGAAGATAAATGATTTGGGCACTGTGTGATTTAATTCTTTCACTGGGAACTGGAAAGAAGGAGAATCCAAACTCAAGAATGGATATTTTACGAACTTTCGGTTCATCATATGTTTTCGGTGACAAGTCGATATTAAAACTTTTGTCAGTCTCCGGGAGATATCAAAAGGCAAATCATCATTGCTTGCGGTGGTGCAGAGAATCAATGCGAAGTAACATTCCTCCCCTCCCCTCGTTACTAGTTCTGTTCATTATAACATGTAATACCTTACCGCAAATTTATAAAGACACTCACGACCGGATTTGCAGAAATACGTAGGAAGTCATTATCTCTATTTCATTGATTGTTCAGATTAGAGCAGAAATTAAAATAAAGAAAAATATCCATAAATCACTACCTCGCAATCAAAAACATCACTCGTCAATCCCACCCCCCAAATACATTATTGATCCGGCCCAAAACCAATCCTCTGAATGCTACTTTACCTACCACATGTCTTCACAAGCATACTCCCCAACTCATCAAACTCCTCTTCAAATCCCCCTCCCCAAAAGCACTTAACCCTCTCAAGCTCGCAGAAACTGCTTCCGTCTTTTTCGTCTCAAAGAATTTATTCCTACTTTCACTACCGTCATCATCCTCGCAATCATCGACCACCATCTGCTCAAAAAACGACATTAATCTCAAGCCAGGAAGTTCCTCCGGAGAGATGTTCTTCTGCGAGAGAGTATTGAGATTTTGAACCCATTTCTTGAGAGGAATTGCGGATAGTTTGGTGGTACTTTTTTTATTGTTGTTGTTATTACTGGAAGAGGAGGCATGTTGCTGCAGCATTGAGATGACATCTTCCCATTTTGTTCGATGAGGGTTGACGATGTTGTGAACGGCGTAAGATTGGATATCCATGCCCCTACTCTCACTCCCAACGCGATGGGGGAAGAGAATATCGACAATAACACCCGCAGCGACATCAACCGGTACCCAGTCAATAATTTTCCCTGGGAACGCCGGGATAGCGCGGACATCGGGATGAAGCGAAGTCTTGAAAATAATTGGCCACATCTCATCTGGATTCCAATGACCTGTGACGCTATTTCCGCAGAGTTGGCCGACGCGGAGGAGTTTGATGGGGATTTTGAGGTGGCTGGATGCCGTTTGGGTTATTCTTTCGACTGTGAGAATGCAAAGTCAGCTTGTATTTTTGGGGTAGGGGGGAGAGTAGCCAATAAGATTCATAATTAAATTGATAGTAAAAAGAGAAATATGGACGAAAGACGGGGAATATACGTACTAATATATTTACTCTGAGCGTACCCAGTCGAAAGGGAAGTTCTTGGGTTATCACCAACAGGAAGTTCCGGAACTCGAGACGGGCTTCCTGGTCCTAAACAAGTACTGACGCTACTAGTAAATGCGAATGTCTTCATCTTGCCTGCGCTACAAAAGCGGAGAAGATTCATGGTACCTAGATAAATGGTATCAAATTTTGCTGCTCTTGAAGTATTAAATCTACGGATGGGAAGGACGTACTGCGAATACAATCACTTTCAAACCTCTCGACGGGAAGAAGGAAATCAACTTTCCACGCAACGTGGATGATCGTCGTGACGGTATTCGTGAGGGTGTAGTAAGTGTCGATGTCGAGACCAAGTAAGGGATCTTGCATCACGAAGTTCAAGAGCTTGAGCTTGGAAGTGGATGAGAGGATTGAGGGGTTCATATGTCGAGATTCAAATGATTTGATTATTTTGTCTAGTGGGTTGGAGCCTCGGACTAGACAGTAGATTGTTTTGACCCTTTCGCTCTTTAGGAGTGATGCGAGGAGAGAGGTTCCAAGGGACCCTGTGGCTCCGGTCAGAAGAATGACTTGTTCTTCGTTGTGAGATGTGGGACTTGTCGTCGGAAGCAATGGCCAGCTCTTCAATTCCGAGTTAAGAGTGGCGATTATCTGGTCTATAGTTTGGAAAGATCTGTCAATAGGCTCACCACGATCATTGAATGAATGTAGCATCAGTGGGCTCAAGGCAGCGACAAGCTTCCCCAAAGTGGGATTTTCAAAGATCGCACTGATGGAGATGGATCTTCCAAGATTTGACGAGATAATCGAACGCAGCGTGATTGCAGATCGAGAGTCGATGCCCAGGTCGTAAAATGAAGTGTTGTCGTGAATATCTGCTTCTGGGGTAGTGCACAACGAAGCTAAAGTCGTCCGAAGAAAACCAGAAAGCTTCCCGGTGAACAAAACGCTTTCCCTTTCAGAGTACAGCTCGTCAATCTCGGCGGCATATGCTGCTTCTGCATCTTTTCGCCGAACATTGCCTTTTGGCGTGGTCGGAAGCCCTTGTCCAAAAGGGATGTGGTATATCATCTCTTTTCGAATGTGCGAGTGAGATGGATAATTGAGATTGACTTTCTGGACTGCTTCCCAGACAACTTGCTCAATATTGCGATTCTTTGGAATGTATTCAGGATTAGGCTCCAACAACAGGCCTGTCCCTGGTCTTGAATGCCCAACTACTAAAGCTCTTTTGATTGATTTCGACGAAGTCTGTATGTCCAGTTGCAGGGCGTTCGCAGCCGTATTCTCTCCATTTGTATGAATCAAAATGTCATCCCGTCTCCCTATTAGTGTAAAGAACGCACTACCAGCAGGTTCCTCCACAAATAGATCATTTGTTCGATATGGTTCGTGAGTTGGTTTTCCTTCCCAAAGCTCTGCAGCAAGTTCAAACCCTTTATAAACGACACACTCGTACACTCCTTCTCCAACTGATTCCATCTTCAAATATGGGCTGTCTGGGTAGAGACATCGAAACCTGTAGGTATGTGGATTGTCCCTAGTGTGGGGGATTGTGCGGAAAGGAGGTCCAATCTCAGTACTTCCGTAGGTCGTCTTGAGATTTACTCCTGCTGCCACAAGTGCATCAACGATGGTCTTGGAAAGTACAGCTCCTCCAGGTTGCAGCACTTTTAGGGAGACTAAGGGATCGAAATCACCACCATTCTCCACGATATAGTCGTACATGTTCTCGATCAATGTTGGAGCACAGTGTACACAATCGACTGTGTAACCCATACGAGACAGTGTCTTCCAAGCAGTGAATATCGAAGATGAGGACGGCGGCCAGCGGAGTGGAGGAAATGATAAGATTTGACCGTTCGGGAGGTTTGAGAGGGCTATTGAGATACCTGCGATGTGGTATCTATATGTTTTTAGTCCATGCCAATTAACGCAGATCGGGAGATTTACAGTGGGAAGAGGAGAAACCAATTCTTGACCTTGAAATCTGGAAAGAGCCTGTACATCCGCGCAATAAGCATCATGCTTCGATTTGTGTGGATTATTGGTTTTGGCATTCCAGTTGAACCGGAAGAATGGATGATGAAACTGTGCCTTTCCCAGACATCTCCGAAATCTTGGTATTTCAGGTTGTCAAGGAACTCAAGTGTTGAACTTGGAGTGATCAAATCGCGAGGCAGGTCTTCTACCATTCTGATCTTTCTCCGGAATCGAGCGTCCACTTTGCTGTTCTTCGAGTCCGTAATGACCGCTACAGCCGTGCATGTCTCAAGAAGAAAGTGTAAGGCACTTGAAGCATTAGACTCTGCCAGTAATAGCACCCGAACACCGAGTTTCTGGAGTGCCAGTTGAGTGCAAAAGTACTCAAGTGTCCTACCTTCCCCAAGAAGAGCGACAGTAGGCTGGATTTGTGTCGCGTTCGCTGCCAGAAGTTCGTCCTCTAGATCGTGGGCATATCGCAATGCTATATTGCTTGTCACTCTGTCGAACTCATCCCAAGTCATACACATGTACTCGGTGAATGGCTCTGCGTTTTCAGGGAATAGAAACGCCTTAACGCCTTGGTATGTTGTCGCATTGTATCGAACCAGAGCTCCGAGACTGAGAAGTTCAGGATGTGAGTATCGCTTCGAATGAGGGTCGCCATGAAGAGACCAGAGATTTCGTAGCTCCTGGGAAGCGCAAGAAGATGGAATAACGGAGGGGTCAGAACAGACTGGGGTGATTTTGGTGATGGGAAGCTCCGACACTAGCGGGTTGTCTTCCATCATTGGGGCCATTTTGAATCGTGTGTACAAACTTTGCTGAGAATATGGACGTTGAGAGAAAAAAGAAAGGCAGAGTGAAGATAGAATGAAGTACTCCAAGATGAAATAATGCATCAATGTAGAAAGTGGACGGCTCTAGTTACCTAAATTTTGGTCAGTGCCATCGAGTATGAATGTGCTTACATTCACTTGGCTCCTGACCGTTGGCCGTCTGTCTCAGTATATTTCCAAATCCCAGATGATATAACAAGTCATCATCGACTCGATTCGATAATCAGCGCCTATTGGTCCTCCCCGAGGTGCTGATGACATTTTCTAGAAATGCCCGGATGATGCCGACACTTCTCAGGGAATAAGGACAGAGAATGGCGAATCGCTTGACATGACGGGCGAGGCTCTTCAGCTCCACATGTCTCTGCATAAGCAACTGTATACGAATACTGCAAATTGGGTAGCTGTAGGTGAGATTACCCTATCATATTGAAACCCAGCTGATGGATGTATGCGGGGCATCATAATCGGATCCGCTTTGTCGGGAACTATTGAAGGGCAAGTAGGAATCCACCCAAGACGCAATGGCGGAATGACCGGGCGGTTTACCGGGCAAGGTTGGCGTGTTATCGTTAGAAATTGAAGCCGCGGAAGGTGGGATCAAATAGAGTGAGGATGGCTGAACTTTGGCACATGTGGAGCCGGACTGGACTACCAAAAGCGTACCCTGACGAATTATGGAGCTAATGTGGTGTTGGTAACATGACATTGTTAGAATTAATGGGACGGTTTGCGCAAGCCGTCGGCCAGTGTACAAATAAATGATAAGTCTTCTAATAGGGAAGGGAAAGACTAGACATTTTAGGAGGCGGGGAAGTCAACGTTTTATTGCTTGGCGCTATGCTTTCTTGGCGAATGTAAGCGAATGCACCACCTTCTCCAAGCTCATATCACCCTTGGATAATGGCGGGAGGAATGCCCGAATAACTCATGGATCCTCCAAACTTACTCGAACGTCCAAAATCTTTTCATCTTCACTTGACAAATACCTCCCCAGGCTATGGCTTGGGATCCCTGCATGCGCAAGTCTGAGAATACACCGCAGTTCACATACTGTGAAATTAAGCGAAAGAATTAAGGAGAGGGGATGAACCAACCTTTATTCTACTCCACCCAGAAACCCGCTTACAAATTTAGGGAGGTAGAACTATTCTGTCTCTAATACTACTCTCTTATTTATCTGATTAAGATCTTGGAGAAAAGCTTCCATGTCTCTGAACGTGCCGTCAATGCCCTCGACCAAACTGAGTGACAAAACGAAGAATTACAGACATAGAACCTCGGACAACTAACGAAACAAAAACTTATATTTACTTATGGTCTGTTCCTAATGCGCGCAGCTTCAGTCTAACCCGCCATTAATATTAGAATAAGGCGTTCTATTCATGTTCAATTGGTCATATGGGGATTGCAAAGATGCCAAGATGACCAGCACAAAATATCAAAAAAAGACTCCAAAAAAGAATCACATTCAACAGCAGGGATTCGCTGGTGGTCACCCACCCAACTACTAATCTACCGATTTGAGGCTTGTGTATGGCAGAGCGGACGGGATGCCCAATTTTCCTCAATCTATGGTCGAATGTATAAGCCAGTGCTGTTCTTTGCATATATATACTCCAACTTTGAAGGATGCAGAAGCAGGGCTTGAGAAAAGAATAGCCAGTAGGGTTCTTAGAGGCTTCTGTTTGATTGTGCTAATTTTTCTCTAGTTTTCTTTCTATGCTCATGCGTTTGATATAGGTTGTATTGTAAATCATTTGGTGCGACGTATCCTCCGTGCTCTTGTGTAGCGATAAATCAGGAGTGCCAAGAAACTAAAAGGGGCTCATACTCCTTACTGGATATGCGGTTAGATTGCTAGATGAAAGTGTTTCCAATGGCCAATTGATTCCCTAGATACAAGATCTCACGACTAGATTACTGTGTCTTCTCATTGTGGCGTACTCAATTCGAGATCAAGAACTTCGTTAATCGCCAAGGTGTGATCTGGTAATAGAATTGGACTTTTCATGCAATGGATTGTTCATAACTTATGTCATGATGGAGATGCACATTCATTTGCCTGGTGAAGCTTAACTTGTAGTCTGTAAAGCTATATCTTTCGTGTTGGAGAAAGGCCACGTTAAAAATGCCATTTTCGTGGCTCTACATGCACAATGCAATCATTTAAGTTAAGGGGAGCTTTGAATCGGATCCTTTGATATATGCATAATTATTTCTAGGTTTTATATACATAGACGGCCACCCACGCAAGTCTTTTGTCTTGCCTATGAACAACGTTTCCTCTTCTTGATCATTGCCCCAAATAAATGAGACTTCTCCACCCTTTCCTCCCTGCCAAAGTAACCCCACTAAGTATCGCGAAACGATAATATCCGGAAATCAACCACTCATTCATTCATTCCCTCTCGGTCATCTATTAGTTGCTGTTAAGTGATGCAAGTTCGGCCGCAGTAACTGGTATCACAGTACCATGTCGTGGGCTCTTCGGCAGAGTGAAAGATTTGGAAACAACCCAGTTAGGATTTGCAATATCCGCCGTCTCGAGTGGGATATATCCACGATCACCATACTCATCGACAAATAGATAGAACTTCTCTCCATTCACATCACCCACGTTTGACTTGAAAGAAGTTGGTCCTTCCACGGCCTGAGTGCCGGCTTTGCGACCAATGCAAGAATCAGTGATCGTCCACGAAGATAGAGTGGCTCGGAGAGAATCCGAACGCTCTTGAATGATATCAGTGCAACCTGTTCCAGTTGCGCCTTCGTCTTTGGTGAAGCGGTAGTAAACATTATCCGACTTGATGACGGTGGAATCAATACGAGATGATCCATTGTCGTCTTGCCAAATTACTGGTGTGCTGAAGGTGACGAAGTCGCGGGTTGTGGCGTAAAGCATGCGGTGATAGGTGTTACCCGTGTGATTGACATCGTCTTCAGCGTAGAGAGATGATGCCCAGAAGACGACGTATGCTCCGATGCCTTCGTCGTAGAATGCCTCTGGAGCCCAGGTGTTTCCGACGGTGGGAGGAGAAACCAAAACGTGGCGCTGTGCTGACCAGGTCTTGAGATCATGAGACTCCCAAACTTCGAGATAGCGACTTCCAATACGGACTGAGTCTCCCCATGAGGTACCAGAGCCAATTGACAAGTCGGTGGCAATGAGGTAGAAAGTGTCGCCTTCAGGTGATCGGATGAGGAAAGGGTCGCGAAGTCCTTTGGTACCCAATGAGGAGTTTAGGACTGGCTGTCCATTGTTTAACTCTTTCCACTGAAGCGCATTGTTGCCGATACTGGATGCAAAGAAGATGTTCTCTCCTGCTAGGGAGTTGCCGGTGAAGTAAGAGAAAGCATAACCCTCGAATGGTGCAATGTTTGCGGCCTTTCGGACCTTTGCCTTGAAAGTGCGCTTCCTTCGGACGCCGTTGTATCGAATCGTTGCAGTAAGGTCGACATTGGTATCGGTGGCTTGTCGGTTGACAACTCCAGCAGTGGTAATGACTTTTGGCTTGTTACTAGTCCACGCAATTTCTACATCCTGTCCATCCAATTTGGCAGGTAGGAAGAGGTTGCCACGAACATCAGCAATGTTGGTGACTGTAAGAGCTGCGAAAGCAGTGGTGATATTGTTCCTCGGAGTGATCGCCTTTCCGGTGACGGCAACGGCGAACAAAAGAGAGGAAACAATTCGAGCAAGGCCGCGAGAATGCATGACTGGTTGGAGATGTCAATGGTAGAATCTTACCAAAATCTCTCCCAGGACTTGTGCCGACTCCGTGATTTATATACCAAAGTCTACGAACCATGGTTCGTTCCCCACACATTTCTCGGCCCCGTGTTACGCGAATGAGTTCGGGAGAACGTTAGAATCTGGGGTAGAATACGGGGATAGCATTGCCTTGAACAATACTTCCAAGAATCGTCAGATACTCTGATGTGCCGAACTCCCAAGTACATCACAAGTTTTTCCATATTCGTCGTGACTCCCTCATGTGATTTGAAGAAGCTTGGGCTTTTGATTCGTGCGCGTATCAAGAAAACACTTGGTGCTGCAAAACACCTGCATATCCTCCGCTTTAATAAACTCAAATTGGGTTCTTTTTCATTTTAGCCTGACCGATTTGAATGAGGGAGTCAAGGCTTTACATGATATAATGAAGTGCCGGATGACGTTGGAGCTGGCTCGGTCCGCCTCGGTCCTTTGCGCACCTCCTGACCATTTGCCAAAGCTTCCCCACATCCCCGGCTTCCCCGCAGTTGAGACCGTGAGAAAATTTTGCAAGCTGTTCACTAATCGAAGGAATCGCATGTTATATATTTTTATGATATTCGAAAAATTTGGAAGAAAAGGCGTGGTTGCAGTATTGCAAATGGTGGAGTTCCAGGGTAGTCGAATATCGGATGAAATCCACGGCACCAAGGATACATTTAAAGACGTGGTATCAGCGACAGGTAATATCTGTTTCGATTTTAGCTGTAGAATTCAAGGCGGGTTTGATGTAACCCTGATACAACGAAGCCCTTGGAGACACTCGAATTTCAAGGATGAAGTACTGAGACAAACGCCAAATAAAGAACGATGAACACTTCGGGACTTTGGCGGGATCTGGATTCGGAAATATATTTCGTCCAGATTGATATTTACAAGTTCTCCACTTAATAGTTGTAATGACTGGTAGTGAATGGAAGTGGAAACCAGGGTGGAAACGGCAAAACTGCTGTCGCCAATACGTTGTTGTCAACTTGCAAGAACAAACCTTGCCGAATTTTGACTTGATAACTACGCAGTCACGCCCAAAATTCCTACTAAAGCTTTAATTAGCAACGCAAAAACAATCCATTTAAACCTCAATTTATGTTGTAAGTTAAATGTTTAGGAAGCTTACAATTGACAAAATCCAAATCCACCTTGCTTCTGAAACTTGCATATTGAATTCGCAACAATACGAGCAATCAGGCACTAAAAGACGTCCAAAGTCGCAAAACACTCATCTATTATCAACAGAACCCAAAGAACTAGGAGAGGCGAGATAACTGAGACGAACCAACTCACAGGGTCCAGTAGCCTAGAACGAAACGTGCTCGTCCTCGATGGAATGGAGCTGGGAATTTCCCGCCTCAACCCGATCAACTAACATCATCGCGATCGGCAGCGCCTAGATCGGGCATTTGATAGAAATAAAGTAGATGTACTTGCGGGTAATCAAAAGGTCCGGCGGCTTCGGCGGCACAAGTAAACGAATGAATGTCGCGGTGGCGAGCATGGCACCAGCTCTTCACGAAGCTGGGTTTTGATGCTCCTCGAATAGATTTCAAACTTCCTGGTTATCATATTAGCACAGTAACGGGTTTCCGAACGACTTGATTGGGTCCAATGAGCTTGCTCAACTTACATGGACTTTGTTTTGATATCCTTCAATTTCAATTTACGCTAGTTGTCTGCCAATCACTGTTCAGAGGAGGTAGAAAGATAGGTGGTTTGGGCTTGACTTCACATAACTACAGATAATTAGAATTATATTGATGAAGTAGACGGGTTTGCTACTTAGACTTGTGGCTGATGAACTGTTTTGGCCGTGGTTGTGACTGTTGCGATCTTCGATGAGCGACCGACCGTATAGGCTTCTCCGATCTGGCCGTCGACCCTTCTTAGAAATTTATGAACATCCTGATAGCGTAAAAGTAAGTCCATAGCATATAAAAGAAAAGAACATATCTGGAGCCCTGCCAAGTGGCGAAGAAGCAGTTCAAATTCTGTTGTTGTCAATTGATGAGGCAAGACAAGCAATTTGCCAGCCCCTTCCCTTTCGAGAACACTTGCCCACAACAAACCATTCATTCGCACAAAATACAGAATATAAATGCATAAAATAAGGACCCTCATCCTCACGAAACAAAAAATATCCATGATTCCAGACCAATCTCCAGTGCGAGCCCATCGGAGTCCAGCCCTCGACCTTTTGAAAAGCCAAAAACACCAAAAATAACCATTCCCAAAAACCTTCGTCGTACAGCATCATATCATCCAATTACGTTTCTTTCCCTCCACCAAAAAATGCACTTCTTTGAACCAGACACAGAAAAAAAAGCCGACTGCCCCGATGCGAGTTGGCCGTCGGGCAACTTCCCCGCTATGCATGCATGCCGATAAGGAGGAGTGAGAAGCGAGGGAGAGCTTACTGTACTGTAAGTGACTGCTAAAAGGGGGTTGATATTTGGTTTTGATATTGATATTTGAAGTGAAATATCATTAATAAAAAGAGGGCAAATCAAGGTGTGAGGCGAGGACGGTCTATTTAGGGCTGACGAATCGGAGGCTGGATCGTGGGGTTGAGGGAAATAGCAAGATTCTGGATTCTCCATTCCTCGACACGCTTTTCAACAAGTGAACTTTTGATTTCAACCAGGAACTCGGAACATACATTGATTAGGTACCTAGATTAAAGATGAGTCTAAAGCTTCGCTTAAAAAAAAGTGTTGATCAGAAGAAGGATCAATGTTGTTTGACAACAACTCCTTTCCAAAATGCATTCAGCGTAAATCCATCAAATCCATTCCTGACCACGAGCTTTCCTTCCTGTCGCTGAACACCTGTAAATACCACCCTTTGCAGTAATATGCCCTTCCCTAACCAAACCAATCAAAATCTGAACCCCAACACCAACCCATCAATAACCTGTGCAGTTGCATCTTTTGTCCCAACAGCCTCCTCACACCTAATTTTCATCTCCGTCATCCCAGCACATCCCAGAGCAATACAATCTGCACCTTTCTCATCCACCAGTCTCCTCGCAGCCTCACCAACAAGTCCCAAGACCTTATCTTTTGGTAGCCTCTCTAACTCTAGCACGCCTAGATTCGTCGTCTCACAGCCGACTGAGAAACCTTCTAAACCGTAGTATCGAATCGCATCTTCGTGCATGATCTTGCTTCTTCCACCTGTTGCGACGATGCCGAGACGACCTCCGAGCATTCTGGCGGCGTAGAGAGAAGCTT
The DNA here is from genome assembly GCA_031472005.1 of Tetracladium setigerum. Classification (NCBI taxonomy): domain Eukaryota; kingdom Fungi; phylum Ascomycota; class Leotiomycetes; order Helotiales; genus Tetracladium; species Tetracladium setigerum. The sequence continues at coordinate 2,050,251 of PZJY01000011.1, read as the reverse complement.
CCATGATGCCTATGACGGGACCAGAGAGTTCTTCACGTAAGGCATTGATGAGAGGATGGGCGCTGAAGCAAGCTACGAGGAAAGCATCATATTCGGAAGCAATTGGTAACACTGCGCGAAGCGATGCGGCTGCCGAGAGGACGCCGTCAAGATGACCTTCAATTGCTGAAGGGGTGGGATGAGGAGCTGTGAAGCCTGTGACTGTGCAGTGTGGTGATAGAGTTGGCTGGAGGGATCGAAGACAGGCTTCTGTCATGGATGAGGTGCCATTAGGGTTGATAAGAAGAATGTTTATATTTCTGGTTGATGAACCAGTGACGGAAGAAAGCGAGGGCGAGGACATCTTGATTGCTGATTCGTGGAATGGAGGCAATGTAAACAAACTAGAGATTCGCTTGTGTTACAGTACGTACTGATGAGATTGAAGAGCAAGAGAAGGTCTAAAGTACAAAAAGCATTATAAACAGTATAAAAAGTAGACAAACTGACTACACTGATGTCAGAGTCCTTTTGAGAAAACCAATAATCTGAAGTAATCCATCAACTATACCTTCATAATCATACGACCTCTCCTATTATTGCATAGCTCATCCTCCACATAGAATAACGGCGGTGCAGACCAAAGGCACACACATCAAGCTGAGATCAGGCCAGAAAACAAAAGCAACTCTCTCCACAGAGTCCACACTGAGCAGCTGAGGTCTAGAGCCACTGAGCCAGGCTGCCCAATACACTACCAGATGCATAACACACAGGCTTCTCCATATGCAAGACTGTTCACATTAATTCTGGAATCAAAAGCTGGCCATTTGCAGCCCAAATACACATCGTCACGGGCAACTTTGGCCGTAGAAGATGAGATGGGGGACTCCCCCCAGCCAAAAACACGGCCGAGCCCATTCCCCAAAACCCCGCATGATCCATAGTCCCCCAACATCGTATCAACCAAAGAATGGAGACTCGATAACATTATCCATCTCTCGCAAGTTAACACCTTTTACGTGTCCCGCGCGCGTGGAGTTGTCCTGAGTCGTAGGAGAGCGAGAGCGAGAGAGAGAACGAGAGATCCCGAGAATTCCTTAGGACTACTCAGCAGCAAGAATGGGACAGGTGGTGTTGCGCGACTCTGTGGAATTCTCGCCAATCGGCCAAAGCAATTCCGTGTCTCTGGCTTTGGTCCCCTTTCCCCGACTTCCCCATTTCGAGCCCTCCAGAACTGCGACTCATGAGGAGCTCTTTCAGATGGGCGGCCAGATGGAACATTCACAACAAGCTTATGTCAACCACAACAACACCAACCACCACATTAATCATAGCCACAACCACCATAACGGCGGCGGCAGCAGCAGCAATAATAATAACAATAATAACGGCAATAGGAACAACAACAACAACAACAACAACACCTCCATCTCACCAACCGACTATTTTGGTGGCCTCGAGCTGTCAAGCTTGCCTCCCGCCGTCCAGCCAATTCCCGGCCCTCGATCCTACAAGTCGCGCAAGTACCGGCCGTGCGACTTCTGTAGGGCCCGCCAGGTCGCGTGTAAAATTGATCACTCTCCACCTTGTTCGCTATGTTCGTCCCACTCACGCGAGTGTACCTTTGTGGAGCGGCCGAAGAAGAAGCGGAGGCCGAATAATGCTGAGATAGGCGAAGTAAACAACAATGGGGTTGGACAAGGACACTCGGGTGGGTGATGCCCCAGATGTAATAATGCTGCAATGCGTGTTGTTGATAAGGGAAATCTGCTAACAACTCATGGTGCACAAGATCCAACCCAACACTTCAATGTCCCCTCAAACCAAATAAGCCCGGGCTTCGCTGGCCAGTATACTACGCATGATGAAGCATATCACCATCTGGATGGCAATGGGGGCATAACGTACATGATAATAGGAACCATGGGCACGAGAGTCACAATGGCCATAATGGCTTAGAGGAGGGCCCCTCGCCAAACCAACTCCATCAAATCGGCACAAATCATGACGGTTCTCCAATCTATAACATGGATACGTGGAACCAAATCATGCCAGCCGGCGTTCGCATACGGCCGCTTGATTCTCCAAACACACGCTGCTCCCGAGTGATTGGCGAGACGGGCGAGTCAAATCCCTACCTCCTCCGGAATTATAGATACGATGAGGATGATGAGTGCACGATATCAAAGTTGACATATCGAAGAATCAGAAGCAATTCCGACCGGAATCTTCTACCATGCGAAAATAGCCCTCCCCCCGTTGTGTTCATGCTTGCAGATGACAGTCTGGCTCGGAAAGGGGAACCTCGAGTCGAAGACGACGTACTAGCCAAAGCGCAATCAGATATTGCAAACATGTTCACCGAGCAGGAGGCTCTACGACTCATTGGACTTTTCTTTCGATTCGTGTACCCCTATTTTCCCATACTCTCCAAAAGCGAAATCTTCTCAGATGGATCGATTCCTCTCTCAGTACTCCACACTCTACCGTTGTCTCTGTTGTCAGCGATATATGCCACAGCGCTACCATTTATGCTCTTTGACGATCTCCTTGCGACTACAATAGTACATACCCCCAATCCTCTTAATCAGCTGTTTCGGATTTCCTGGATCTCGGTTGTAAGTGATTCTGCAGTGACCACGGCTCGCTCCCTCCCTCTGTTGAGGAGGGACCTCTGCATCAAAAAACTCAAAGTGGTGATGTGATATTTGCTTGCTCTTCTCTAACACACTTTTAGACACAAGAGCTACACACTCCAAGACTCGCCACATTACAAGCATGCCTCCTGTTACTCCAGAGAGCACCAACAAACCGCTTCACAACAGACACACCTTGGAAAACCAGCCTAGTAGGCTGGACCGTAAGCCTCTCCCAGATCCTCGGGCTAAACCGCGAATGCAGCGACTGGACCAGCATTCCAGCCTGGGAAATGACTCTCCGCAAACGCCTATGGTACGGCGTCTTTATCATGGACAAATGGGCATCCCTCGGAGCCGGCATGCCAAGTCACATCAACCCATGCGACATCACCGTCCACCCCCTCCTAGACAGCGACCTCGAACCGCCCTCCTTCTCCACATCCTCCAACACCATCCCAGGTTTCCTTGAACCAGAAGCAGACACGAACCATTTCCGTCTTCTCTCCGAACTCACTATGATTTTGAGCGATATCATGGATACGTATTATTCGTTGAGAGCTATACAACAGACGGCGAAAGATCTGAGACTTTCTCTGGAACTAGCCAAGCCTTTGCGGTCGAGATTGAAAAGCTGGAATGATTCCTTGCCGCCATCACTCTCGCTTCGGCATTCTGAAAGAAGAGATTCTAGAGGGATGGCGAGACTGAGTGGAAATCCATCCCTTTCGCTCGCATACATTATTGCCACTATCACTCTTTTCAGGGCACTTCTTCGCCCACTGGAGAATATGACCAGTCTGCAAGAGGAAGATCATGGTTCTTTTGGGCAGAACGCGGTGAGAGTTGGTGCGAAGGAATGCGCGAAGGAACTCGTCGAGTTTGTGGAGAACTTGGGAAGGGGGGCTCTGGATGCCTTTTGGCATTCTTGTGAGTTACTTTTCGTACAATCCACCCACACACCTACTCTCACTCCCATTCGTAAGCGACTATCAGGCATCCTAACATAAATATCTTTTTGTTTTCATATAGGGTCACGTGCAAACTTCGCCATTGCATCCTCGTTCTTGATGCAACTCCTCCTCAGCTCATCCTCGGATGCGGAAACAAACGAGATAAACGATCTAGTGGCACGATGGAGATGGGCTATGAGGATAGGAAGTGGTAGTGCGGGGAATGGGTTGATGAGTTTGGGACTTTTGAGGTTGGATGGCATGATCCTGGAGAATGGGAATGGGAATGGGACGGTTCGGAGTACTCCTTCTGTAGGTTGATTGGTTTGTTGGTTGGTTGGTGGGCTGGATGGTTGGTTGATTGGTGAGGTTGGTTGGGTTGATGGAAAAGGATGGGGAAAATTCATGATATTTGGATTGGACTGTATTTTGGGGTGACTGGGGTGAATGGGTGGCATTATCATTGATTGGCGTTTTTCTCCTTTTGGGGACAGAGATGATGGTATATGGTTCCGGATGGAGCGGGATGAGCTGTAGGGAAAGGAGGGCATGAAAGGAGGCGGCAACATTATATACGAGAGAGCTGTATGTGAGACATTGATCATGAATATGGTCAACACGAAATAAATAAATATCAATCAAATTCCTCTACGCTCTTTTCTTACAATTCTTTTTACTCAATGTTTCTCTCTTAACATTATATAAATTTTTTCTCTAATTTTTACTTATGATCATTCCACTAAGCCTGCTGTGAGTGAGTCTGCGAGTCGTCTGTGACGGGGCCATATACTTTTCTGATAGAACTTTCGTCCTATTTTTTTTGTATAGTGTCACCTTATGATCTTGATATAGAAGAAGGGGCTCCTTCTTTTTCCGTTGGAAATAGTAATTAATGCCTTGTAAATCAGTCTTTAAAGTACCCCTACCAAGGTACAATACTATATTTCCCTAACTTTTAGAGCCTAGCTAAGCTAAGCTAGCGTCTCTAATTTTTTTTCCGTTTCACGTGGTAGATTTATAAACACTTTAAATACATTTAGGAAAGTCGCTGGTTTCTGGAACGTGGATTCTGGCACGAGTTCTGACGTGGATTTTATGACGTGGGTTGAATGACTTGCAACAAAATCTAGGAGGGTACCCAGGCATAACTATAATTGATTTTTTTTACCTAGATACCTAGTCACTTTAAGCTAGCTTTTTCGTTCTTCTTCGTTTTTTTTGTTGCACGTCGCAGATTTAATGAAAATGTTCAAGAAGGTCCCGGTGAGGTTTCTGTGATGAGATGACTAGGGTCGTACCAGTACATGTGACTCAAGGTGGGCACTCTATCGTAGAAGACAACTTCAATTCGACGATATAAAGCTAAAAAATAGAAGAAGAGAAGAAGATAAGCTGAGAGCCTAAGGACTTTGAGGATATGAATATATATAGAGCTAAGGCTAGAACGCCAGGACGTAGATAACCGACCACTTGACCTGGCTGGTCCCTGGTAACTGGCCTCGAGAACTGTTCTTGGGAACTGTCCGTAGGAACTTTCCTCGAGAAGTGTTCTCAAGGAGGACAGGGACAGTTCTCGGGAACTGTCCTTGAGAACTGTCCTCATGATCGCGATGTGCAACAAAAAGATATACAGTTTTGATATAGTATTCATTCAGGTGGTGATTTGGACGCCGTCCAAATTACGACGTGCAACAAATGCTAGTAAATTATATTATTATACTTAAACTGATTCGGGCGCTGTCCTATAATTTTGGGCGCCGCCCAAAATTGCGATATGCAACAAAATCTATAAATTTCACATTTATATTTGGGTAGCTTTGGGCGGCGCCCAAAACTTTCTTGACTTCGCGATATGCAATAAAAAATCTGTCCATGTTTTAAATTTTCAATATTTGGGTGGGTTTTGGACGTCGTCGTCCTGACATGCGCGACATGCAACGAAAATCTCTCAAGCTTAGTTAGGTAGCTGGATATTTATTGTTTTGGTGGTCTTATTTAGAAGTTAAAAATTGGATTGTCTTTTGTTTTACTTGCGATTGTGCAATAAAATCTTTTTAAGTACGGGGCAGGTTTTAATTATTTAAAAAGCTGAGTGCTGTTTTGATGTCTGATGTCCAGGTAGGTAAATCATTCCAAACGGGTGTGTAATGTCCAGATATATCAGATATTCGACCCGGATGGACACTTGGACACTGTTCAGATATAAATAGTGTGACTCTATCGTAATACCTTCTCTTTTCTTTCATAATTTATGTGAGAGAGACTCAGACTGAGAGCTAGATAGATGAATACCTATACTAGGGTGTCTGTTCTGTTTTATCTTGTAAAAACACTTTGTTTGCTAGTTGCCATTTTCCATTTTCCATTTCCATTTTCATTTTCGCTTGATTCTCTCGCTTAAAATATGTACCTACTTATACTTCATACATCCCACGTCATCTCTATCAACACTAAATAACCCAAATGAAACAACTTCCTCCCTAAAATCAACCTTCCCCCCACCTGAGTGGAAATCAATACTCACTTAACCTCAACCTCTTCCCCACCTCTCTCCTCCTCGCATTCACATTCGCGCGCTCACTCGGTTTCAACCCACCGCTTTCACTGCCCCCTTCACCATGATTTTCTCCTCTCGCTTTGAGGGCTTGGAGGAGCATTCCTGCGTCGAAGAAGCCATCTATTTTTTGAGTTGTGTTATCAGTAAAAATTAATTTAGAAAGTAATTTTTGGAGGTAGATGGAGAGGTTTGGGAGAGATGTACGGGGGAATGGATGGGGGAATGGATGTAAGTGGGCAAAGATAGAAGAAGAGGAGAACCAGAAAAGAGAGAAAAAAGAAAAAAGGAAGAGAAAGGGAAAAAAAAAAAAAAAGGTACTCACAACCACCCAACCCCTCATCATCACTAACAACCTCACTCTCCGGCACATCAATCTTCCCCCGGCACCACTCGCACCACTCTCCACAAAACTCGAATTCTTAATCACCCTCCCCGGCTCTTCCTCCCCGCACCCAAACCCGGTCTATTATCACCACTCCCACCACCACCAACACCAGCTTTACTACCATCCCACTCCCTAACCCGACTCTTCATCGGACTTTCTGCCCGGCGTACGCTCCTCAAGATTCTCCTAATCTCCAACAAATACGCCTCGATGGCATCGATGAACCGCTTGGTCTGGCGATGCTTACTGCTAGCGCAGATGGAGATTCCTTCGTCTTTGATGATGTATCCAATTCCAAAACCGTCGGCGGTCGTGGGGCCAAAGCCGAAGTGGCGAAGGGAAGGGTTGCCGCAGTTGGACGTTGAGAGGATGGTGTTGTTGAGTTTGTCCCAGCCGGCGTCGGCGAAGAGGTGGGGCATGGTGTTGTTATTTTGGGCTTGGTTGTTGTTGTTGTTGTTACGGATGGGTGATGAGTTGGTGCGTGTGCGTGAGTGTGAGTGGGAGGTTTGTTGGGATTGTGGGCGCGATGAGGGTGATTGTGCTTGTCCCTGTGCTTGACCTTGGATTGCGAACCATCGTCGGAATTCGTGTAAGCCATCTCCTGATCAGAGAATGCAGGCGAGGAATACCCATCGCTCCCGCTTCCACTAGTCATGCCCTCAGCCCCATCCTCATCCAATGCCTTTTGCCATACGCTAAAGAGGGCATATAAATGCCTATCACAACCCTGCGCTTTGGCACACGTTTTCGTATTATCAACGTGCTTTTGACATGCTTTCTTCAGCGCGTCGACCTTTTGCAACGCCGGATTCTCTGCCCAGAACGTCTGCACGAAATCCACGCTCTCGGTCGTGACGGGACGGATGGCTTCCGTGCGGCCGTGAAGATATACTTTCGTCATTGCGGGCTCATATGTACATTCGACGCGGCCATAGAGGCCGTAGTATGCGGCTTGGAAGGCCATCTGCACGAATGCGTCGGGAGAGAAACCCATAGATGTCATGAAATTCTTGCCATAGCCGGCGAAATCGAGTGTTTCGAATTCGTTTTGTTGGATCAAGTCCGCCAGGCGAGTTTCGGCGAAGCGGAGGGCGATGGAGAGTTCGGGGACCATGTCCCATTCTAGTTTGTGGGGAGTGGTGCTTACATCGCCAAAGGAAGCCGGGTCGCGTTTGGATGGGTCGGGGGAGGTGGATGCCCAGAGGGAAGGTGCATTGCCGTTGATCGTGCGTGCGAAACGAAGGATGGTATCCGTGTAGAGATCACTTGCGAAGCGAAGAACTGTGTGGCCGTCCACACCTGTGTGCTCGAAGTTGATACCTGCAGAACCATTCTTGCAGACGATGATTTGAAGTTTGTCGTACCATCGGTTGGTGCAGGTGCCGATTTGCACGCCCTTTTCGATTTGTGACGTACCACAGAGCATGTTCTGGCAGAGGTCCGCACCGGATGCAGGTTCGGTGTAGTCGAGGCAGAGGATGTAGAGGGCTGAGTCGACTATTCCAAGACACTCTGCGTTGTTGGATCCTTCATCTCTAGTCATGACGTCTCGGAGACCAGACCAAATCTTTCGATTTTCCGTGCTGAGAACTCCAAGAGCCCCTTTAGCGGCCTCTTGAATAGGAGTTTGTTGAGCATCGTCAACGATGGTTTGAAGATTGATGGAGATGTCCTTTTCAGTCATGATGAGATCCGAATTGTCGTCCAAAACATCGAACCAGTAGAACTGGCCATGGCAAAGAACAACAATGTGCTTTGCATCAGGATCTTGTCCAATGTGACATCCATTCTCGGTTGGTACTCGAGCAGTTCCGAATAATCTTGAGTACTGATACATGCACAGGGGTGTGCCTTTGATCGAATCAGGTGGCAGTTCCTCTTTTCTGACCGCACGAACAAAAGACAGAGCAGAGACGACAAGTGAGGCGGCACGAGTGACTTGATTATTCCTCGCCGGAGTTGGATCATCCTCGAGCAAGAAGAATGGGTTCAAGTTGAGGACGACAGGATTGTCATAGTTGAGATAGGAATCATACCCTGGAATGCTGTTAGTCAAACAAGGAAGTTGAGACGGGCATCTTTCTTGACTCACAGAACTGCTCAATATAACTCGTCTTCCCATTTGCATACTTCTTAAGTCTCTCCTGCAACTCCGGCCCTTCAAACTTCAGAAACTCCTCAACAGCCTGCTGCGTCTCAGCCTGCTCCCTTCCGTTCTGCAATGGTTTTAGCGCAGCAAGATAATTCTTCATGCTACTCTCCAACTCCGGAATGGGCAACTTTGGCAGCTTATCCTGAGCCGCAAAGGTAATGCCTTGCTGGACATCCGGCTTATCTGTCCCCAGCGGATCTTTCTGAGATTTCGAGAACTCTTCACTCGCTTTCTTTGCGCTAGCCGCAGACCTGTCATTCTCCGACGACGAAGTGTGCTGCGGCTTACCTGGCTCGGCGAGCGTCTCGTTGAGTGATTTAGGCATGGTGAAGAGACGACGAACTGTAGTGATGGAAGACATGTTCAATGATCAGTCTTCTACCCTTCCTTCAATAATAAAGCGGAGAAATGGAAGTGCAGATATTTAAGCCGCGGAGAGCTGTGCGGTAAAAGTAATGACAATCTTGGAAGTAATAGGAAGGCATTCCACTTGAAGACCAACCAGCTTGAAAAGGGGGGTGGGTGATGGAATGTAGAAGTAGTAGACAGGCAGCTAAGCAGGCGAAGCAGAGGTTGTTTTGTACCTTGGGCTGAAAGAGATAGCCGGATGCCGTGGGTACATATATATTTCTGGGAAAGGGTGGAATCAGGTCGCATAGCCGTCAACTGTATTGTGGGGACTGCCCCGCATGATGTGATGTTCTGCATGGCAGAGGAGGGAGAGCAGGGAGGCAGGTCGAAACAGAAACTCTGACTTCGGCCAGAAGGCCCATGTCATCTGTGCTGCATCCACATGGCAAAGCGCTAGCTCGGGATTTGTACCCAGATAGATACAACGACCATCCATCCGGAGCACCGAAGGCAAAAACGCTCAACTCAAAGGGGGTAAAAAAAGTGTGGAAACTGCAGATGAACGAGACATACCTCAAGTAGTTTAGAAACCTGGCAACGTTGGAAAATCCTGACAATTCTAAGCAAACGACAAAAAGTTCTGCTGTATGTTTAACAAACAAGAACTACAAAAATCCAGAACTCTGAGCGTAACGTTAACCACAACGAAAGGGCTGAAAGTGCAAATAATGCTGCAGCCGCCGCCACCACCAAAAGAAAATCCCCGGAAAAGGAAGCGTGTGTCTCAAGTCCTGAATACTGCTGCTTCTGGCATGTGAAATAATGGCTCAAGCTGATCTGTTGTCAGATGGCCGTGTTCCAGTTCCACACCCCAGGCGGCAAGCCCCGTGAGAGGGTGGTTGAATATGGGAGATATCTAAATCGGTTGTTCGGTCCAGAGGATGTGACGCGTTTGGTTGGCACACAACAAACGTTTTGGCGACTGACTGGTTCAGGCCAAGATGGAAAAGTGGCCAGGTGCAAGGTGTGGTGTTGCTGATTCTTGCTGATGAAAAGGGTTTGAAAGGTGGGAGGAGGGATACGGATCGATGGAAGGCGGGTACTGTACTGTACTGTACAGGACTAGGTAGGTAGATAGATTGGTACAGGGAATTTCCTTCTCATGCAAGTTTCTTTCGATGTTTCCGCCGGGGTGGTAAGTTTGACGATAACGGTGCTTCTTTTGAGGTCCGAAAAGCGTAAATTCCGCCACGAGTAGAGTGACGTCGGGATGTAGTGGTGGGGGGAGGGATTTGGTGTACAGTAACGAGATGTGGCAGAAATTGAAGATGATAGCAGAAAGTAGGTAGTTTTGAAGTCTGAGATGATGTGAAACCAATCTCTACTATATCGAAGATGAGAATAAATGCGACGAGATAGACTAGATCACTTGCTCTCTCTCTCTATTTCTCTGTCATCGTCTTTCTGGCTGCTGTTGGTCCTCTTTTATCAGCAGCGAGCATGTGGCCGCCTTCCACAGGCAGATGACGTTCCAGCCAAGGTTAAAGAAAAGCTCCGCTGTCTTCGGGTCAAGGGAGACTTGGCGCGAACCGAGGAAATCCGGGAAGTGTGGTGGCACGTGATGAGTCTTTTGATTTCCAATTTCCAAGTTTGGTTTGTGTCTTGGGAGAGGACAGACATGAGAGGAATATAAGGAATATCATTGGGACGTGAAAAAATAGAAATGAAAATGATGGAACTACTACTTGCTGTGAGTATATAGTTTGGTTTTGCTAAGTTTCTCATATTATTGTTTTGATCGGAGAAGGTTGAGATTTCACTTGGTGAGGGAGGGGAGAGAAAGAAAAGCGTGACTTTCTCTCGAACCTCTTGGGTAATAACAGTTGGCTTCACACGGTAGGGACGAATGGTTTCAAGCTCATGCATGGGTGTCTGGTTCAATATTGCGACGAGGTGGTTTTATGGTCTTCAGCTGGCAAAAAAAGTGACCGACTCATGTTCTCCAGACGTAAGCGAATCTCGACTCAAGTAGACCTACTGTCGAACTCTCTGGAAGGCATAAAGTAAAAAAGCAGGGCTATGAGATTAAGGATCACAGAGAACCCCAGACGTCAGAAACCAAGCAAGGACCAAGATATTTGTTCCACCTTCACGTTTCCACTACTTGGAAAAGGAAATTAAAAAAAGAAAAGCAACAAGAATTGTCATCCTCATTACTCCATAAAACCATTTGAAACATTCACCATCACACACATAGCACACAAGTCAAGGGCAAGGACAGCAGGAACTTTAAGCGAAGAAATAAGAGTAAGGTGTTTGAATGTGATGGCATTTGGTCTTGTACAACAAGAAAGAGGCACTTTCTACATCCGATGGAAAAATTCCTCAAATCTTTTCCAACCAGGAAAATAAACTCCCCTATCCAACTCTAAAATCCAACCGACCATTCAATCTACATGCAAAAGTATGCAAGTATGAATGAAGGTGTAATGTTTTTGATTGCCATCCATTTTCGCCAGCCCATGTAAACACCGAAGATTCCCATGATCCCACCGCCATGATCAAAAAGATAAAGTCTATTTGTGATCCCCAATCCCTTTCGTCCCCTTTTGGTAAAAAGCTTTGTTGTTGTTTGTTAGGCTTTTTATGTGTTTGTTTTGTATTTACAAAGAAGTGAAGAAGGGTGCTGTTGTTGTGTTTGTTCGTAACGTCATTCATTCAGTCCGTCCGTCTGATGTGTGGGAGAGACTCATGCACTTATGCGATGAAAGCCTTGCCGATCTCAGAAAGACCGCCATTGGTGATCATGCGGCCCTCAGATGCCATGAAGAGAGAGTATCTCTCGATCCAATCTTGAGAATCCAACCATGGGAGGAGCTCAGCAAGGAAAGCGACTTGCTCCGAGGTTGAGCCTGGAGCTTCGAACTCTGTGATCCAGATGGGTCGCTTTCCACCGACCTCGTAAGCCTGTTGCATGTGAGTCTTGAAAGCAGCGACATCACCACCATTGTACCAGTGAACGGGGACAAAGTCGATGGTGCAAGCAGAGCAGGCAGTCATGAAGTTTCCGAGCCAAGTGAGACCCATCTCTCCACCTCCGTTGGTGACAGCTGGGGCACCGAGCTTGGCCTTGCCAGCATATGGTTGCATGTAGGTCATGTATCCCTCAGCAGCGGGTTGAGGACCAGTGCTAGCTTGCTCTCCGTGATCTGGCTCATTGAAGGCAAGGAGGTGGGTGCTTCCGGATGCAATGGCGGTATCGGCATAGGTGTTCCAGTTGTTGGTGTGCTCTCCGAGACCCCAGAGCATAGGAACGAATTCGAAGTTGGATGGGACGGTGGCGGTGTTGCCTCCCCAGTTGTAGCACCATGAGACGCTGCTTGCGCTGGAGAAGGCTGGGAGGAAAGAGGCTTCGTTGTAGGCGATTCCTCGCTTACCTCCGGAGGAGGTTGCTGGGGCTGCGGTAGCAACTGGGGCGGCGGAGCTGGTGACGACTGGGGCAGCGGAAGAGACGACTTGGACGAGAGTAGTTGGTGCTACTACTGCGGCGGGCTCTTCAATTTGAATGGTGGTGGTAATTGGCTCAGGAACGGCAGCAACAGATTCGACCACTGGAGCTGCCGAGGAGACTGGTGCAACCTCTTGGAAAACGGCAGGTGCTTGGGTGGTGGTAGTTGGAGCTGGAGCTGGAGCAGAGGTAGCAATCTCCTCGATAGTAGAGACAGCTTGAATGGTAGTCTCGACTTGGGGAGCACCCTCGATGGTTTGGGTGCCAACGGCCTCTGGCTCGGCAGTCTTGAGGACACCATCGGCGTACTTGGTGACGACGACCTCTTGAGTAACAACGACAGTATCGATGCGAACAGCACGCTGTCTGATATCACGGTGTCTGAGGGTACCGGCGAAGGCTTGGCTGGCTGCTGCAGCGAGCAAGATGGCGGAGGAGTAACGCATTTTGAATGACGGATGCTGGTTGATGTTGATGTTTCTGGGTTGCAAGGAGTGTGCAAAAAAGAATGTTGTTTTGTTTTTGTTCGTTTGTTTGTTGACTTCTCTAAATCGATCTAGCGAGTTGTGGGAGTCTGAAAAAGGAGGGTATATTGTGCGTGGTATGGGTCGAGATGGTATGGCGATTCAACGACTCAGTCGGAATTCTCTCTTTTTGGAAGGAATGTAATTGTCTGAGTTAAGAAGATAAACAGAGACAGTGAAATCAGAGAAAGAGTGAATCCAGCACGAAACGGACGACGAACGGTTGCAAGTAGGGAGAGTGGGTGAGGGTGGACAAGAACAGAAACGAGATGTTTGATGGGGGGAGTTTCGTCCTTTTGAAGTGACCTCCCCTCCCCTCCACCTTTCGACCACTCCACTCCACACATTCCACCCATTCCACCTTTTCCCAGCGGCCAAGCTCCTTCTTTTTTTCTTCCCCTTGCAGCCGGTTCCTGGATTGTGCAGGCTGTCAGCGTCCGCTATCTGAACGCCACGCCGCCAATCGACCGCCATCCCCTGTTTCCCCTGCACTTCCGAAGGCGCCTCCCTCGCCTCGGCACACGCCTGCAGCGCCTGATTCGCAGCGGAAAGCATCCTGAAACGGCCTGGGAGGATCTTAGCCAGGGGCAGACTTGGAAGTCCCCAATTCTTTTTCTCCTGAACGCCCTCGCTCCCAACCAAGATCCATGAATACTCTACTTTTGCGGGCACTTAGGACGACTTAGGCCATGAGTTATGGCCGGAAGGGGAAGCGATGGGAAAGTCTGGAAGCTGGGAACTTGGAAGGCGAGGCGAGGATTCATCAGGAAGGGCCAACATTTTGACTTTGTGTTGACGACGACTGTGGAGTGGGGACAGAGAGAGAAGGAGAGAGAGATTTCGCCAGCTCCGAAGAGGGCTGAACTGAAGGTGGAGGAGGAGAATCAGGAGATGAGCGATATGTGGACTTTCATGCAACGTAAATCCATCCATCCAGATGTTTGGGGCGTTCGTTCAGTTCATCCTTTCTTTTGGCTTTCGTTTCGTGTTGTTGTTTGCAAACAACAACAGAAACATGACAGGTGGTACGAATGAGAGAGAGCTAAGGCGAACAGATGAGATGATGTGTGTTTGGTTTGGTTTGTTGTTCCTGCAGGAAACAATCTCCCATCACATCGATCACATCACATCGTCATCATCAGCTAATGGTCAGGAACAGACAGCGCAGCACAGCTCAGAGCTCAGACATCATCCAACACACGAGTCTCTCAACCCCACAAACACGAAGCAGGGAGAATACGAACCACCAACCTTAACCAACCTCCTCCCAAAGACATAAGAGAGTAATAATAGTCATGAGAGTCACAATAATAACAATAATGATAATGATACTCCGCAATGATTGATGTTAATAATAGACCCAACCACGTATTATATCTCAGCCCCTCTTTCTTCCTGCCACAATTCATGCTCAATTCTCCATCAGTCGTTCATCCCATCTCAACTTCAACCTTACTCTCTCCCTTCCTCTCTCCCTCCCTCACCCTCCTACACATCACGGATATTTCCATCCGCGAAATATTCTAGTCTTCCTTCTGCAATATTAATCATCCATTATCCATCCAGTTAGTACCCAACAAGAATAATCCCACCCACCCCAAAGTCTAGACAAACAATCCATCCCTTCATACCTCACTTAGTAATAGCACTTGCTTGACCTTACAGCAGTAGCAGCAGCAGTAGTATGCTTCAGAAAAAAACCATCTAGTCGTCCATCCCATCCGATCCGGCCTTTACACGGCCCTTCCCTTTCCTTCTCTTTCCCTTTCGGTCTTGATTTTTCTTTTCCGCGCAAAGCCCACACACACACACCAGCCAAAGAAAAATGTGTTGACAAAACAACTTACTTGCATATGCGTGACAGTGTGTGTGTGTGGGCGCGTGGCGAGCGGTCTTCTCAAAACATGATTCATTCAAGGCTGAAAACACACACAACATCCCCCCCAAAAAAGGAGCGAGATTTTTTCATCGCACGGCCAGTCAGTGTGCGTGCGTGGTGCTTGCAAAAAGTCGTGCACAGTACTGTACCGGTGGTATTGGTTTGGTTCGCAACTTTGTTTGCATCGTCATCACCCTACCTCTACGCCCCAAAATTACGAGGCAAGGAGTAACGTGACCTATGTATACAGTAGTGAGTGAGTAGTGATGTGGACGAAATTACAAACTTTCCTGACCCCTCCTCATCAAACTTCCTCAGCTCTTTCTTGCTTAAGCTTTACCAGTACGGTACCTGAATCAACCGGTGCTCTCAGTAGTCAATCTGGTACCTGAAAATAATCTTGTACCTGAATCAATCAAAAAATCGATCGATCGACGACGTGTTCGTGGTGGCAAAAACAAACCCTCCCAAAAAAGCGGGGATGAAAGTTTTCTTGTTAGTTCTTTTCACATGTGTGCGTTGGTTGACAACTTGACATAGTTGAGAACCCGTGTTGGGCTGGCTTGGCTTAGGCTGGTTTTGACTACTGCAATAGCTGTATACGGGCATGTGTGTGTGGGATTTTGAACGAATGAGAAAAATGCCTCTTTTCGGTCAATTTTTGTTTGCCTTTGGGGTAGGTATTCTGACTCTTTTGAGTCTTTTGGAGTTAATTTTTTATTAATTAAGGTTGGTTACTTAGAGAGGGTTGGTATTGGGAGCGGAGGTTTGGATTGGATTTGGGCTTTGAGAGAGTAACTCGTCAGCCTTGAAAAGCTGACTTCCGGAGTAGGACGGACGGCTTTTTCGAGGCCGACGAGTTATTATGGGTGACGAGTTTTGAGGGTGGGAAGGAGATTGTTGGGTTTCATTTCTCTTCAATTAAGGTAAAGGCAGTTGTTCTTATATATATGTGTGTGTGTGTGTGTGTGTGTGTGTGTGTGTGTTGGGGTATGTCAGGTGCGGAGAAAAAAGAGCTGTGTATTAATCTCATGTAATCTCACGGATGCTGTGTGTGTGTCTCTTATTCATTCACAGAAGTGATGTCACATCTGTACCGGTATGTGAAGAAGAAAAAAAGAAGAAGATCTTATTAAAATCTGTCCTGGGCAGAAAGAGGCAACCAATTCTCTCAAGCTAACTTCTTTTTGTCTTTTTTGGCAAGGTAGGTAAGTTAGGTAGGTATATTATTCTACACTCCTTTTTCTAATTATCTTATCAGCCCCTCTTTCCTTCCTTTCTTTCGGCCATCACGATCCTTCATCTCACAAGCATCCATCTCCTTCCAGAACTTCTTGTCTTGGGTTTTATTTGAGTAATGAGTGCGTGAATGAAGGGAAGTCTTGGCGCGTTCCTCTTGGTTGAAAAGTAACGAGTCCTTGTCCTTTTCGCCAACCTCAGACGTGAAAAACTAGGGATGGAAGTAGGGAGTAACAATCTTTGCGACAGATTTATGAACGTCTCTTGCATTGGCTGATGTTGTTTTCATCAAAGTCCAGGAGGCGCGCGCCGAGGAAAGTTTGTGAATTCTCAATTAACCGTCGGTTCCACTTCACGGCGGCTTTGTACATTTCCATCATTTCGACGTCTCGAGTCTGGGGGTGAGGTGCCAGATCAGCTTGATGCCACTCTTCTTTGAAAACTATTGAAGTGTTAGCATCTCGATACTCAGCAAATGAGATGTCATACTTCTGCTCTTCTCCTTGTCAATATAAGCCTCCCACTCGGCTCTCATCACCGCGTCCTCACTCTTTCCCCTTGTTAGATGTCCGTTCGTTCATTCTCTTGATGCCATCAATCATTTCACTTGACACTCCCATCATGCCAAGAATGCGGTCTCTCTCTGTTACATCCGGCTCTGTGTCCCGAGTTCTTCCTACGACAACTTTTAATTCTTCATTGTCTGTATCCCATTCGTCTTCCTCAACCTGATCATCATCATTTTCCTCATCTTCCTCGTCGTCGTCGAAATATTCCTCCTCGGATGGGTCATCAGCATCCCAATCATCAACAAACTTCTGCATGGAAAACCTTCTTGCTCCCAAACTCTGAGAGGCTCGATTTTACCGACCTTCAGAGGATCAAAGTTGCCATTGGAGTACTCTTTTGGAAACAAGATCTTATCTTCCAAAACTTCTGCTTCCTGATAAAACAAGTGGCGAGGAAACTCGTTCCAAGTAAATGGTGGAGGGGAGGATGTTGAGAAAATATTAAGATTATCAAGCGGCGTAGGCGAGCAGGAGCTCGACAGTCTTGTATTGTCTATTAGTGGACGCTATCTAGATTACGTTTACACTTCCTCCTTGAGCCTCAGTAGTAGCGCCAGAGGCGAGTAGGAGCTCGACGACCTTCTCGAAGCCGCCAGAAGACGCTTCATCGAGCGCAGTCCCCTTAAGACCTCCTCGCGCGTCAATATCAGCGCCGTGGGCTAGTAGGACCTCGACAATCTTCTCGTGGCCTGTTTGTGACGCCTCATGGAGGGCAGTTACATTATCAGGTCGTCGCGCGTTAACATCAGCGCCGTGGGCGAGCAGGAGCTTAACGATCTTCTCGTGACCGAAAAAAGACGCCTCATGGAGGGCCGTCCCAACACCATCTCCTCGCGCGTTGACATCGGCGCCGTGGGCGAGCAGGAGCTTCACAGTCTTCTCATGGCCGCCAGAGGACGCCTCGTGGAGCGCGGTCCCAGTAATTGCTTGCGTGTTAACATCGGCGCCGTGGGCGAGTAGGAGCTCGACGATCTTCTCGTAGCCGTGAAAAGACGCCACGTGGAGCGTAGTCCTATCACTACCTTCTCGTGCTTGAATATCGGCGCCGTAAGCAAGTAGAACCTCGATAGTCTTCTCGTGGCCGCCATAAGTCGCTTCTTGAAGCGCGGTACGATAATTTCCTCGTTCATTAACATTGGCGCCGTGGGCAAGCAAGAGCTTAACAGTCTTATCATAGCCGTGACCAGACGCCGCCTGGAGGGCGGGCTCAAAAAATTTCCTTCCTGCGTTAACATTAGCGCCGTGGGCGAGCAAGAGCTCGATAGTCTTATCGTAGCCGAAATTAGACGCCGCCAGGAGGGCGGTTCCAAAATGACCTCCTTCCGCGTTAACATCGGCGCCGTGGACAGAGACTAATAATGCCACAATATTAACTAAGTTACTCAATGATGCATAATATAGTGGAGCCGGAATGTCTGCTACTTTATCAGAGTTTGCTGGGACCCCGTTAGGATTATCTGGATCGGATATCGAAATCCAATTTCGATAGGCATCATTCGTAGTCGAGAAAAGCTCCATAATGAGGCGAGTTAAAGCTTCTGTTTCTGGTGCTGCCGCTTTTGTATGCGTGATCCAGAATTTTGCTGCATACGAAGCAAGTTTTGACTCTTGGACCTTTTCGGCAGAGAGAGAGTCTAACGTTTGGAACTGGAGTAAATAGCCGATGCAGCCTCTTGCAATGAAGTCATTGCAAGTAGTATTCTGTATACTGTATTTCGCTGCCTTGCTTTGAAGAATACGTTCCGAAGTAAGATACTCCTTCACAGAGTAATGAGCTAAAGCAACGACTTGTACAGTTGACCAGTCATTCTCAGTCGTAGTGATAGTAACAAGGCTAGAGCAAATACTCAACACCTCCAAGGGATCTTCAAGTACTTCCTCACGATCAAACGCAGGGTTGCGCTCAACGTCAATAGCAATTACTTCAGCGATCTCTTCGAGTAGAAGTGGCCTAACAGCAAACGCAAGCCATCGCAGGACTCGATCGGCATATATAGAGTCGTCCTTGTCAATATTACAAAGAATCCGATCGTATGTCTCGTCAAGCGTTGGAGGTAGAGTCTCGAGTGATTTTCGCAACGCTGATCGATTGCGACATTTCCCCAAAGTGTCCATTTGACACACAGCCCATCGAAACCTGTTTCAATATCAACATCAGATTTAAAGACTTATCCAAGATATACATACATCCCGTGGGCACCATTCATTAGTGTAGTCTCGATTTGATTCCTAGTTTGGGAATCCTTCTGCCATTTACTCAAGGCTTTGTCATCGGATAGTCTTTGGCGAATGTAGATGGAGATATCCGGATCAACCACCTCACTTTGAAGGCAGATGGCATTCTGTGTAGTTACGATGCTCTCTAGTGAACATAAGATTTCGTGTTCCCTTCGGCTTGTGAGTAGGACATGCAGTTCGTCCAATTTCCACTCAGCCACAGTCTCAAGGATAGTCATCAGCTCCGTTCGGTGAGTGCACTCATCCAGAGCGTCAAGAAGAATATATGATTGTGGAAACTCTTGCAACATAGAGTGCAGCACCTCTAGAAGAGAGTCTACTGACGGTTGTCTAGTTCCATTCTCGCAGGAGGAGTGTAGTGTCTCCAGGCATGTAGGTATACTAAGACATTGTTGAGAGATTTGAGAAATTAGCGACCGGACCATTGCTTCCGGGGACTGCTTCTGTATGTCGTTGAAGTCGAAGTAGAAGTAGGCGACTACTTTTCCAACGTCGTCGGTACAGTACTCGAGGACATTGTGCAATACAGTAGAGCTGAGTATTGTTTTTCCACAACCTGGAATCCCATGCAGCCAGAGAAATGATGCAGGATCTGTTCTCCATGCGAAATAAGCGTCGCTCTCGAGAAGCCAGAGGCCGGTACCAGCTTGTCGTCGCTTTAGCGCCTTTTGGTAATTCAGGGATGGATCTGGTGGTGATAGCCACTGCCGAATTTCTGTGAGCTTTGCATCTAAGACTAGAGGTTAACAGAGATTTTGTTCAATTTTTCGGAGGCATATTACCTGTTAAAGGCTGTAATGTTGATGAACTAGCTGCAAAATAGAACGTAAGGGTACTGATATAACAACGAATAGTCTTCATTATATTCTCGATTTTTGGCTCTTGGCGGACGCTCGATATTGCTTTAGTACCTCTCTTCCGCCAGGAGTCAGTCGGTGTCGATACCATCTTGACTAGAATAGGCTCAAGCAATCCAATCTGTTCCGTGCAGCCTTTGATGACCGGGAGGAGAGCTGTTTTCGTTGCATCGCAAACTGAGCCAGCGTCTATCGCCGCTCTGGTCTGTTGAAGCGTGACTTGCAACACGGGTAGTTCTGTTTGAACATGCTTTAGCGACACAGTAATCTCTCCGAGGTTTGTCTGA
Source organism: Tetracladium setigerum (assembly GCA_031472005.1). Lineage (NCBI taxonomy): Eukaryota > Fungi > Ascomycota > Leotiomycetes > Helotiales > Tetracladium > Tetracladium setigerum. The sequence goes on along the minus strand of PZJY01000011.1, from coordinate 2,030,134 downwards.
AGCTCTTCGAGACGACGCAAGACTTTCGAGCTGAAATCGACGAGCTGGACGATGCTAGCGACGATGCTAATCACGGCGAATACCTCCGCCATCAGATTGTTGCGGTGGGCTGGTGGTGCAGTGGTGGCCACAGAAAGGTGGTCACAGAGGGAATGCAAAGAGAAGCAAACTCTTGATTCAAGGTGTTGATGAAAGAAGGAAAGCAAAAATAATAGGGCTGATCAGCCGGCACAATGGTCACCATCTGGGTGTGGGCGTGAGTGACTGCGCGCAACATAACCGGCTATGCAAAGCCAAGCCAAGGCAGAGATACATTTAATAAAAGATCCCTGTACTGTAGATATCGCATCGTGCGTGGCTGAGATCAATCAACCTTGCCTCCTCGATCTACGGTCAAAGAGTATTTCTACAATCCTGCGAGCACTGCATTCGCAGACATACAGACATCAGATGGAGAGATGGTGCTGGGAAGGGAGCGGAGCCCCAAAAGGACCGTGCACCGAGAAGATCTGGAGGCTGCAAGAAGCCGATTTATACTTCGTCTTAAGTTATTCAAGGAACTTCTCGAAGAATACTGAGTGGGCTTTGAGTTGCGAAGGGTGGACGACAAACCCTTGCTCAAACACCATGATGCGCATGCTGGAAAGGGGTCAGGAATCAGCATTTTCGCAACTTGCACCTCCTATAACATGAGAAAGTAATTTCACAGCAGTTGGACCCCCCCCCCCCCCCAAATGATATTTTTAATTTACACAACCCTCACAGAGATTAAATTTCCATTCTTCATCGTCAAAACCAAGTCAAAGGAAGCTCTCTCTCCATCTCAACAAAAGCCTAATGAGGAAAGCCACCTCGCATCATTGCAACCAGCACTCATTCTCTCAACACCACCACCAGATACAGAAATTATCCGAGGAAGGTCATCGGATTCCGTACCCTTCTCTTGCGAAGGTCGTTATTTCGCACCCTTTTTTTATTTTATTTTTTAAAAAAACACCAATCAAGGTTTGGAATCAGGTGACGAGGAGGTTTTGTGTGACGATGCGGTGAGCTGGCACGAAGATTACAAGTTTTGTCACTTGAACTAAACCAGCCAATATTTTATCTGCGTAGTTGAACGGGAGGTTTATATAGTGAAGATCTCTCTCCAAATTTGGGAATTGGTTGGATTTGAGTTTGGTGTGGGGATTGTGGTTCATGAGGTGAGTGAGCGTACGAACAAGTTGAAGGGTCGAATGTCAATAGGTAGGGGGCCAAGCCCTGCTTACTTGGTAGATCAAACTGATTACCAGTGACCCTGGTTTTGATTCTAGATTGTGAAGTGATGAGTAAACGGGATACATTCCATTTCAATTCTATTACTTAAAAAAAATAATTCGATGTGCCCATCAAGGATTCGCTAGCTCTCAACTCCTGGCTACCCCGTTGTGCCATAAAATGCATGCATGTATATATGTAGCTCGCTACCATGGATCAAACAAAAACCGTTGAAGACCTGGTGGTGTAAAACGAGGTATGGCACGGAAGATGCTACCAATCCCTCCCCTCTGCTTCATAAATAAAAACCCCCTCCCTACCAAAGGTACTTAGATGCTTTCTCCCAATGCAGCCTCAACGCCAGCAATGCACGCACGCATGCACCATGATATAAACCTCCCTGTGATACAGCGAACCGCAAAAGCGAGCGAAGGTATCAAACTGGGAAAACACTAAAAAAGAACAAAAAAAACGAAAAGTAAAAATGCCCATCCCTCGCATGACATCTCAAGCAAGAGGCTCACTCTTAATCTTCGTCCTCAACACAACATGCTCCTCCTCTGCCTTCCGCTTGCCCAACACCGGCTCGGGAGTGACCTTCCTCGCACTCACATCTTTAGTTGCCTCAGCGTGACAACTAGCATGGAAGATTCTGGATCCGATCTGCTTGGCGTCCATCCAGACGAACTCTTGGGCTTCGTCAAGCCATTTCATCTCGAATTTCTCCTGGCAGATCGGGCACACGCTGTTGGCGAGAGCTGGGTCATCAGGGACGGGTAGGTATTGCAGTTTGGGGTTGAGTGCTGCGGCGTTGGCGGAGAGAGAGTCGGTTGTGATTGCGCTTTCGCCTTCGACTTCTCGCGAGCGGATCCATTCCTGTAGAGGGCGTTAGTGAAATCTTTTTTATATCGAAGAGTTAGGATGAAGTGACTGAGATGTGACTTACAAGTTCATCGATGTACCAACTACGGTGTTGACCTCTCTTCTCTGCGTCGGACATACGTTGGTTGACGCGGAAATGCCAATCCAAATGTGCACGCTTCTTGTCCTTTCCATCTTGATCGTTTTGAAAACGGCGACCACATTGATTGCATGGCGAGCCCAATTTCTCATAGAGCGCAGATACGAGATGTGGGCGATACCTGAGATATGTTAATACTGTCACTGAGATGAGTGGTGGACGGGCTTACATTTTGAGAGACGTAGGTTTGAGAACAACATCGTTTGGAATTTCAGTCAATGCTGGTCTTGCTGCGTTTGCAATTGGGGGTGCGGCGGGGAAGGATGGAAAACCTGGTGGTGGTGTAGGGAGCACTTTCGAAGGAACTGGCGATTTCACCACTGGTAAGTTGCCACCTCCGAGAATACCTGCTGCCCGCAACCTCTCTAGGAGAGCACTTGGGTCTTGAGCAGGAGGAGCAATGGCTGGAGGTGGTTGATACGTATCGGCATGGCTGAGTTGTGGCGATCGAATTGGGGGAGCTGGGACTTGAGAGGTAGGTTGGGGTGTAGCAGATTGTCTCGCTAAAAGTGCAGCAAGAGCTCCAGGGCCCAATAGCGAATTTAACGATACTGGCTGGCTAGGAGCCGAGCTGGGAGCTACTGGACTTGGGAGGACTGGAGCAGGAACAGGAGCTTGTGTTCTAGATGCTGCTTGGGGACTCTGCTGTGAAAGCTGAGCAACTTGAGTCTTAATGAGAGCTAGTTGATCTGCAGGCAACTCCTGCTCTGCTAAAATTCTCTGCAAAGCAAGGAGAGCATTCAATCTGGTTTGACCACCGACATCATAAGGATTGACCGCAAAATCTGCTTTGGCCACGGTGATCAAACTCTCAATATCACTCTTCAGATTCACTACACTAATTTCACCTGTCCGATACCCTTGTTGTTGGGGTTGATTCCAAGAGCTTGCACTGGATGGTGGTTGGTTGTATTGTTGACTTGCTGGTCGCTACAGTTTCATTAGGCTTGAATCTACGCAAAAAATGAGGAGGAAACTCACTGGAGGCAATCCATGCTGTTGGTTCTGTTGCGGGTATTGCTGGTAGGGATCCTGCTGCTGACCGGGATATGGTTGTCCATTCATTTGGGGAGGGTATTGTTGCTGTTGAGGCGGGTATTGTGCATATGGCGGAGCTCCATGCTGTGCTGGCGGCGGCCGATAAGCATTTGGGGGAGTGGGTGTATTGCGGTATGGGTCAGAAGCTTGGCCTGGACGTCCTCGATTCATGTATTGTTGCTGGGTTCTTAAATGCTCCTGATGTGCTTGAACAGCAGAAGTTCTGGCCTTTATTAGGGCATTTTCGATCGGGCGTGTGACATCTGCTGGGAACACAGGCCTCGTGTCAATTGACCCAGGGACTGGTTCCTTCCACGTCTTCAACATCTCATCCATCTTTCTCCTCACATTCGTATCTACCAAAGCATAGGCTTCCATGAAAGTTGAGAATAGCTGGCGGCCGAAGAATAGAGTGTAGGGCGTGCCAACGTTCTTGACAACAGAGTCGAGTACGTAGAATGCGGGGAGCTTCTTATTAGGTGTGGTCTAGCAATATGTAAGCCGATGAATCAAAAAGAGAGAGCTGCAAGAGACAAAGCAGATGCGGCAACAACGGGGATGAGAAGTTAACTATATCCTACCCGTTTGATATGCGACTTCAAGGCCTCCGATATGGCGAGGGCATGTTCTGTATTCTCCTTTGCAATGACTGTTAGGTTGCTGATTTCATATCTCGAGTTCATGGTTAAGTCTTCAAGAGCCTTTCTGTAATCCTCCGCCACCTCATCAGAGATAGCACCGTAAGACATTATGGGCAACTGAGAAAGCCAAAAGAAAAGAAGAACGATTTGCAAGATCAAGAAAAAGGCGAGTGCAAAATTCCAAGGGAAAAAGAACAGGTCTCGCGAGATCCACCAAAGGTCTGTATCTTGGTCTGAGGGGGGCTTCAACAACAGCTAGCTATGTCCATGCAAAGATGTTCAACTTTGGAAGAACAAGAAGTGTGTGTGTATTTTGAATTCTGCCAATCCTCCTGATGGCCGCCTGCCTTCACTCTTGTGTTTGTCAAACTTCTTCCTTGCCAGCCCCTTCTGCTAGCCCTCCCAACTCCGAGTCAACTGCCCGCTCTCCTGGTCCCCGTTTGCCTTGTCAGTAATTGAGTGTCTCGATTGCTGCTGCACGCCTAATCAGCCCGCCAAAATTGATGTCGCCGAAGAGTCGAGATGATCGCGAGGTTGGGTTGTCGTGTGTCGTGTCGCAGCGTTGTCTTGAGCTGGAGGTTGAAAGGGTGGAACAATGCGAAGAAGTGACACAAGCTGACAAGGATTATCAACGGGGGTTTGCTTAGTCACCATCCATGGGCACGTGAGCATGCCGAGGTCGTCAATGATGTTTAAAGGCTGAATCCGCTCTAGCGCCAAACGTCACTCTGGCCGCGACTTCAATGTCCAAAGAGGCGAGTGAGTCTCACCACCTACCCTATTACAACATCGTGTTCCTCTCATATCATCTCAACCAATATACCACCTAGCAATAGACCTTTTGAACATATCAACCGATACCCAAATATGAAGCTCGCAATCTCCGCCCTCCTGGCTTTCGTTACGGTCGCTCTAGCGGTTACCCAACCCCAGAAGGCCGTCATCATCACTTATCCAGACAACACACCAGACAATATCCTCGACCAAGCCAAACAAGCAATCAAGGATGCTGGAGGACTCATTACACACGAATACAAGTTAATTAAGTATGTTAAAGCCTCTCTCCTTTCATACTTAATAGTCCCTAACATAGTTTCTAGGGGATTCGCCGCGAAGGCTCCCGCCAAGATTCTCGAAACCGTACAAATCTGGGGTAACGATTATCACGCAGTCATCGAAGAAGATCAAATGGTGTCGATAGTTGGTGGCGGACAGGTGCACTAGGGTGATAATGTGGGATGAATGGAAGAATAAATTGATAGGATAGGCTGGGCCACCAACTGTGACGATACAAACGAGGCATCTTTGGGAGGAAGGCGTAGAATGGATTGAAATTCTCTGGGCGTTAGCAATGGGGTCTGCATGGTTATCGGAATCCATGAATAGAATGAAGTGCTTTTATTGCAGGTTTGAACGAAGTTCTGCTTTCCAGCAATGAAGTTTGGAAGGCGGATAGGAAGTCAAGGTCAAGGTTTTGAATAGGAAGGAAATCGCAGGGGTTATGTTTCTTTTTACTTGGAAACTTCATATTTTATTACTGATATATCAAAGAGAGTACATGTATGTGTGCAACCTTGTTTATGGAGGGGCATGAATGAAACTACTCTCTACTCTCTCCCACCATATTTCACCTGAATGGATTACAGACTTTCTGTTGAGCACACACCTCCATCTTCTATAACAAGAAGCTCTGGCTCAATGATGTTTACTATTTGCCGTCCTTATAGTCGTTGCTTCTTCAGAAAACATTATCATTCTGATAGAGTCGATATTGTACCCTTGCAACGCGTGATGTCATGGCTGGCATACAGAGAACTACTTCTCAAAGCCACGGCAGCCCGTGATACTTCCCGAGAATAGCGAAAATGGTCAAGGCCATAGTGTAGTCGCAAAAGACTAGCGCATCTAAAGTGATAGAGTTTGTTGCCGCTGTCAACAGGGAACTTGCGTTGGGATGATGGAGCTCGGTTCGCGTGTCCAGGCCCAGGAACATCACTCCAGAGAAATCGCGACAAGGAACCTTTTTACCTGTGAAACACAATTATGCCATAATCTTGCCCCAACCTTCAAACCTCACCCCTCAAGATGATATACGATAGCCAGCATACATCCAGTGAACGGTCTCCCTCTTAACCAACCTTTTCCCCTTCAATTTGAACAACAACAACCTGAGAAACACGTTGGAAACCTGCATAATGGCCTCTCCGGAGTCAACACAGCAAGCCCTCCTGAAATGGGTACACATCCCCACCAACCACCACTGCTTGCTACCATCTGCTAACAAGGGCGCAGGTGAATACGTTTCCCCTGGATTCGGAGGTCAAGTCTTTGGCAGATCTTAGCGATGGACTCGTCTTTGCGCGAATGTTGGGTGCGTTTGGACTCGGAACTTCCCAACGAATCTCCTCGAGCTTGCGGAAGGAAGTATTAATGGTTGAGTTTTACAGAGGATATCAGCCCCGAATATGCCGTCAATGATGCTGTAAAAAGCACAATACCATCGAAATGGCTGCGGAAAAAGAAAGCCCTCGAAGCAGTTTATCGATCTTTACTCCGATTCCTCCAGAACAACACCGAATACAACACGAATGAGCTTGATGAGCCGATAGATTTAGACGCAATAGCGGAGAATGATGATGTTCAACAAATCATCCAGGTAGCTATATTCACTCACCCATTCTACGGCCGTCATTGACAATGCGACAAGTTAGCTACCCTTCTTCTGGTGGCCGCTGTCCTGAGCGGAGAGTCGAATTCGAATAAATACTCGATGCGAATGGGAAATTTTGAGCAGGCAACGATCGTAAAAATTCAACAGATAGTCTCACATCAGGTACGGGGCGTCCTGACTGCTGTGTTGTTTTGCTAAGATTTCTAGGTTGCTACCCAATCGACGAGAAGGTCCCCCCATCACCTGTCGATGACAAGCCGTTATCCCCAGGTCTGACGAAAGATTTGGATCTTGCGCTCGAGGAGGACCATGCCAGACTGAAGGTCGAGTTATCGGAGCTTAAAAAGAAGCATGCAGACTTCATAACTCGATTCGATAGATTGGATTACAGTCATGAAGAGCTCAAATCCCGAAACGCGGAAACAGAAGATGCCCTGGAGAAGTTACGAGACTCGCAGGATGACGACCAGGCCAAGGTCATTATTGTCAATTTACAGCGCCAGTTGCAGGAATCCAACGATTTGATTGCCAGTCAGGAACAACAGCTTAACACTATTGAGGCAACCAAGCGCCAGGAAAGTATTGAGCTAGCCTCTCTTCGAGCAGACTCCAAAAGACTTTTAAAATTAGACGATGAGGTGCGTGAGCTGAAGAATGAAAATGCCCTTCTCTCGAGGAAAGCCAACCGGGCAGACCACTTTGAGAAGAAAATCGAATCGCTAGTAAGCACCCAGAAGGACAACGAAAAGCTCAAAGAGACCAACGAGATCCTCATGGCGAACATGAAGGAGTGGGATCATGTTCACGCGGAAATGGCAAAGCTACAGCATTCCGTTGAAAAATACCAGAAGATGCATACAAATCAGGAGCTTGATATTGTGGAACTTGAGCGTCGGATCAAGATCTACCAACAGGAAACCAGCAAACAAAAGGACGAAATCGAGATGCTCAGGTCTCAGAAGGAGAATGAAGAGCGTTTCTATACTGAGAAGATTGAGGAACTCACAGTTGGACATCATGAATCTCCTGATTCGCCATCTGCACCAACCACCTTGACTCTTGAGCAAGAGCTCGAGCATGACGGCGAGCCAGTTCCTAATTATATGCTTGATATCTCAAGATTGAAGGCGGAGAATCAGTTGCTGAAGACTACCGCGGGAGGTACAACGAATTCCAGTCTGCGGATCGAATTGGAAGAGGCCGAGAGGGCGAGATCTCAGCTGGAGGAGAGGCATAGGAAGCTGACCGAGGAACACGCCATTGTTCAAGAACAACTGAGTGCTGTTATCAGCGAATCCAGCAGCGAAAAGTTAGTCAACACTAGGAACGAGATTATGTCGATTGGCAATGTACAAATTCTTACAAATCAACATTACAGGGACCAAGTCATCAACAATACTCGAAAGCTACATCTTGAAGCTAGCAACGAACTTGCCGTGGTCAAGGCTCAGCTCGCGCAGCTTCAGCTTGACATCACAGCCAAGAGTCGTGAGCTCCTTTCTGCAAAGGCCGACCGTGAGTTCATTCCATCTCTGCTGTGATCTGTACTAACGTGACAAGTGGCCGCAATCGACAAAAATGCAATTGATCAATTGAACGAATTGAAAGCAGCCAACGACCTCATCACAGCGTCTCTTGAGAGCGACTTAGTCCTTCTGCAGGCCAAGTATAAAGCTACCACAGAAGAGCTTGAACAGAAGAGTTCCCACCTCGTGGCGACGATTCTTGCCAATAACAAATTCTTGAATGGCGACACACCACTAAAAGATACACAGGGGCCAGATGATGTGGATACTAGAAAAACACTAGAAACATTGAAAGAGGTACATACAGCCACCACCCCAACCTCGATCCTTAAGATGCTCGAAGTCTTGATATTCCTACCCGGTTCTTTTGTACAATTTCTCAATTTTTCTTGACTACGCTATTCAACCTGTGGAGCAGAGTTGAATCGACTCCAAACTAACAATTCAACAGCAAACCGAGAAGCAAGAGTCCACAATATCAGACTTGCAACGTCGTCTAAAAGCCGCCGAAGAGGCAAGTCCAGACGCACAAAAGGTACCGTTTCGCATATTTTCTTTAAGGCATCAGTCCCTCCCATCGGTCCGAATACAATTCTGTCTCTACCAGTGGATCTTTTATATTCTCTTTCTCGGTCACCCTCGCACCACCCTTCTTTTCAAAATCTCTCTCTCTTCATGTACACTCAACTGACGAACAATTCTTCTTTCTTGAACAAGGCGGCACACGAATCCACGATCAAGAATCTTCAGCGCGAGAACGCTCTCATTTCTACCGCGTGGTATGATCTCACGAGTCGTTTGCAGAGTAATCACGTTGTGCTGCAGCGCAGACAGGATGCGCCGAAGAGCTGGTTGAACAAGAGTAGGCAGATGGTGAATGCTACTTCGAGACGATAGAACAAAGATAATGATGGCGGTGATGAAAGTGATGGGATTTCATTCCCCTTCTCGAGGACATGAACTTTGCATGGCATGGGAATAGGATATGCATTTGGGTTGGTAAGGTGTGTAGGCATGTATGGATAGAAGCAAGCAAGTAAGGATGGATGGATGGGACCGCGTCGATTTTCTTTCTTTGTCTTTATACTTTTCTTCCTTAGAATTCACACTGGTCTGTGGTCGCTGGTCTTTGTTTGTTTGGTGTGTGGTTGGTTGGATTTGATATTTGCGTATACCCCCTATTATAGAAAGACAGCACACACACACCTTACTACGCACACCTTATCAAATTCAATAGAAAGTTTTGTATTTTAACTTTTGTCTAGTTCTGATTTTCCTGTTTCTTTCTCGGATGTTTTGTGCTCGCTGCTGTGGTAGTGATGGTGCGGGTTGTGATTGTTACTGTCTCTTTTCAGTACTAGGCGAATATGAATTCTGACAAAAGACGAAGATCAAAAACCGAATAGATAATAATTAATAAGAGTCAAAAAAGGAGAAGGGGGGGGGGGGGGGGGGACGAGAAATCCGCCTTGCTTGCAGATATACTCCCGACAGCTCTGAAAGCCAAACTGTGATACCAGACTGTACTCCGTACTGCAAGTACCAGTGCAAAAAGGAAACACACCGCCGCGGAGGTCAAATCATCTTTTGTCGACTCTTGAGTCTTGGCTAGGCGTATAGACAAGGTCGAGACGGGTCGAGACTTCGTAATGGAAAGTATGTCAATAGCAGGTCATTCGTACCAGATTGTAGTAAGGCTGAGACCGTGAGCCCCACACAGTACAGTATGATAATACTGTACGGAGTATCGCCTTATCAACTTCTGTGCTGTTCGTTCACCATAATGCCAAGACATCTAGAAATATACAACAGAAGCAGCCTTTCGGATTTAAGCGCACTCCCGTCTTATGGCTTGCGGGTTCAACCCGAACCAGATCATGAAAGAGTTTGAATTTTGTTGATGGGAATGTTGAAATGGTAAGATTGGTGAAATGATAAAACGCCATGTTAATGTGGATGGTGCTAAAATGCGGTAGGAATTGGGTACCTCAGGTAGATATGGAGTATATAAAGGTGGTATGATACCTCCCCCTTCACAGTCTCTCCATATCACAATCTCAGCAAAGAGGCTAGAAAAACGACATATTCTTTTAGCGCTCAATTATCCCGATCAAGATTTCCAATTCGCCAACCCATTCCAAATACAAAAGCACAAAAACAACAACAGAAAACATGGCCGTCATTCCTAGTGAATTCACCCACCTCTTCGAAACCCCCCTCTTCCCCTCTACTCCGAATCCGAAGTCGAAATCATCCGCAAAGCCCTGCAGCAAAATGCCGAAACCAACAAACTCCGTAACGACATCATCCGCAGCATGCCACCGCCCATGAGCCAAACCGACGCACTCACCGCACGCGTAGTCACGGAATTCATCGGCGCCATGGGCGACGGCGGCACGACGCTCATCCTGCGCTAATTCAACCCGATAAACTCATGGCGGGCACGATGGGACTTCTTGATGCGATGGAGAGGAAGATGATGGAGGATAATCAGACTTTAGAGTATTCTCGCTGGTCGACGGGGAAAGATGTGCCAGGTCAGCCGGTGATTGTGGATGTTTTGACTTGGCATTCTTTTTCGGAGTATGATAAGTTGAGGGGGGTCCAGGTGAAGTCGAATACTGATGGTAAATTCAAGATGTTTGGGGAGTTGGATTTTACGATTAAGAAGGGGAAGGAATTCGGCAAGTCGTTTTTCCGGGGGAGGTATTTCAAGACGGCTATTTCGATGGTTGATAATGCTGGCGTAGAAGTGAAGTTGGGGAGGGTTGTGGGGATTGAGAGGGGTTTGTCGCCGAATACTGTGGTGGATTTGAATAAACGCTGGGCGGCTTATTCAGTGCCGAAGATATAATTTTGAAACGTATGTACCTTTTGTAGACGTAAATAAGGCAGGCTGGTATAGTAACTGATCTCGAACAGGACGGTATTCTTTCTTCAGGGTATGGTAGGTACCTGATTTTCCATAAATACAAGCTAGTAAATCAGGATTAGAAGAAGACATAACATCTAAATTGGGCTCGTGGGAGGTCCGAGGTAGTAAATCGGAATCAGAAGCAAGCATGGCATCATTGATGCTTTAGATATTTCGACCTGTCGGGCCGTAATATATCTATCAGGCCGTCCAGCAGCATGTCTGCTTGATGTCAAATGAGATGGACTGTTACCTCAAGGGCTTATCGAGCCAGAGTCGTGATAAAGTGATCGGTTTCTGGGTGAGTTCGATAATGTGAGAGATGCCAACGACGGGCTATTGCCGTATGGATGAAGTTGAGGAAATCAAGTCGGCTTCGATATAATTGGAAGTGTTTTGAGATAGCTGTAGGTTTGAAAGCTGGTCGTTTTTGAAAGTGTTAATGATTGTCGTCATTTGAAGCTGGTGACAACCGAGCGAACCTCTGTAAACTTATCAGTGTCGTTAGTGGACGTATCAGATAACATTACAGGTTACTGTAAGTCAAAAAGAGAAAGCCTAACCAAATGATACAATCTTGTTCCTACCTAAGGTACTTACCTAAGATAGGTACCTAGATAGGTAGTGTTATGGTGTCTGAAGATGAGAAGAACGGTGTTGGTCTCATTCTTTGATGGAGCGCCCAATGCCGACTAAGCGAAAGTCATCTGATTGTGAACTCTACTCTTGCAGCCTTTTTAGACTTACATACAATATTAAAATATCCAACTTGAGACACAAGTGTACCCCCCAATTTGACCACCAGTCCTGTAATACACTGAAGTTCCAACACACGGTGGGACGTTGCATCACGTGACATACATCACCTGTACTTCGATTTAACACCTTGAATGAAATTTGACCTCACGAGATATCAACGTCAAATTACACTGATTTGGGCCACGGTCTTGACACGGCCTCAACGTCCTGTCGAGTTCTATATTACTATATTTATATCCGAGCTAATAAAGATTTACTCAGCCACTATTCCTAGGTACCTATGCTGATTACTCCACAAATCTGCGGTATCGCGCTTATAGCGTTAAGACTGAAGCCTTACTCTAGATGAAAGACTTCGTCCCTCTCATGGCAGTCTTCTCCTTCTCTATTGAACCCTCTGGAGCATTTAACAGTACCTATCTTCTGCGCCTATGCTCCAAAAGCTTTTGGTAAGGGCGTCCAGTTTCACCTGCAGGCTGCATCTCCAGCTTGTTTCCCGAATGCCAGCACGATTCGATTGACTCGGACGAAGCAGCGAGAAACACGCAAAAATCTACCCAACAAATTGCGCACCAAGGTAACGACGAGGAGATGTCTCTCCCGGCGACTACCGATTTTAGAGATGTCCACTCGCTTTTGGATTTCTCACAGCTATATCCTGGTTTGGATTTGACTTCAAAGGATTCGCGAGGCTGGACACTTCTCCATTACGCTGCAGAGCGAGGAGATGTCAGTCTGGCAAGTTCACTAATCGATGCTAAAGTCCCAGTCGATATCGAGACTGTTGACTACAACACACCACTCATCATTGCCGCAACCTGTAGTGAAGAGCACACAGAGATGGTGACATATTTGATTAGGCAGGGTGCCACTCCTTTTGTCAAGAGGACCCTTCTTCACGACCAGGTACTCTTGGACCACATGGACAATGCTACTGTGCTGCTTCAAGAAGGGAGATATTATATTGACGTGACAACTTTGACAGGAGAGACACCTCTCCTTCTCTCCGCTAGCCTTGGCAATCATAAATTCGCTACACACCTGCTCGCGATGGGGGCAAACGTAAACGCATACAACTTCAAAGACGAAACGGCTCTGTTCGTTGCAGCACTCAATGGTCACTCAGATGTGATCAAGGTGTTGCTGGCTAACGACGCAAATGTCGACTTGCTGAGCGAGAAAGGAGATTCTCCTTTCCACGCTGCGGCAATTAATGGGCATAAACAGGCCTTTCGCGAATTATCTCTCAACAAAGAACATGGCCTCGGGGTACAGAATCGGATTAGAGGCGATACGCCTCTCCATCATGCGGCTCGCAGCGGTCAAAACAAATTCATAGAAGCCATGGCTAGCGATCAGAAGCCCAACAACGCTCGATTGAAACAACAATGGAATATTCGGAATAAGATCGGATTCACACCGCTGCACCTTGCAGCAGCGGAAGGTCAGGAGCTTGCTGTCTTGAGCCTCATCCATGGTGGAGCTGATGTGGAAGCTTTGGACTTGCTTGGTTGGACGGCTTTGCATCATGCTGCGAAACAGGGCCATGTTGCCGTTGCTCGAGGGCTCATCGAACATTGTGGTCCATGTATACTACCTCCAGAGCCAGGAACAGTAGAAAAAATCCTGGAGACTTTCTTGCTGGCTATTGCGCCGCTGGCAAGCAGATATCCTAACAATTCCTTCTTGATAGCATATCTATTTGGTGGTGTGGGATGTGTTCTGCCGGGCGGCCCATTCTCCAACACACTTGTCCTCTTTGTGCTATCGTCCTGGAGTTATCTACTCTATACCGGCTTCAATGCGGACGTTCCTACTGCTTCGGAGGTGTTCGAAAGCTGGAAAATATCGGATGGGAAACGATTCAAGTATCTCATTTTCAGAGCGTTCTGTGCTGCTGTCCTTAATCTTGCGATATGGTACTTTTTGAAGGTGGGCGACCATCATCAGTGGGCAGTGGCGTTTGGAAGCATTTCAGGAATGTCTGTTTTGTTGGGCTTGGTCGGGAGTGTCCAATTTATTGCGCGATGGCTGGGTATGTTGCCACAAATGCAGACGGCTCCGACGCCGTTGCGTATCGCGAAGTCTGAGGGGCAGGAAGAAATGGTTCGGTATCTTACTCAATTCCAGAATTCAGATTCGTCTCGATCGCGAGTAGGTAGATAGATAGATAAAGATGCCTGCATAAAATCGTTGTGAGACCATCGATATAAGAAGTCATGCCGAGTACCAAACATATTGTACAGTACTACGTCAACATCCCAATGTTTTCCCAAACACTTAGGAAGGTAGACTGTAAAGTGGATTATCAATATCGATGATTCGCTGAAAATGCGAGCGAGCCCAAAACAGCCCTTGGGTATTTTAATGTGTTTATTTATTTATTAGTTATTCATTATTCATTATCATTACCCTGATGTTTTCTACCCTCTCAACTCAGCCCCCTTTTACCCCCCTCCTAAACCACCACCTTATCTTCATCCTCATCTTCTCCTCCTCGTCTGCTCTTCAAACTCTTAATACCCTCCCCCTAATCTCAAACTCCACCGCCGAGCCAACCCCCCTCCCACTCCCTCCCACATTCTTTGCAAACACAACTTTCATCCATCTCCTCCACCTCCTCAACACCAACTCGCCTCTCCCATCATCGTCATCCCGATCACCATTTCCAGGCCCTCCATCTCCCTCTTTCACATTCCCATAAACTGGTTTCTTAATCAACGCAATTCGACAGGCAATTTGAGTACTCCATATTAGTCCTAAGGAAGGGGTTTTCATATTTGTCGAGTCAATTGGCAAAGTGGAGTCACCCCAGCCGGTGAAGAAGCGTTGTTGGTGGTCGAGGGAAAGGGGGTCGGCGGTATGTAAAAAGGATGTTGTTGTTAATGGTTGCTGCGCCGAGGAAGAACCCGGCCGTCGCACTGTCATTCCCTGCTGCACTCCTCTTTGTAATATAGGACTATTCCCTCCACTTCCAGCAAAGCGATCAGCGACTTGATTGGAAACTACCACGGCCAAATCATGTTCCCTTGCCAGATCCCGCAAAAACTGCCCTAGCTTTACTAATTCTGCACTTCGCACCGCCATATTCTGTCCAACTGCCATTTTCGCCTTTTCTCCACCGCCACCAACTCCAGCAGGGCGCTCGAATTCAGCTCGATAATTCGCAGCAATGGAATCGATGATCAAGAGACGGATGCCGTGACGTTGTATAGCGACGGGAACTTGGAAGCGGAGGATGTGGTCTTGGGACTCGAGATCGGGGGTTACGATGGATATTATTTTATCGAGGGTAGGGAGGGGATGGGTGGTTGATGGGAGGGAATGGAGGAGCTGAGATATGCGGGTTGTGGGGAGAGCGGACTCGGTGGAGATGTAGAGAGCGGAGGAGCAGAGGCCTTGGGGAGCGGGTAGTTGGACGGAAAGGAGGAGGGTCAGGAGGAATTGGGTTTTGCCTGCGCCGCTGGATGGTGTTAGAATGGTAAATGTGGAAAGGAAGGGAATACCTATGCACCTTTCTCCAGTGATCTCGGTAATATATCCAGTTGGTATACCACCTCCAAGAGCACGATCGAGTTCATCGTCCAAAGTGCTAATTGTATTCCAAGAGTTCACAAGCTCTTTGCCGGTTTTGCGCAGCTTCGAAGTGTTATTGGACAAGCCATCTTTTGGTTTGGCAATGCCCAACTCCGATTGCAATGCGTGGAGAATGGAACTGCATAGCTTCTTCACGTCGAGGAGGGGTAGATGAGCGCGTTTGGCGATCTCCAAGCCGTCGAGAGTGAGTAGGTCGGCCGTTGTGACATTATTTCTTTCGAGGGAGGGAATGAGATGTATGAAGGGTTGCGTGGGGAAGTTGGGGAGGACGGTGGAGAGGTCGGTCATGGAGGCATTTGTGGGAGTTGACTCGACGATCAATTGTGGTGGTGGTGGTTGTTGACTTGTGGACCAAAACGCGAAATGACGGAGGAGATGTCAAGTAAGCACGTGATATGCCCTCGACCCGTCCCGTCTCCAAGAGTCCACTGTCCATGTGCTGCACGCTAACAAGGTTTGCAATGCACCATTCTCTCCCTCGCACTCTCCCTCCAATAAACAGACAAGATATTTTAAATTCCCGTCTAAATTCCGACCCTAGCACAACGCTAATTGCGCCTCCATGTCAGCTAATGTCAGCCCCCTTTTGGGACAAAAAGAAGGCTGAAGCTCAAGCTTCATTGCTTGAGGACCAATAGCAACAATGGCTTTGCTGACTGCAGCGGCCTTGCGATGCATGAGGAGATGAAGCTCCAGTTGTTATTAAGAAATCATCCCCATTATTGCAGAGAAAATAGCGGAAATTCGTTGAGCCGAGTAGCGCCAGGTTGGCTTGGGAGGGTTGGCAATAATCATTGTTGTTGTGGTGGGTTCAGCGGGTCAGTGTTTATATTGACGATTATCGAAAGCGCAGAATCCTCCCATAGGAAGAACCACCTCTTTTTATACTCCCTTCTGCACCTCTGCGCGCTTACGTCGTTTGACCTCCCCCATATCTTTAGCCTTCTCGCACGGTTCGGCGAACGTTCGTTGGGACCTTTGCGTCGCTTCGTATTTCCCAGTCTCTCGCGAATAGCTTCGTCATGCTCGTGAGGAGGCACAATGGCACCGCTCTCTGTCTCTCGCTTTTTCCTTTCAGCCTTTCTCTTCTGCGCAAATAGCCAGGTCTTCGCGCTGCTACCAGATCTTCCCCACCAGACTTCAACATCAGACGAAGTCCTTGACCCGAGAGGATGGACCCCGCGACCGACAGCGCCTCCGAACGCAAAATGGCTGTTTGGGAGACAGAATATGTTTCCCGACTTTCCTGGGGACGCGAGTAAGATTCTGGTAGCACCAGACAATACGTGTGGTTATGTTTCTGGACTTCAAGGTATGCAGACAGGATCGCGGGCAGATCGTGGGCAGGAGGAGGCTTCTTAACCTTTATTTTGCGAATGGAATGCTCATGGGTTCTGTGTAATCTAGGTGCGCCCTATTCCTGTGGTACCAACTACAAATGCGTCTTCTTCTCTGCGACCGGAGACAATTATGGCCCAATTGCATGTTGCACACAGGGCGAGAGTTGCGATATACGAACTGCATGCGTAGCGAGCCATGAATACTATGGTTCGCAGAGTGACTCGGCTTGCAATGCTGGATGTCAGTTGGATATGTATACGCTGAAGTGGTACGCAGGATCACCTTCATTTGCTTTACCCCAGATTTGGTCCCCAACTTCAAATTTAATGGGTTGAAGGATCAATGGACTGACAAGGCGATGTAGCACCGAGGCGAGCGAACCATACTGCGGTGGAATCCGTTTTAAGAGTGCGAAGGTCCAGGATTACTGGTGCGTGTCGACAAACAACACCTCATGGCACGACGGCCAGACAACTTTTGAAAAGGGACCTGCGAGAGTGTATACCACCGTCAACAAGACAGACCTCTGGCCTGTCTCCACAACCTCGACCATACTATCGTTATCCTCCTCCTCCTCCGAAACAACATCCCAAACCTCTTCAACCGACAGCGCCACTCCCAAACCCACTTCAACACCAGCTCCCACAGGCGCGATAGTAGGCGGCGTCCTCGGCGGCCTAGCGCTTTTGTCCGTCTCCGCCTTCGGTGCATTTTTCCTATGGCGACGCTACCGCCGAAACGACCGACATCACGAACTCAGTGGAGGCCACGAACGAGAATTTGCATCTCCCGATCCCTACAAATCTTCATATCACTCACCTTCAGAAATTGGCACGGAGCGATACAGCTATTCCATGACACCCACTAGTGGATTTGCAGAGGCTGGGGCAGGAGGACATGATGATCCACATTACAAACAAGCGCAGGAGTTATATACGCCACCGGTTGCGAGTGGTGCGAAGGTGACGGGGCAGTATACGCAACTTCCTGGGGATGAGATAGGCGCAGGAGATGGGTATGCGCAGCACTTACAGCAACAGAAACCGATAGAGTTGGAATCGAGGCAGTTCGGGGTCACACCTATAATAAGAAAGCCGCCTCCGCCTAATTTTCCTCCACCGACAAATCTGCCGCCGGGAGATGGGCCTTCATGAGTGTAGAAATGAGAGAGGGCGTTAAAGAGGAGGACGAAGACGAAGAAGAAGAAGATACGATTGATGAGACTTCAAGCGATTTTTCCAATGTGTATATTGAGCATTTGGCTTTGGGTTTAAATGGGATGAAGGTGAATAGGCGTTTTGGAAACATTTGTATGCGATACAAACTCCTGTTGAGTTAGTATTCTGACAGATCTCTGTTGAGAAAAGAGGTAGCGGGAGATAAAGAGGACAAATACCACTTAAAGAACAAGAAACACTTCAATACTCTCCAAGAATTTCTAGGGGCAAGGAGACAGGCTTCAAAACTTGAAACTCATCTTGGTCTGCCTCAATGTCCTTTCAATTGAACTTTTTACTGGGCAATCTTTTAAGCATAAGGTACTTAGTAGAAAAGAGCGCATGGCAAGTTCTTGTCTACGTGTATTATAGTTCAATATCAAAGGAAGGAAAATATAGCTAGAGCAAAATGCAAGAAAGTAAAATTTATTTTAGATAAAAGGAAAACACAGTCTATTTCGGATGTATGGTATAGCAAGCAGAAGAAGAAATTAATAAGGACACACATACTGCGCTATTGTTGTGTAGTGAGTGTCAAGCACACAATCGTATTCATGTGACGAGAAGAACGACACAAATTCTCTAAAAAATTTAAACAAAGAGTCTTCAACCAAGGTATCATCATACTGGCTACTCTTCGCGTAATCTTCGTATGGGTGGTTATTGGATATCCTTCCCTGTCGGTTGGTCAAAAATCAGGAGAGAAATCGACCCCTGTGGACGTGAAAGCTTGGACGAAGATTTTCGCTTGGCGCGAAATAATACGCATTGCGTTTCTGCCGCGATCGCAGCGAGTCCAGAAAAAAGTTGAACCACGAAAAACATTCGACTCACAGATTTCCCCTACGCAGTCCCTCTCGGTTTTCTAAAACCAGTCACTCCTTCGAAACTTCTCTCTATCTTATCTACGTCTATAGTATACCCATTTCGCCTTGTTCTCGCCGAGTTCAACAATATTCAAAATGTCCCCAATCGCTGCTTCATCAGGGTCGAAGGACTTCAAGAGGGAGTCGACTCTGGCTAGATTATTGGGTTCAGGTATGTTGGATCCATTGAAACTGCTCTATACTAGGTCTACAAGTGCTCATGTATTACAGGATCTGCTGGTATTGCTGAGCTCGCTGTCTTCCACCCCGTACGATTCAATCCCTCTATTCAGCCGATAAGCCCAACACTGACCCATTGAAGGTCGACACAATTGCAAAGCGTCTTATGAGCAACCAGGGAAAGGTAGGGAACCAGTTTGAAGAAACCAACATAGGTCCGCAGGTGCTGATGGTTCTTCACTTTAGATTACAAGCGCTGCGCAGTTAAATAAGGTTATCTTCAAGGAGAAGGCAGATGCGAAAGCCGGCAAGAAATTTTTCTCGCTCTTCCCAGGTCTTGGATACGCTGCCGGATACAAGGTATGAAATGCTCTTGCATAGGACAATTTTGGCCGTGGGAGTGGTGCTGATTAAATGTGGCAGGTTTTGCAACGAATTTACAAGTATGGTGGACAACCCTTCGTCCGTGATTACCTCGAGAAGAACCACGTCTCGACATTTACCTCTACATTTGGAGAGAAGACTGGAAAGGCTATGATGTCTTCGTTCGCAGGAAGGTTTGTTGTCCTTGATCTTGGATAATATGGCATGACATTGGCTCACAATCTACGTTAGTGTGATCGGTATTGGAGAGATCGTCCTCCTTCCCCTCGACGTCTTGAAGATCAAGAGACAAACCAACCCCGAGGCATTCCGTGGTCGTGGTGTTGTTAGAATCGTGAAGGACGAGGGTTTCGGTCTCTACCGAGGATGGCAATGGACTGCTGCCCGAAACGCCCCTGGATCTTTTGCTGTTCGTTCCCTACTATCTCTTCGTCCCCGCATTCCTTTTCAACCCATCTAAAGCTCTATAAATACTAATTATATCACTCGGTAGCTTTTCGGAGGATCAGCCTTCACCAAGGGCTATTTCTTCGGCCTCGAGGACTACAACAAAGCCTCCTGGTTCCAAAACTTCGTGGCTTCTATTGCTGGTGCATCAGCCTCTCTGGTTGTTTCCGCCCCTCTCGATGTTATCAAGACCCGTATTCAAAATAAGAACTTTGATAACCCAGAGGGTGGCTTCAAGATCGTCAAGAATATGATCAAGCATGAGGGAATTACCAGTTTCTTCAAGGGTTTGACTCCTAAGGTATGTTTTCATCATCATTTTTTGGTCAAACGAAAAGCAACTGCTAATGTTTGAAATTGTAGCTTCTCATGACTGGACCAAAATTGGTCTTCTCTTTCTGGCTCGCTCAGACTTTGATTCCAGCTTTCGATATCGCTCTTTCCAAGAAATAGATTCGCACAATACCAAAAGGTATGCCGCAATAGCCAATAAACAAGTGGGTGAAGGGCTGTAGGATGGAATGGGAGCGGAAGGGAGGCGAAGATGGAAAAAATATTAGGGGCGTATGAGCTATCTTTGGGGTTCCTTAGGCGTTTTTGCGTGATGAAGGAGGCTTATTAGAAATATAATTGGTGGAAATCTTTTGGTGCGTGTATATACACGATAAACCGATATACCTTACTGTTTGTTTGGAGGGAAGATATATATGACTCAACTCATAGAAAAAATGTAAAGATACTATTGTTAACAAATTTGCTTTTTTTATCACTCGGAAATGAACTATGAGGAGACGGGTTTTAAGAGTGAGCAGTCATTTCGTGGGTGGATATTCACTCATTGAGGATCTGGAGCTTGGAATTGTTGCAATGGAAGAAGTCTCATTCTGCCCTTGGAGACGACAGTCTTTAACCTAGTGAGACGTATCAAAGACACAAAATCTAATAGAGCGAAATACTTACGAAATCAGACTTGGAACGTTTTATTGAAGATTAAAAAATAGAAAATGTTGTATTCAAATAAACCTCCGAATGATGGCAATCAATCATGTGATATTCTGGAAGGATTGTGGAGTTCTCATAAATTGAGCCGCCGAAGAGCCTCATCAACCAGAACCTCAAATTCTACCACAGCTCCAACCAAAGCCAATATCCTTCCACACAGTCCACCAGCACACCACCGAACTTCAAGATGCCTTCTCCAGCTTACTTAATATCAAAGATCGCTGATCCTTTCTTCGCTGCCTTCATTGGAGTCTCAGCAGCAACTGTTCGCATCAACCGCGAAGAGAAAGAGAAAGGACAAAGCACCCAGCAGACTGTGAACTCTGCCCTGAGGTCTGTATTGCAAACCTTCCATTCTAGACCTCATAACTGACGAGTGTTCCTGCCCAGACGAATTGGCCTACCTCGAGCCAGTGATCCACTTGCCAAACAAATCTAGACTTGGGGAGAGCAAAGGAAGGAACCACGCGCCGCGATCGAGGTCTGCTCAAAATGGATTCCGCCCAACAAAAGAAGCTCTTCTCCCCGATACACACACATCATTCTTGGATCCCCTGCACTAATTGCATCTTATACGACACCAATTCTTCCATGATCACGACTTCCCACTACGCTTATTGCATTCTTTTCATAATATCATGGCTACCCACACGGTTCGCATGGTCACGCCCGCAGCTCGAGGCCCGGCCACGAGTGCCGACCCCAGTTCTACTTTACCCAATATGCAAGCCTTGCCAGAACGGTCGTCCTCGAGACCGCAGTCTGTTCCTCTTATCGAAGTTGTAGCCGGACTTCGACATTCTGCGAGCTCGCCAATTCTCCCGAGCGATCTCAAGGTCCGTTTTGGAGATTTGCCCGTCCCAGCCCGAGACTTGCGGACCTCCAACGCTTCTACTACTGCTCATGCGACGGCTACGTCCTCTTCTCCACCACCTTTACCACCCCGAACTATTCGGAAGAACAAGGAGGGGACACGAGTCAGCAGCGAAAGCTCCATTTCGAACTCCAAGCTCCCACAATCTGTGGAAACTCTACTCAAACCCAACAGCAAGACGAAAGTTGCCAACCCTTTCGCTGATCCTGGCAGTGCAAGTGACCTCCCGGACCTCATCCCTTCAAACAACGCAGATCCATTCGGTGATTTCTACAGCGTTGCCTCCTCGACTTCCGACTGCGACAGTTGTTCTGATGCCAGTCAATTAACACCATCCGTTCAAATCGTTGACGAAGATCACAACAGATCTCCTTCTACAACACCGACACGTAGCGCTGATTTCAAGGAGGATCAAGCCTTCTTTGCCGCCATTGAGGAGTTCAATCATCCTGATGTTGCACGAATGCAATTTGAATGCAAGAGCGGGGCTTTGTGGAATTCTGCTATCACTCTCCTCGAGAATTCCTATTTACACCCTTCTGACTTGACTGAGTGAGTCTTTTTCATTGTTTTGGGTCAAGCCATACTGATTTCTCGCAGAGATGAGTTTGTTACTCTTGTTTGCTCACAGGGTAATGCTACCTCGAATTGGCTGTAAGTATTCTCATACTTCTTGAAGTCCTCAGGGTCCTTCATGAGATCTAGACCGTCCAGATTCTAACATGATCTCTTCAGGAGAGATGTTGCTCGCTTGGTCAGTAGCCGCCGCATCAACAATCGAATAAAACTGCATCAAGAGTTTATTAGCGTTGGTCTCCCACCGAATACCCTGCCTGAATTTTACCTTGATCGTTACGAGATCATGAATAAAGAAGAGCGCGAGAGGCTTGTATTTGCGCTACAGATCCTAAAAATCAACCTTGAGAACGACGAAAAGGAGACGTATTTCACCGATTCGATCCGAGAAAAGTACATGGGTATGAATTTCTTCGAAAAGATTTACTTCGTTGAGGTGCAGAAGCTGGAGATGGAAAAGTTGGAACAAAAGAGGAAGGAGAACGCTTCTCTCAGGAAGAGACTTTTCAACCGATCGACGAGTACTGCAATTTCCAAAACTTTCGGAGAACCCCTCGAAAGGGTGAACTCGTCTGCTCCCCCTCAATATTCAAAATCGAAATCCCGTAAAACCACCGGCCAGTTCATCTCATTTGTGGAAAATGCTTTCTACAGTGCAATCGACAAGGTTACCAATGCTCGCAGGTCAGCAGCTACCTCTGGCTCTGGGTCTGAATCTAAACTTCTGCGCCGGAGCGATGGCTACGAAGATTGTCCTGGTGAGTTGTCTTCAGAAGGTCACTTGAATCTTCAGAGCCGTAGCCATCACTGTAGTGGGGTGCCTGTACGATACATAATAAAGCCTTTCAGCTTTGACTCTGGTATCGGTGAAATGGACACTGCCTCGTCGGAACAGGGTGTCGCCGAACCAGTTTCTGACCATTCTATTCCAGGTCTTTCGACCAAGACCAAATCGGGATTCTTCGTCGACAAAATGGCACGTTTTCCTCAGTCTCTAAACCGTACAGACTCCACCAAAAATGCGAGCAGAAACTTCAGAAACTCCAGCTTTGATTCTGATGCAGTCTCAGTTAAATTGGGGGAGAACATGTCCACTGCGAAAAGGGCTGTGTTTGCTGCACCCACACTCGTCAAAATCTCGCCCCCATGCTCGACCCAATCTGTAGGTGATGCAGAATACCAGAAAACCAGTGAATCTCTCAAAGAAGTGTCCGCATCGTCATCCAATGCTGCCACGG
This sequence comes from Tetracladium setigerum, assembly GCA_031472005.1. Classification (NCBI taxonomy): domain Eukaryota; kingdom Fungi; phylum Ascomycota; class Leotiomycetes; order Helotiales; genus Tetracladium; species Tetracladium setigerum. Next base: position 2,006,585 of record PZJY01000011.1, on the reverse strand, counting down.
TCGCTACTTCATCTTGTCTTTGTGGTAACTGCAGATTCGAGCGCTCCATCGCTGAAAAAGTAATGCATCGAATCAGAAATACCATTAAACCTCAACCCTTCGACAAAGAATACGCAGATGTTCCCGAAGACCAACTCTCCATAGCACAAATCCACGCTCGCGCCGACACCGCAAAGAAAGAACCTGGATTGAAAACTGCATCAAGCTTCTGGGCTCTCCACTCCCTCCCTCGTCGTAAGGCCGTTGATAAGCACACGTTTGAGAGTCAAGTGTCGACGGATTTCGGGAAGGCATTTGATACGGTTACCTCTGAGAGAAATGGGAAAGGAAAGCGGACGTTGAGGAAGAAGATTAGTACGATGCTTGGGGCCGTGGGAGAACAACAGCCGAAGGGCAACGAGGGTAAGGAAGGCAAGGATGGAGAGACGATAGTAAAAAGGAAGTTGTTTGGGAGGAAGGTACTTCCGGAGTGGGAGTTTTCAAAGTGAAGGAAGGGTGCAATGGTATATGAGTAAGGGAACGGAACTTAGAACGGACAAGGCAAGGCGAGGAGACAACGAAATGGCTGAAGACTATGTACCTTGGTACCTAGGTTTGGAAGGCTGGGCATTATTCTGGACTGGAGAAGGGGGTCCTCGGGTGGTGGGCATCACTACAAAGAAAAAGGGCGTTCTTTTATCACGAGTTCAGGTTCTCTGGTGTTTTCATGAACAAGAAAGTGTCCAGTTTAGAAGAAGTGGTAATGATAGAAATTCAAGGGCACATGATTAAAATATTCAAAGCAACAACACATGACTTTCAACTTGATAATTGTAAGAGTCAGCGAACCAACAAGAAGAGTCACAAGTTAGGGGGAGGATGTTGAGGCTTAGATTAGAATGATATACCACGTGCTACCTCCACGTGGTAGGTACGGTAATGTAAGGCACATAGGCAGCTTGTCTTGGTCTTTGTTTTTTAGTTTGGCTTTGGTATGTACCTGGGTAAGTAGGTAGATAGGTAGGTAGGTAGATAAGGTAGGTGGTGGATAGGTAGGTAGATAGAAGTGGAAGTCTCTACTGTACCTAAGATTGCATTCATGGGCAGTGCTAGTATATTATGCTATTAAAAAGCTTTGGATGGTTTTGGCTCGGGCTCTTGTAGCTGTGGCTCTCGCTTTGGCTTTGGACAGCGGATTGGGTTCAAATACCTACGTACTTGCCAACCAGGTAGGCTTAATCATTTTGAGTAATTCAAGAGAGTGACTTCGTGTATGAATGGATTTGGTTCATGGATCTTTCAAGGCATAGACCTTGAGCAGACAACCCAGCTCAGAGTACAAAAGAACGATAGATACCTAGGTACCTAGGTAGGTAGAAAAGCCAGCAGGAAAAAAAGATGTTATTAATTCCATGCCATAATTGTTCTGTCTACCTTTCGGCAGGTCTGTCCCCAAAGTTCCCATCCATTCATCCATCCATTCATTTCATATTCCCGTGTTTCCCAGCATCCATCCCTCAATCCAGCCCAACCCATTCCCAATCAATCCCTCAAAGTAACAACCATCCCAACCATAAAGCCCAGGGAAAGGAAAAGGGGGGAAATTGTCGAGTATTTCGTTTCGCTTCGTTTCAAGATGGGAGGGGAAAAAGTTGTGGTGAGGAAAAGAAGGTCGGTGTTGCACAAGAAAGAGGAAGAACGGTCCAAGTCCATAAAAACGCCGTGCGGGAAGACGATCCGATAAAGCAAGCAGTATTTCCATTCGTTCGAGTCGACAGAGTGGCAAGCAGGTAGTGTACTAGCAGGCAAAAAAGAAGACTCCGGGTTGGCAGGTCGGCGTTGATCAATCGAGAGTAAGCTTTGTTGACTTGCATTTACTCAGCTTCCTCGAAGGAACCGAAGGTGTTTTCACCCGAATAGGAAATGTAGAGGAATCTGTTTGAAGAGGTTTTGTTAGTTACCTTTCGTTCATAAGTTGTGGTTTTCGTGTTTGGTAATCGCAGGCAGTTTGAAGGTGGCGGGGTACACCGCTCCAAACTCCAGGCTCCCTTCCAAATAGATGAGGGAAATAGCTTACCCATCTTCATCCTTGTGCTCCTCATAAATGCTACTCATCAGCGCAGCCGTAGGCGGCAACACCTCATCCACGAAGATGAAGATGGCCTTCTCGGGGGAAAGCTTGATGCGCTTGCGGATTACGTAGACGAACTGTCCGACGGTGAGGTCGGCGGGAACCAGGTACTTCTTCTTGTCGATCGTGGCGATATCGGATTTCTCTACTTTCTCGCAGATGACGGGGATGCGGTCAGAGTACTTTTGGCGCTGTGAGGAGGAGTGGTTAGTTTGTGGATAGAGAGGTGGATAGATGATGGGGTTGATGATGGAGGGGGATGGAGGGGGAGACATACGATACGCTCAGCTTCGGCCTTGCGCTTCTCGAATGGGTGCTCGTCCTTGAACTTGGAACGCATTTTGAGTGGTTGTTTGGGTTTGTGATTTGGGTTGTGGTATGTATGGGTTCGAAATTGAGGTTGTGAGAGATGTTGTTGTTGTTGTTGTGGGAGGGAGAGAGAGAGAGAGAGAGTTGTTGTTCTTTGAAGGTGCTGGAAGGTGAAGGTCGGAGAGGGAGGGAGGGCTGACGAACTTGTAGGCCTAATGGAGGCGCGGGGGATGACTGGTCTCTGCCAAGCGGGCGACCAATGCGGTTAGCGGTGAATCAGTCGGTGAATGATCCAGACACGCGGTCACGTTCCGGGTGACGAAAGGATGAGATACCGACTGTACAGTAGGAATTGATTGATAAGTCAAAGTATAGATACATATTTATAAAAATATACATAAATACATCATAGTGAAATATACCTATCAATACACTTCCATATACTACTAGTGATACCCTTCCAAGTATGCAAGGCAAGCTTCTCAAAGGTAGGGGTGCTGCTACGTAGCCAATCACCAGCCCCTGCACCTACAGTCCGGTCGATTCTGCCATGGAGTTGCAAATGCGCGATGCATGTCTGGTCATCCCATTATTCCACATTATTCCTCCCCCGATCTCATCCCACCACTTCCACATTTCTCGTCCCATCTGGTCGTGTTTTGTGACGAAGAAATCATTCGATTGGACCCGACCTGGTTCCTTTTGGAAATTCTCTTTTTCTTTTCTTTTCTCTCCTTCTCTTCTTCCTCTTCTTCTTCCTTCTGTACTTTACAATCCCACCTGATTGATGGTTCAATTCTAAACCTACCACCTCGACCATAACTTGTTTTTCACAAAGTGTCCCCCTCGACACCAAACCAACAATATGGCCTCCCCATACAGACCATGTCTGCGACTTGCCAGTCTGCCAAAGCCAATTCCAGCCTCTGCTCGCCGCCAGCTATGGCCGAATCGAAGGATGTACTCAAGTGGTCCAAGGCCAAATCCCAGAGATCTCGCCAGACCTACCTCCATCAAAGTGTGGGCTCCTAAAACTCGAATTTGTTTTGGCATTGTGTTTATTGGAACTCTGATATACTCCATGGTACGATTCCTCCTTCCAATGGTCTCTGCATGCGCTCATATGCTCTCCCCAGGTCACCGAAGAAAAGCCGAATAAACTCGATGCGCCAACTATCGCAGAGCGAGACACCCTCTCAAAACGTGAATCCGGAGTGACAGAGAACTCACCAATGCGCCTGCGAATGGAAGAGTTTATCAAACAACAACAAAAAGAAATTGTGGCCGAGCTAGAGAGAATCGATGGCAAGAAATTCCGCTTCGACACCTGGACTAGGGACAACGGTGGCGGAGGAATCTCAAGCGTGCTTCAAGATGGAAATGTGTTCGAGAAAGCCGGCGTAAACATCAGCATCGTCTATGGGACACTCCCTCGCCCCGCCATTGAAAAGATGCGTGTAAACCACAAAGCCATCGACCCCACCGTCGAGTCCCTCGAATTCTTCGCCGCAGGCCTAAGCATGGTTTTGCACCCATCCAACCCCATGGCACCCACAGTCCATCTCAACTACCGCTACTTCGAAACTGCCAATCCAGACGGTACCCCAAATACATGGTGGTTCGGTGGAGGAACCGATTTGACACCTAGCTACCTCTTCGACGAAGACGCCATCCACTTCCACAAGACCATCAAAGAAGCCTGCGACAAACACGACAAAAACTACTATCCCCGTTTCAAAGAATGGTGCGATAAATACTTCAACAACAAGCACCGCAACGAATCGCGAGGCATAGGCGGCATCTTCTTCGATGACCTAGATGACTCCGAGAAGGACCAGGAAAACACCTTTGCCTTTGCGCAGAGCTGTTTGAAGGCCTTCTTGCCTAGTTATGTGCCCATTATTGAGAGGAGGAAGGATATGCCGTTTACGGAGGCAGAAAAGCAGTGGCAGCAGATTAGGAGGGGTAGGTATGTGGAGTTTAATTTGGTGCATGATAGGGGCACGGCCTTTGGTTTGAATACGCCGAGTGCGAGGGTCGAGAGTATTCTGATGAGCTTGCCGTTGACGGCGGGTTGGAAGTATATGTATGAGCCAGAAAAGGGGAGTAGAGAGCAGAGGCTGGTGGATGTTTTGAGGGAGCCGAGGGAGTGGGTTTGATTGATTGGTTGATTGATTGGGGTTTGTATGAGTATTATGTTGCATTACTGTAAAAAGATAGGGAAAAATAGTTTCAATAACTAAAATGTAGAAAAAGTCTTGCTCTGTATTAAATGTTTAATTCTGAGTTCTTGGGGTTATGAAAAGGGGTGATATTTAAGCGAGACTTTGATCTGTCATGGAACGTCGTCTTTCCCTCTGCTTCACTCATACTGCAACTTTCAGCACAACGACAATCTTCTCAGCAGCAACAACCTCGTCTCCAACAACCTCAAAACTCTCACACTAATCCCAGTATCTTGGGTCTCAGAAACCCATTCATTACCTCAAATCATAACCTCAAGATTCTATCCTGAAAATGAACGAACCACCCCTCACCACACCCCGGGTCCTCCTCACATCCATCCTCACGACTCTCTTCACACCAGCAACCACCGATTCTCCCTCGGAACAATCCCAACACCATCCTCAACACCAAACATCGCCCTTAAATTTCTCAAACACCAAAACAACCAATAATAATGATAATGATAATCTACCATCCTCCCACACACAATCTTCAATCTTCAACCCAAATATACCACCACCACATCCACAACAACCGTCGTCGTCGTCAAAACACCACTACCACAACACCTCATCATCATCTCACATCCAAAGATCCCGAGATCAAAATCAAGATCCCACAAATCCTTTAAAAAACTTATTACCGGGCCAGAAAGCGTTACTGAGCACACTTCATGTTCTCTTTCCGCCGCCGATGTTGTTACGGGCACTGGATTTGTTGGATAGAGGACTTGTGAGAAGAGTTATTTTGTTAGATGTCGATGGGGATGAGAAAGGGGATGGGGATGAGGGGGATGAGGGTGGTGATGAGGGGGTGAGGATGAGGGGGGTGAGAGGGATCAGATGGTAGAATGGAGAGATGAGAGTATGTTTGCTGAGGGAGTGAGAAAAGATGAGTTTAGGAAGGAGGCAGGACATCAACAAGATAAGAGTGTAACAGAGAACTATGGATTTGGAGAAGGGACAGGAGAAAGGAGGCGAGATATCACTACATCTCACAAACAACAAACCATCAAATCCCACAACAATCCGAAAGAAAGCAATATTACCAACTCACCACCACCCACCCACAACCTCCAACATCAAAGCCAAAATCAAAATCTATCCCAAATCCCCCAAATCGCAATTCTACCAGATCCAATCTTCCCAACTCGACCCATCATCATCACGATTCAAAACCACCTCATTATCAACCACCAATGCCAGCTCATCAGACTACAACAACAGCAGCAGCAGCAATAACATGTATACAATCCATTTACAAGCATGGAATTGTTCATGTGCTGCTTTTGCGTTTAGTTCGTTTCCTTATGTGGCGGTTGAATTGGAGGAGGTTGGATTGGAGGAAACTCATAGTCATCGGGAGTGGAGAGATGTTTTTGGTTGTAAGGGTTTGGATGGGGAGGGGGGAGGGTATGGTAGAGGAGGTGGTGGTGGATATAAAGAAACTACCAAGGAAGACGTATCAGGAAGAAGGATAAAATCGCGAGCATCTCATCCTTACCAAAATCCACTCTACACGAGTAACGACGACAACGACAACGAAACCCAGCCCCAATCCCACTCACCCAACCAAAAACCATGGCAATTCGGCGGTCTGAGTTTCGATGGAACTACTACAACCAAATCCAAATCCACTTTCCCATCCACCTTTGAAAACCCAACACCCGGAAATACAACAGCATTCGGAAACACAACGACAAAATCCGGAAATACCACTACCACCACTCCTCCCTTACCCCAACTATCATCACCATCAACATCAGCAACAGCAGTACCGATATGTAAACATCTCCTAGCAGCTCTAATGGCAGATAAATGGGATGTCATGAGTGAATTCGTGGTAGAGAAGAAAGTTGGGAGGGATGAATTTGCTGGGATTGTTTGTGGCTTGTGAATTTTTTGATCTTCTTTTTGGATTCTTTTTGCTTCTTTAAGAGAAGAGGAAGATGGGAGAGTGAATAGTTTAATTTGAAGATGGTTGATAGGATAGTTGGTACGTGTGTGTTTGAGGATAGGGAGGGGGTGAAAAGAGGTGAAAGACGATCCAGAGGGATCAAGAAAGGGGTATAGAGATACCGTATGTATGGTTTATAGGGTTGGCTCTGTCTGCTAATTTGCTATTTGATATCTGCTATTCTGCTATTTGTGAATAGTGTTCGGTTTAGGAGAAAAGGAGACTTGCAGTCTTACAGGCTTTATTTGTTATTGTTTATACCCTGGATTTTCATGAGAAAGGGTCAATAAGGGATTTTAGTTGATCATGGTTTGGCTTGGCTTGCTTTGGAAAGGGATGTAATAAGAACTACTTCTTAGATAATGAAAGACAGAGAGGTCTTTGACGCCGGTATCATCAAATAGAGATCTCTCACAAATCCTACGATTACCCGCGGATGGAGCCATGTCCAGTAGTAGTATACTCGATCAAGATTATTTGGCAAGAACAAGACTCATAACACCATCCACACAAACGAAAACTTGAGAAGCTGCAATTCTATTCAAATTGCAAGCTAGAAGAAAGGTCTATGATACAATACAAGGCCCCATTTTGCTTTCATAATCAGATGTAAGTCTGTCCGCCTGCCAATGTTTCGCTTTAACACCCGCAAAACCAACGCCTATCATGCATCATCACATCTATTTCTTTTTATCTTTCTCCTCCTTCTCCTTTTCGCCCTCCTTTTCCTTCGCGTCCCCATTCACCCCGCTCGTCTTCTTATCCTTCTCCTCATCCTTCTTCCCATCCTTCTCCTCCTGCTGCTGGCGATTCTGGATCTTATTCTCAATCAAATCATGGAATGCGGTAATGGCGCGGATCAAACTGCTGAGATAGATGGCCATCAGTTGATCATTAGTCTTGATGCTCATCGCGTGAGCCAACTCGCTGTTTTGGGTTGGTGGGGTATCGGAAGTGCCGTCAGGGATGTTGGAGGATGCTTTGGGGGTTGAGAGGTTAGGGAGAAGGTTGAATACATCTTGGAGGTTTCCGAGGATGGCGTGGTTGACGGGGAGTGTTCCATCGAGCACTTTCTGGAGGTATTGGCCAATGTCGCGTAAGCGGAGATGTAGACCTTGTAGCGATTGCAGTTGTGATGTGATTCTTGTTGAGAGAGTACCGACTGCTACGTCGCGGATGTCTCTTAGTAGGTGCTCAACTCCGATTTCCTCTGCTTCTTCGGCTTCGATGATGGAGGGGGTGTGGACGAAGGTTTTGGATGTGGTGGAGCCGTCCTGGGAAATGTTAGGAGTGGTTTTTGCAGAATAAGACAGCTTTTCTTACATCCTTGATCTCATCGACTGCAAAGTATGCATCTGTTGGTACACCAGCCTCCTTTGGTTGAACATCAATGATGCAGAGTAATGGGTTGGGTGTGTATCTCTTGAACAACTCGTTGATCTCCAAATCAGATGCCCTCAACTTTGGCCCAGAGTGATACCATCCTATCAGCTTCTCCCTTGCGTTGATCTTCTTGAACATATCACTCATCGACTCGACGTAGTTGTGATCCAGGAACCAGACTGAAGGGTCCTTGTCATCTTCCTCAAAGGGCACTGCACCAGAGGATTAGCAATCATTTCATAGACTCTTTAGGTATTTGTCGCTGTAGAACATACCAGCAAAACTATTTGACACTCGCACATTCTTTCCATCGTTTTGGCCCAGCAATACACCCACTACTCGTTTGCGCGTGCCTTTTGCTGAGCGCCCATAGTGATCTGCGGCAGAGAGAAGGACGAGGGGGGCAACGGAGACGGTTCGTGAGACGAAGGAGAGAGTTTCGGTTGTAGTTGCAGGCATGATGGAAGGTAATGGAGGGTTGTGAGATGGACAGAGTGGGAGAAGGAGGAGGAGGGGATGTTGAGAGAGGAATTGGGAATTTGATGCTCAAGGCTTCTGTGTACTTCGCGGCTCTCGTTGATGCTGCTCCAAAGCTCCAAGCTCATTCTTGGCATATGAGTGCCAAGAGATCACGTGTATCTTGCACATCATTTCGTGTCTGGCAACATTAATTCGAAGGAATTTGCCTTGTTGTTGGCTTCCAGACTGCCATTGAAATTGTTAACTTCATTTCCTGCAGCTATTCGGAACATCTCATTTCTCAGGCACTTTCCCGCTACCTTTTGCCCAGCGACATCTCAAGCCGGATCAGAGGAAGCCCAAAGCCCCCATCATCTCCTGCAGTCGGCAACGAGATCCTAGTTCATCCGCGAAAGCAACCGAGCTTACAAGAAGACCAGGCCCCGGAAAAGCTTCTCGAAATCTGCCAACTTCTCGTCTTTAAAGAGCTGTCGCAACTCTCAACCACGCCCTTAATTCCACCCATCTCCTCTCAATCTCACCTCCCCTAAACCATCAACACCTCGGTCCGGTCTCTAGCAACTCTCCCCTTCCACAATGGCACCAATTGGCGATGATACCGTGCAGAGTCTGCACGACTTGGTCAACAAGTTGGAGTCGCGGGTCAAGCAACTTGAGGACAAGCTTCACCAGGCTCAAGGCCATGCTTCCCCAGCTCCTGCGGACAGTGTGAGAATGATCTTGATGGGTCCTCCTGGTGCTGGTGAGTCTCTACCTTTCTGCGGCTTTGGTATCGTCGTTAGGGCCCCGGCTAATTGACCATCACAGGCAAGGGCACTCAAGCTCCTAAGATCAAGGAGAAGTTTTCGTGTTGCCATTTGGTATGTACCTTTGAGCTGGCAGAACATATGGATAGCCCCTAACAAACCCCCAAGGCAACCGGAGACATGCTCCGATCCCAGGTCGCAAAGAAGACACCTTTAGGTCGGGAAGCAAAGAAGATCATGGACCAAGGTGGACTTGTCAGTGATGAGATCGTCATTGGTATGATCAAGGCCGAGCTCGAGACCAACACAGAATGCAAGGGAGGGTTAGTCTTTTCGCCGTCCTATTTTATTTTGCACTTTAGAGATTGACCGAGGCACACAGCTTCATTCTTGATGGATTTCCCCGAACCGTGGTACAGGCCCAACGATTGGACAGCATGTTGGCAGAGCGTCAACAACGATTACAACATGCAGTTGAGCTTCAAATCGATGATAGCCTTCTCGTTGCACGGATAACCGGTCGTTTGGTGCACCCTTCCTCCGGCAGATCATACCACAAGATCTTCAACCCTCCAAAGGACGAGATGAAGGATGATGTTACCGGGGAACCATTGATTCAACGATCAGATGATAATGCTGGAGCCTTGAAGAAGCGACTCGCCGTTTACCACGAACAAACATCGCCGGTTGTCAACTATTACCAAAAGACCGGAATTTGGAAGGGTATTGATGCAAGCCAAGAGCCAGGTACCGTTTGGAAGAGTCTTCTCGGGGTCTTTGAGCAATCGAGACCAGCGAAGAGCGGAAGCCTCCTCAGCAAGATTACTGGTCAATAGATGAAAAACAAACGCCTGGAACGTTGGCGGGTGGGACGAAATGATTTGCATAGAATTTTTTTGCCTTCAGAAAAAGTTTGGCTTGGATTACGCTTATGACCGAATGAACCATGAAGTCATTTGCATTTGCTTGCTTGCTATTAGTGGACTCCTCGGGGTGGATGGTTGATCGTGGATGGTAGATGGAGATGCCCTTGTACTACCAACCTCACACATGTTGTTGCATGGGAGCGCTTGGATGTATTATACACAACAATGATTTACCTGTAATACAGAAGAAGAAGAGAACACAACACCAGACCGGACCAAGACTGCAAATCTCAAGTAAGATGACAACGTTGATGCTACACGCCTCATGCAAGATACTGCAGCATCCACAGTACGGATCATATCCCTTCCCCCTTCCCATTTGTGTCCATACATCGTGTCATGCACGGCTTTTACAAGCAGAGATTGGTGCGAGTATGTGTCTTGCCGCGTTGTAACAGACCAGGTACTCTACCTGCAAGTTTCCGTTTTCCGTTGGACAAGTACTGTTCGTCATTCTGTTCGTTTGCTGCTTAGAGATTGGATGAATCTGTTCATCCGACTCTTTCGAACGACATGCTGTCTAACGTAACTTGCATGTATGTCTACCTAGCGTGTTTCCCACGGTCGCCGAGTCGTTCGTTCGTTCTCCGTCCTCGAGTTGTTTGTTGCATTTCTTTCGTTGACATTTACTCCTTCTCCGTTTTGTATATTAATACACTTTATTTTCGTTTCAAAACTGCATCTCTCCCTGTCTCGTGCAATTTGTCCTTTGCGTATTCGATATCTCAAGATGTCCTCAACTTCACAATCTCGTTATCATAGTAGGCCAAAATCTGTGCAGCAGAAACGAGACGACTCGATAGATATTCAACGAGATATGTTGCTGAATATCATTCACCAACACTTCGATCGATCTGAGAATGAGTACCAGAACTCCATCTCAAAGAATACCGGTCCTTTGGCTTCGAATCATAAGAGAAGTTTGAGTTTTAAGAAGGGGGTTTGTTCCGCTCTTCCTGTTCCGTATTGAAATTGAAACTGATTCTGTTGTGCTTTGTTTTTTATAGGCTCGACATCGACGACGACCATCGATTAGCAATACTTCCTCGACCAGAGCTGGAACCGGGACAAACAACCTTCCCTCTTTCAACGAACCAAACGGCAAGAAAGCTCGAAGGGTCTTGAACATAAACCCCAGTAAAGTACGACTTATCTATTCCTCTCCTCCCTCAAATCGATCAAGTCACAACTAACCCATCCTCTTCCTCCACAGACACTACCAACTCACCACCTCCACTACTCACCCATACCCTTCCCCTCCCCCTCTCAACCACAAAACCCACCGCCAAAACCCCCCTCACCTACTCCCCAACCCAATCCCCTCCTCCCTCCAAACCCTCCAAACACCACACCCACACCAAATCCCGCTCATCTTCACTCTTTTCCTCTCCCAGGTCCAACACCAACACTAATATCAAATCCCAAAAACAGCCCTACACCCGCCCCACAGGTCCTGAACTCGTATCATCCCGCCACCCGTCCTGCTCCGGCCTCCCACCAACATGGAATTATATCCATGATCGCTTCATTGCGTATCTAGCTACGCATGCACCGTTGGAGAGGAGAGAGGAGGTGGGTGGGGGTGGTGAGGAGTGGAGGAGTGATGAGATGGTTGTTTTGTTGGGGGAGAGGTTTCCAGGGCTATTTAGTACGGGGAGGGTTTGTGGTCTGAAGGTAAGATTCTTTTTCTCTTTATTTTTGTCTTTTGGGGTGGAAAAAGGGGATTCGACTTTTGTTGGTTTGAAAGTTAAGAAATTATTATTGAGATTTGATATCTTGAGGAAATTTGACAAGAGCAAGGAAAAGTATTCTTCAAAATATACCCAAAGCAGCAAAATTATCGTTTGAAAGTTCAAATACCGGTTTAGACCAGACAAAAAAAGAACAGACAGAAAAGCTAACCAGAAATCGGAACAGGGGAAAATTAGAATGGTGGAAAACCGTCTCGCTCTGCTAGACCAAGCTTGTGATAATGATTACTTCCAAATGCAATATGGAGCTTATATTTATGAAGAATGGGGGAGAGGGATTTAAGATTTTGGATCATATGGAGGCATTTAGGTTGTGGAGATTGGGGAGTAGCGGAAAAACATTTCCGAAACACCAGTATTGAGAAACATGATGAGTCTTGCGATATTATTCCATGCGTTAACTTACTTTCCGTGCTTGCTAACTTTCTTTCTTTCTTTCGTACTCTGTAAAGTATCCGGTCCATTCGGAGAAAAGGAGAACATCATGAAATTTTATTTTTGTTGATACTTTACCTCACCATTCTCATTTCTTTGTTCTTTGTTTGAGCGTTCATCCCTTTATCAAAAGATTGTCAAGTTTGTTCTAAGGCACAGATATCACGAATCTCCGATAACTGAAAACGAAAGATATCAAAATTATTCTACTTGCATATACACTCCCTTCCTGCTATGAAGTTGTGTGTACTTGTCGCCACAACCCACGTTCTGTATTCTCGCAAGAGATAACTAATAACCTCCAAATCCCTGGCTCAGAACACCACACCACTCATAATCCCATCCAACACACCTACTTACTTACCTATGCTACATTATATATCCCTGTAAGTAATCCAGTCATCCTATCTCATGCAGAGAGATCACCGACTGGGTCCAGCTGATCAAATTCTCTCTACGTACCTTTCACAAGTCCGGAATTTTATGTTCATCTTGATCAGCAAATCTCACCAATCCTTCTTTCTCTGTTTGTCGTGTCCGTCTGTCTCTCTCTCATCATACAGATGATAACTCCTCAAAAATAACGCCTCTCATCCAAAACTACACCTACACACATCAACGCAGTAAGTTCAGGTACCCAAATCCAAATCTATACCTAAATAATCCAAGCCATATTACGGAGTAACTGTCCGCCAAATAGAAACAAACTAAACTAAACCCAAACAACCATTAAACTAACCAACTACATATCACGACTTCACCAATCACCAACCAGCAACCTATCACCAACCTATCCAACCTCAGGAGTCAAGAGATATGGATCATATGGCCTGCCCGCCACCTCCCCCTCCCCTCCACCTCCGACGGAGACGGAGGCCTCTCCACGATCATAATCTCGCCATCCTCACTAACCCGCCACAACCGCCCATCTAAAAACCCAAAAAAGGATTTGTTGCACGTCGAACTTTCTCTACGGAACTCTTTGCCATCGAAAGAGAATGAGCTGTTTTTTTCTTTTTTATTGCCGATCATTTTTTCCCTTACATGACTACTACTATATCGAGGGAGGGTAGGAAGGGCAAGGATGGGAAGAAGGGAGATAGTTGAACCTGAGGGTATAGTATTGTAAGGATGAAGATGGGTTAGGGTTTTTTCGGGGGTGCTTGCTTCCTTTGGAATAGATGAGAAAATTTTGTGTACCTTTGTATATCAAGATGAAAATGCATCTTCTTGAGATCTTATCAGATCCGACTGTAAGATTATATACCTTAATAATCAATCAGGCAGATATAGCTTTAAAGAACCTAATAACTTAGTATATTCCTGTTGTGATACGGATTTGAAGGTGGAAGAGTGAAAGATGCAGGACTTCGGTGATGCTGATGCTGCGGAAGCGGATATTTGGCCGGCTTGAGGTTTGAAACGATGCGAGGCGGTGGGATCGAAGATGATCTTTGTTCTATTGGGTAAGCGATCTATCAATAGCGGGAGACAGATCATTATTCAACATGAGAGAACAATAGTAATAATATTGATTTACGTCCGAGCGGACGTTCTGTGTGAAAGTGGACACTCCTGGACGTCAAGGGGGATATGGAGACCGGTCGAGCTAAGGGATTACACAAAATGTTAAGTACAAGGTATAAGTACAATCCAAAGAACGCGTTGTTGAATTTGTTGGCAATGGAGGTGGCCATGGGCCTGTGTTACAACCTCGCTGACAAGAGAGAACGTGATAGGGATAACATATTAAGAGGAACAATGAGGGTGGGAAATCAACCCTTTCTATGTACTTTTTGTAGGAGCAAATCGATGGAAGAAATCACAGCTAGTAGCTTAGAACCACAAAAATGTCAAGTCATATTGGTAGGTTTGTATGAGTAGGATTTTTTCTTTTCTATCCATTCCACTCCACTCCACTCCATTCCATTCCCCAGCAGCCACAATTCCAGAAGAGGACATGTAGCCACAACGCATACTATTTTCGAAGTATCGAGAATATCATTTAACACCAAGTAAAAAGCAAGCCACCCCATCCCACCCCGCTCCATACAGTTGGATATAAATTGTGTATGTGTGAGTGTGTCCGGAAAATGCTTATGTATGGCCCTCATTAAAAAAACGCCATTTTGTTCCAAATATGCAAGGCAAAAAAAACTAGAACGCCCGTTTTCCATGCAAGATGCTCGCCGAAAGGACATAAAAACATAACATAATACAACACAAGTAAGCCCCTGCAGCTTTTTGAAAATTTGGTAGGTAGGTAGGCATCCCTCAGAAGTCCTGGAAAAGGCTAATCAAACCATCAAGACGTCCAATTTGTGCGAGCAGGAGATCTTCGCTCTTTTGGAAGGTTTCGAATTTCCTGAGTGGCTCGGCTTCGAGACATTCTTCTGGCTTCATATGCTTCATATCTTGACGTTGCAGCGCTGTTAGAATATCTTGAACCTCCCGCTTTTCGATGTCGAGTCGTTGGAAGCTTCTTGACATGCACTTGTAGAGTTTGTCGAGATATAAGGCTGAGACTCGCATGGTATCGAAGTGCCAGAGGAAGATCGTACGAGCGATTGTGTGTGCCGCATCTCTGGGTACCTCTTGGATGTCGACTACACCTGCCATTTGCATCTCGGCTAGCTTGGTACGAATTTCTGACTGCTTGATCATGGCGATGTTGGGGATCATTCTCTCTTCTAGCTTTCCGACCTTTTTCATCATTCGTACCAAGCGATGACCGGTTTCCCCATAGTTCTCGTAGATCATCGTATCGAGTTCGTGATCCGCCATGTATTTCGAAAGAACTTCGTAGTTGACAGACCATGCACTGGCTCTATCAACACCTGCGCTCTGCAGAAAGCCACAGGGATCGTTCTCGAGAAGAGCAAGATGGTTCTTGAGCTGAGATGTCCTGCTCTGGTGCTCTTCGCGTACGGGCAAGTCTTCCTCGAACGTGACTTTTGAACGTTTTGCTGGGCGTGCTACATCATCATCATCTGGATCGAAAGCCTCTGCGCCTCGCTTCCTGGATCTGGTGGGGCTTCCGTGATTGTTTATCTCACGGGATGCTGAAATCTTTCCAATGCCAGTTCCAAGATCAATAGATTCGTCCAAAACCGTCAACAACTGAACCGTTGAGATGCTCTGATCATGACCCGGTTGATAATCATCGTCGTCAACATAGGGATCTCTTCGGCAGCGAGGTACTCCAGGCTCAAGGAGGAGCAAGACTTGCGCATAAACTCGTGCGGTTGTCTCACCAAGTCTAAGATGAGCGAGCTCGACCAAGCGTTGATTTCGGAGGGCAACTGAGCATTTCTCATAGTTGATTCGTAAAGTCAGTTGAAGCTTCAATATGTTAGCACACTGTACGTCTCTGTCTTCGAGCTTAGGAACCCACGTCAAGTCTAAGGCCGTCATCGCCGTGATTCCCGTTGACGGCACCATTTTGCACGCCATTCTTCTGTCCCCCATTGACGCCGTTCTTGTCTCTCCTCCAACCCTTTGGTTTCCAGTTCCGGCCTTCATCTCTGAATTCCTTCAACTGCCTGCGAATTCTGTCAAGGTGTTCTATCTTTCCTTTGATACCCTTTGGATCGCCACTTTCGCCTGTAACTTGCTTCTCGATCATATTGTAAGTATCTGTAGGACTGCGGAATGATCTCGCATCGACGACTTCAATCATGCCCGCCTCAAGCAAGTCCATCAAAATGGCGTGGAGATGTGCCGTCGATCTGACCTTGTCCTGATTTTGCGCGCCATTGACACCATTTGCAACGGCATGGTCATGCCCATTCCCGTTGACTGGTTTCTCCTCGATAGCCTTGTAAGCGGCAACAAGCTCCATTACCTTCGTGTGGCCAAGTTGGAAGAGGTTGGTAACAATATCTCTGGCCGGGGCGCCATATCTGGATTCCACAAGTTCCACAATCTTCCCAGATCTCACCAACTTATATGCGGCACCGTGGTCTGCTTCGTAGTAGGTTACCTTCGAACCTGGATCGTAATGGTAGTAGACGAGGTCTTGCTGGATGAGAACTGCCAAACCGTGACGGCACTGCCGCGAGGAGAGCTTGGTGTGCCGGCATAGCGATTGAATGGGTAGTCGTCCGCGTCGTAGAAGAATTGTGAAGATTCGCTGCGTAGGGTGTCAGACAATGGCCAGTCAAAAGCAATGGAAGTTGTCTCGTGGGGTCAATTAAGGAAGTTTGGGAATTCCCCTCCGGAAGATGAATCACACCAAGCTCTAGGTAAATAAACATACAGATGTCAGGTCGCCATAGGTCTCGCTGACCAAGAGCGCGCATAGCTCGACAGCGTTTTTGCTCTAGTTGGGATGGTTAGCATGTATTTCTTTGTTCGGGCGCAAAGTGAAAGGGCGTTGCGGGTAGCCAATGAAGCTGTCGAGAGACACTTACTGGTAAGCTCATGGTCGCAGCCAGTCCAATATATGTGCTGCTGAAGTCTCCCTATCCCCAGATCTCCAGAGCTGCCACTGATACTACCGGGGTTGCATTGATTGGGGGGTGAGGTGTGCAATAGTAGTCCGTCGGGTTTGCGCGATCTCGAGTGTTGTGCAGGGAGTTGTAGGCTGGAGTTGTGAGAGGATGAGAATGATATTTTCATGACAGCGGTGGGGCACCACCAACCAGCCTCTGCATCTGCGTGTGTGAATCCCCCGCCAGAGTCACAGAGGCCGACACTCTCGCAGCAAATATCTGCCAAGACCGGCTAACACCTTTTCGGCTAGAGGCCCTCCAATCCTGAAGCTTCCGAGCAGCAGAGCAAAAGATGTGAATTGCTGCAAGTCCTAAAGTCACCTCACTACTCTCCATCTAATCCCTTTGACTCTCCCTCCCCCAGATTCAATCGACTCCCCGAACAATGATCTCACGGTCGGCGATTGGACGACACGCACAGCATGCCCTTCGCAGGCAGAGCTGTGCCCAAGCACCAGCAAACCGCCGTGGTCTCGCAGCAGCAGTCTCCGGAACAACATCTTTCTCGTACGAGTCCGCGGATGTGGGAGGAGTCAAGGTGGCCAGCAGAGACATCGCAGGGCCTACAACAAAGCTCGCCATTGTCGCCAAAGCAGGAACGAGATATCAACCTGCGCCAGGTCTGACAGCTGGTCTGGAGCAATTCGCATTCAAGGTAGGAGCCGTCATGACCAACTCCTGGCATGCCATTGGCTGACAACCTTCTTTCATTAGACCACCCAAAAGCGATCCGCATTGCGCATTACAAGAGAGGCAGAGCTGTTGGGAGGCCAATTGACTTCCTACCACACCAGAGAAGCCCTTGTTATCGAGGCCAAGTTCCTCCGCGAAGATCTGCCATATTTCACGGAATTGCTTGGTGAGGTCGTTTCCTCGACTAAGTATAGTGGTAAGTTGGGATATATCTTCGAAGAGATCCTCGGCTCTTCAAGCTTTATAGGTGGATGATGTTCTAACTTGACCATGGCTAGCTCACGAATATGATGAGGAGGTACAACAATTCCTCAGACTCTCCCAGAAGCAGATCCTCGGCAGTGTGTCGGAGCTTGCCATCAACTCGGCTCACGGTCTTGCCTTCCACAGAGGTCTTGGAGCACCACTCTACCCAACATCCTCGACTGCCCTCAACAAGTATATCAACGAGGAGTCCATCGCAAATTTCGCTGCTGCCGCCTACTCCAAGAACAACATTGCCGTAGTTGCCAACGGCGCGGACCAAGCAGAGCTCTCCAAATGGGTTGGCGAATTCTTCACCAACGTCAACACTTCGTCTGCATCTCTCTCAGGTGACGCAAGCAAATACTACGGTGGACAGGAGCGTATCGCTCACGGTTCCGGAAACTCCTACGTTATTGCTTTCCCAGGCTCGAGCTCTTTCACCTCCGGCGCGTCATATAAGCCAGAAATCGCAGTCCTCGCAGCTCTTCTTGGTGGCCAGTCTACCATCAAGTGGTCGCCTGGTTTCTCTCTTCTGTCTAAGGCTTCGGCGTCCTTCCCAGGTGCCAGCCCTACCACCACTCACTACTCATACTCTGATGCTGGTCTTCTCGCCATCCAGTTCACCGGCTCTGCCACTGCTATCCGAGGCGCCACTACCGAGGCTATCAAGGCTATCAAGAGCATTTCCGAGGGTTCGATCAGCAAGGAGGACTTCACCAAGGCTGTTGCTCTTGCTAAGTACCGTGCTTTGGAAGAGGGTCAAAACTTTGAGGCTGGTCTTGTTGCAACTGGTGCCGGACTTATCCACGGTGGTAAGCCATTCCAGATTGACCAAGTTGGCAAGGCTGTTGAGGGTGTCAGCATTGAGAAGTTGAAGACGGTATGTAATTCCTTTGCTCAAATTAATATTCTTACTAATTCCGCGCCAGGCTGCCAAAGCCCTCTTGGAAGGAAAGGCCACTGTATCGGCTGTTGGAGATCTGTTCGTCCTGCCATATGCCGAAGAAATTGGTCTCAAGGTTTAAGGGATTGGGGTTTTACGGATGGGGTCCGAGTTGTAACAACAGCTCCTAGATGTATTGTAGATAACACGTACTTTTTTATATCCAAAGTTGTGCACTGTGAATTGTTAAAACCAGCCTGATCGTTAAACTAAGTAATTACATGAATACATCCCGGAGTTTTCAGATAAAAGACAGCATCCAATTGATCCCGAATCCAACTCTTAAGGTGCCGTTCAATCAAGGAAATACACTTGCTCATCAGCGCGTTCCGAGACTTTGCGCGATGTTGATTTGGCAATCACGTGATCTCGAAAATCCCTCCCGCCCATTCCCGTTCAAGGACTTCCGAATCCGCAAACCGAGCTCTCCCCAGCATAACGACCACCAATTCAACCTCGCACAACTCACCCCCAACACAAACCTCCATCACTCACAATGGCATTCGCGTGGAAAGCTTCAGGTCTCACGTACGCGCCCCCTCCCTATCCTCCCAATTCCCCTCAATTACCGCCGCAATTGAGAGCTTCAGGGCCAGGTTTTACTAACAGCTTAACTTTGGGAAAAACAGCTACAACAAGTACCTCTCGGTCGCCGCACGAGTCGTCCGCAGAAGCTTGAAGGATGATAAGCGTTTGGCTGCTGAGCGTAGAGGAGAGATGGATTTGAAGTTTGCTAAGTGGACCGTAAGTTGATCCTGCTAGGAAGGGGGAGGTGGTTGGTGTTTGGATAGAGACCGGGAGAGACAGAAGAGGGCAGGAATTGGGATTGGGATTTGAACTGGGCTGATCTTGTGTCGATGGATAGAACGGAAAGCAAGGCGAGGTTAAGCACGTCACTGAGGCCGGCGCTGTTCCTGCCGCTGAGGGTACGTCGTAGATACGTTGTGGATACGATGGGGATGGGCGATGGATAGATGGTGGAGGGAAGAGGGTTGGAGCGACCCTGGAAAACTGTACACTTATTACGGGGAGATGTATGGATTGCTGGGAGAATTGAAGAGGAGTTAAAAACACGTTCTGCTATGTTGTGATGTTATGCTTGATGAAGTGATACTAGTTCTGGGAGGATCCAAAACGAGACACTCGATATTGCGAGCACATCTAACATCTTGAAATAAGGAACTTGCATGCTTGAACTTTCTAACATGTTGTGACTCTCACATTTGAAAACTGAAGTAAACAAGTCTTAACTATGAAAAATAAACCAATCCAGCAAAGAAGATGATGCCTCACGACCTGAGGCATGTTCTTGCATGAAATGGAAGGTGTTCACCATTTTTAGCTCTCGTTGTAAAACAATTCTCGCGGGACCAACCTTTCCACCGTTTCCTCAACACCCTCAACACTCAAAATTTAAGTACTACAGCTGGATATCTTGCTGTGTTGACATCCCTTTTAGCACACGCAGCTTCCATTCCACCCCAAGCGAGACCTTCCGACATCTGGTTGGGCATCACCACCAAAATCCATTCCCCAGCAATCCGCCCTACAAACAACGCATGCTCTAACACAACTCCGGGACGAACTCGTTTGTGTAACCCAGAGCGACAGATAGATAGATGCCTACAAACGACCCAGCCGCGGGGCAAGGTAAGCAAACCGGTCTGTCTGCCTCTCAACCTTGCGTTTTCGTGCAGCGAAACTTATTTTTACAAATCTCTCTCAGATCTCTCGGAAATTGCAAATCTTCACGTCGGCGAGATTGAGAATGGTCTCATGGATCGCCTACCAGGCTTCGGATCTTTTGGGGAAGAACCGCCTGCGCCGCCGAAGCTGGAGGAGAGAGGTGTAGTCGCTATGGATATTACGGACCAGTTTACGGCTGCGGCGGAGAGTATGTTGTTTCCTTTCACTTCTAGGTTGTTGTTTTGTGTACCATGGATTTTGAGGGAAGGGTCACGTGTTGATTGTTTTTCTCGATACAGTGCTTGATGTGGGACAACTGATTAAGGATCCGTTCTTTACGCTTATTGAAGCTGTTGGGGCTTTGGAGGTAGGTCTTGATGTTCTCTCGTTGTTGTTGTGGTTGTGGTTGAATGCTAAAGGGTGGTGGTATGTAGATCATGGATCAGAAAATGGATAGTGGGTACCTCGCGCCTGGGGAGACGATGGATGATGATTATGATTTGGGTCAAACTTTGCTCCCAGAGGAAATTATTGGTATTATTGACCAGCTTCTATGTCACGAGGTAAGTGCTAGTTAGGTTGTGGGAGGGAAGGAGGGTGTGAAGGGTTTGCTGATATCCAGCAGATGGCATGGCATATGGGCTACCCCTTGCTCAGACGCTCTTCACAAGTTTGTATATTGAGAGTATACTCTCATCATTACCCCTCACCTTGGATCATACAATATTTGACAAGAGTGAGAGTTCTCCAGATGAAGAACCGTTGCTCTTGCAGATACTTAGGACGTATTGTGTTGGGCTGATCAAGACATGTTTCTTCGTCAATTCTCGGGTCAAGTCAGAGCATTATTATGAGGTACGCTCCATATAGCCTTGTTGAACCCAATCAGTAACAACTCTATAGGAAGAAGACTTTGTCACCCATACGTTTAATCGAAGCCTGCTTGAAGGTATCGAGATTGGTCCAATCCAGGACTTATTTAATCAAACTCTACTACTACTCTCGAATTCTACGGAAATTTCTCCCGAGATCAAGACAGCTTTAGAGTCGCGTCTCCGATTTCGTTCCAAGTTCTTGACGGTTGTTGAGACAGCAGATTCTAGAGACGCAGAAACCTCGTTGGCAGTCAAGGCAATGTGGACGGATCTGTTGACTCTGGTTCCTGAAATCAAATCTACAACAGCTCTTGGGAAGCCAAAGCCAGAATCTTTCAGTTCCAAGCTGCAGAGAAAATTGGCTAGCACTGTCCCTCCGCGTCCGATCGTTGAAGTTGGTCAAGATGCTGCCTTTTCTCATTTGGAGAGACTGGGTAGAGATGCTTCGGTTGTCGTGGAGGTTCTCAAGTATTATGATAGTCACAGCCTAATGGTATGTCCCTACCCCTCTGGGCTTTTTCAAAACATGCTGACCTTGGCTAGACCTTTGTATTCCTATTTCAGTCTCGAAAACCACAACCATCTGTTTACGTTCGGACGTTGCTACAGCACTACATATTTGCAGATATGATGGTTCTCGGCACCATGTCCATTCGAATGCTCCTAGACGATGACATGGCTGGCATGACTCTCCCTGCGCATAAACTACTCGATCGTCAAAATGACGAGATTGAAGTTCCTACTGATCCCCGTCACAACATGGCGGCTCGAATGGAGATCTTCCGCGCGCGCACAGCAAATTCCTACCTCGATATTCTCAGAGGAATCTGTCAAAACCGATGTCGCATACGCCGAACTCTCCTACACACCATCCTAGACTGGGACAACCTCCAACTCGACGCCGAAGAACTCGATCAAGAACTGCGCCAATTCACCAAAGAAGTCCCCATCGCCGACCCGGAGATATCCGACTCCCCCATCTACGAATACCCCCTCTCATCATGGGCGTACTTCTACAAACTGCGCCAAATGGAATGGCTCATCCAAATGGGATTCGAACTCTCCATCTACCAATGCGACGAATACGCCTCGATGTACTGGTACCTGCACTACATCGCCAAAACACGCATCCGCCATCTCGAGCGCATCCGCGGCTTTGTCGTCCGTCGTTACTCGGCCGGTCGTCACGACCCCCAAACAACCACCGAGCATAAACAAGAATACGCCAATGCACTCACCTTCATCAATTACTCCACCATGGAAGCAACAGCAACCTACCACCTCGCCGACGCCCTCTCCTGCCTCTTCGCGGTCCTATCTCGTCTAAATCTCCTCAAACCTCCTCCCCGTCCATACAGCAATGCACACAACCGTTTCGAAGTACGCATGAAACCCTTTCTCTCCATCGGTCTCCCCGAACTCATCCCCCTCGATGATCTCACACAACTCGTATCTCAACCCTCGGAATCAGTCGAGAACATTCTCCGCTTCGCAGCCGATTCCGCGGGCACGGCGAAGAAGAGTTTCGAGGCGCTGAGTAAACTTTCGGCGAGGGATTCATTTTCGCAGGGGTCACATGAGACGTGGTTGAGGAATGTGAAGGATTGTATGAAGGCTTGTATTTTTACGGGGATTAGTATTGTAGGTGTTAAGAAGGCTGTGGCAGGGGGGTTAAGGGTAAGGGTGAGGTTGCGGAGGGGGAGAGTGTGAAGGTGGAGAGTGTGAAGGTGGAAATTCCCGAGACGGGGAAGGGGTATCATGATTGGTGGGTTGTGCCGAAGATTGTGCCTGTTTAATGGTGGTCCGGTCTGGTATGGTCTTTGGATAGGTAGATACGTACCTAGTCTTTGGAGTTCAACCAGTGGGTACCTTAGATGTACCTACCTACCTACCTAGGTAAAATCATGGATCAATAGACTGGTAGACCTTATCTTTTAGCATTTGGACTTTTTAGCCCTTGGCTCTTAAGAGCATGAAAACAGAACTTGAAATTTAAAACACTATTCTTTCTTTCTTCTTCTTTTCTGTGGAATATCTGATCAATCTACACTTTCTGTCTTGAACATGTCGAAAAGAAAAACACACCAGCCCCAAATTCAGAATGCAGTTTTTCATAGTGCATAAAAAGAAGATGAGGTACATTCGTGTGCTTTTGGCACTACTGTAGTCTGTAGTCTGTACAACAGGAAGATTGGGATCCTACCTATACCTATACTTCTGATCATCTTGTTCGAAGCAGATGGGTGAGTCGGAGAAACGATCCGAGATGATGAATCATAGCGTCCACCTCCCTACCTCCAGAAACAAATGAATGGGAATTATCAACACTGAAGTCGAGTACTCAGATCAACCCAATCACACATTCACAATCACGCACAAAATTCCACATCACTCAAACTTTTTGTAGAAAATATTCATTATCTGATATCAATCACCCTCACAAGTATAAAGACCCGTTTCATTTCATCTCACATCATTTGAGGAATTTGCATTGTATGCTAAAAATTCGCTTACAACAATGGATCAAATATATATCTCATTATCAAACCAACTTCCTCCACCCATTACACACAAAATCCAAATACCCTTCGTAAAGAAATATCTGGACGACTTCAAAATTCGCGAGAGAGAGAGAAAGAGTTTATTTACTCTTTTCTGGTAGCATGCTCCGTGCTAACTCTCTCGACCTGACCGACCTCCACACCGGGCTCGCCTACTGGCTCAGGACCATGATGGACGGCTTTCTCGACGACCATGGTTGCTTTGTCTCGGGATTCGTCGTCTTCGAATACTGTGGGAGGAAAGAAGAAGAGATTAGTTCAAGTCCAAGAAAATATACTTGGAATGTAGAACGTGAAATGTGAAATGTGAGGGAGGCGTTTGGGAAAAGAGGAGGTGGAAGAGGAAGAAAAGACTTACAGAACGCTAATTCCTCAAGGGTACGACCTTGAGTCTCGGGGTAGAAGAAGTAGATAACGATGATTTCGACACAGATCATGCAGTTGTACATGATGAGGTATTTCCATCCGGCGTTATCCATTCCGATGGGATTGACGAAGGTGGTGAAGAAAGCGGCGCCACGCACGAAGAATTGTTCGACGGCAATACCACGGGATCGCTTGGCGTAGGGGAAAAGCTCAACGAGGTAGGCTGGAGAGAAAGCAAGAAATTAGTTTTTTTTACTTGATTTTACAGATGTGAGATTTGCAAAGGGTGTGACGTACTGTATGCGAGAGCATTGTTTCCGATGTTGTACCATGGACTGTAGAAGAAGATGAAGAACATGACGGCGATACCGGCAGCCTCGTTTGTTACCTTGGCTGAGAGAGCGTCCATGGCGTATTTCATGGCGACGGTCCAGGCGATGTAGACAAGGAGCATACCGCTGGCACCTGTCAAGAACATAGTTCGTCGCTTGAATCTTGGCGAGATGAGGGCGATGGTAGTTCCGTTGATGAAACTCCAGGCCGTATTGCCAAGATTGATCATGGATTTGGTATTGGGGTCCGTGATGCCAATCATGTCCAAAATCTTGCTGAGGTAGAAACTGCGATTTGTTAGAGTTTTTGTTCTTTTTCGTCGCCTTCTTGGCCAAAGAATGGTTGGGATGAACTTACGAGATGAGGGTATTTCCGCTCCATTGTGTGAACAGACCCATGGCAGCAGCAAGGAATGTACGACGGCGCATACCAGCAGTACTAATCATGTCTTTCCAGGATTGTGCAGAGGCATCTCGCTCCATGATGATGACATTCTCAATCTGGGCGATTTCTGCTCTGGCAAATATCGAGTCTTTGTCGCCCTCGGCGTGATATTTGACCAGAATTGCGAAAGCTTCTTCTTTTCTATCTTTGCTGATCAGGTAACGCGGACTTTCTGGGATGAAGAAGATGAAGGCCATTTGCACAAGAGAAGGGCAGCATTGAAGAACAGATGGCAACCTCCATGACCAGTCGGTTGGGATGGTCTTGGTTCGAACCACAATACCAGCGGCGATGAGAGAACCCACGAACCAAGATGCGTTGAAAACGGAGGTCATGATTGGTCGTTCCTTGGGGTAGGACAATTCTCCCAGCATGGCGGATCCAGATACGAGACAGAAGACGATACCGAAACCGAG
Source organism: Tetracladium setigerum (assembly GCA_031472005.1). Classification (NCBI taxonomy): domain Eukaryota; kingdom Fungi; phylum Ascomycota; class Leotiomycetes; order Helotiales; genus Tetracladium; species Tetracladium setigerum. Next base: position 1,981,207 of record PZJY01000011.1, on the reverse strand, counting down.
AATCATTCTAGCCACGATATACATACCCACTAGAAGATGTTAGCTCCGATCTCAGCGGAGCGAGGGTGGAAGTTGCATACCATTAACACTAAAACATTGGATAACGGCACCAACACATTGTAAACCGGAACCGAGAAAGATGCTCCAACGTCTTCCCCAACGATTGGCAACCCAGGGGACGACGGGAACGGCGAAAATAGCACCAAGATTGTAGGCAGCAGAGATTATACCGAGGAGAGGGCCAGCAATGGCATAGTTCACAACACCCTTAGCATTTGGTGGCAGAGGTTCTCCAAAGTCTGTGGGCCATCAGAATGTGAAACAGAAATGGGGTAGAGGCTGGGCGAGAAAGTACTCACATTGGTTCCATTTTGGGATGAATTGAAGGCCGTTGATCATCTGAGAATCAAAACCAGATGTGATCTCGATACCCATACAGGTGGGGTAGAGCAACAAATAGAGGATTCTCAGATTTCGCTTCTTATACCAAGGAACCTTGTCCTCGGCGACGATTCTCGTCAAGACGGGGTCACCTTCGTTACCAAGATTTACGAGACCCATGATGAAGAAGTGATGTTTGTGGGGATGAAGGGGAGAATTAGGTAGGAAGATGAAGACCAAGATTGTCCTTGAGTATCAGAGGAAAGGAAAGAAAAGCTAAACAACTGCAGGAAGGCATCTTATACTTATAAAAATGAAAAGCGAGGGGGTTGTTGATCGGCGTCTGACTCTGTTCCCCTCATGCCCGAGATCTGGGGTCTCCATCTAGTACCCAGCATCCCCACGGCTAATGCGAGGGAAATATACTACCCCGGAGAACGCCTCTAGTCTGGGCATGAATGAAGTGACGAGCAGAAGAGCAAAAGCAGAAGCAGAAGCATCTGACGACACAGCTTTGGTTGGCTGTGTGTAGCAAACATAAGCTTGAGGATTAGAGGTCAAGCAAGGATCTAACAACCCCAGGTCCTCGATTTCTCGCGTAGTGTGGGGATGCCTGCATAAAAACGGTCCTCCTTCGGCGCCAGTGATGAATTGAGCTTTCGGCGATACATAGTCCGTAAAGTGTCTCCCAGGCTCTCAGAAGGCGTACAAAGGCCGTGGCGAACTTCATAGCCGGGGGTTGGCAGCAAATACCGGATGGTCATAGCCTCGTGTGATGTGAGAGGTCGGTCTTGGGATCTTTTTGCCATCGCTCGTGTTTGATGACCCGATGTGACGGGTTGATGAGAAAGGAGAGAGAGACAACAAACTGTAGTACAAAACTAGCGGCTCGGAAAAGCAGGACAGAAATACCAAGACGGAGGAATTCTACCGAAGTTCCGGATGAGGAATGGGCTGGTGGCATAAACATCAACAACACCACCATCACCAGTTTGCATTCGCCTCTCAATATCAACAAATCAACAACAATATCAAACAACAACCAACGAACAAAATAACTCAACGCCAATAATGAATGTAATATATTATTCTTAGAACTTTCAATCGCCGCCGGCTACCCCAGTTGCCTAAATTACCCCGCCATCTCCCAAACTTGGCAGCAAGGAAGGAATAGAATAAGCTGGCTGGGAAGCTAGCGAGGGTTGTCAGGTTCGTTCAGGGTTGCCGGTCATCTCCAGAGTCGTACTTTCCCGCCTAAAATGGATGGTCAAGCGGCGATTCGTAAGTGAGACTATGGCACTATGTCTTGGTTCGGTTACTCCCAAACGTCCCCTTTCATCGTTTCAATGGCCGTAGATGCCGGGGACTCGGGAAACTCTTCTCTTCTCGTTTTTGTTGGTTTGCCAGATACAGACAGGCGACCCGGACGGACTTTTTTAATCTCTCGTCTGGAGTATGTAGGTTAGGTATGTACGTATGTACGTAAGCCAATTAGTGTATATCTCGTTAGGTAAGGGCACTTTTGATTGTTCAGCGTGCATTAGCTGCTCTTTAATTTGCACTACTTATGCATTTCATTGCAGAACAGCTGTGCTGTGCCCCAATCTTTGGGGATCCCGTAATACATGATTGAGATTTGAGTGAGTAGACGGCCGGGCAATGCAAGGTGAATACCCATTTCTTGGTTACCGGGCACGACGAGGGAGGAGGGAATTGCAGCAAAGTAGTAGCCGGTTGCAACAACATTTCTCCATGGAAGCAAGACCACTTGCAAATATTCTCAGGTGATATCAACATTTTCAGGTGATATTCTTGATCCCAAGAGTTTCCCGAAATGCAGTAGATTCCCTTTCAGAGCATCTGATATTTTGATTGGAATTCCGCGGGCCGAGATTGGAGATGTGTGGTGTGGTTACGTGTGTTTACTACTTCCATTGTTTCCACGCGAACTTGCCAGAACGAAAAACAATAACATAACGAAGTAACAACACAACGAAAAAAAAACCACAAAACAGCCATCACCAACATCACAACAAACAGACTCGCTACAAACAAGAACGGCCATGTCACTGAACTTGATTTCAGCTGCTCACGGATGCCTCGAAGTCTAACCGGTCGAAGTGTTTGTACTGTACCTAAGTTGGCGATTCTTCACTTCTACCAAAATGAGGTCCACAGGGTTCAAACTCGTCCACAATACCTCCAAGAGCACCTAGACTAAATTCAAATATCTGCTGATATGAATATACAGAGTTAACATGCTTCTAGAGTATTGCAAACTTCTATCCTCCTCAAGACCAAGCCTTCAAGACCCCGTCCGATTCGAGAACAAACATCGCTAAATTCCTGCAAACAGAACAACCCTCCAATATTTCTTCTAAGGTCAGGGTTAACAAGACCAAGTATACAGGCTCGAAAAGACCTCCCTTCCTGGAACGAAAATGCTTCTCTTCCTTTCTCGACGGCGAAAAATAAGATTCACAGCCTATCTCCTTCGAACCGACTACTCGCTACCCTTCTGTTGTAAAACGGTCCAACAAACCAGCTTCTCTACACACCAACCTCTTTACCAGCCCATTTATAACATCCAGATCGAAAAAGAAAGGAAAGAAAGAAAGAAAGAAAAAAGAGTACAAACACGCAACCGCAACACACCACTCTGTTCATTTCCTCCTCCAAGGAGATCTCCTGACTTCAATATTTTTACAAGACTTCAACAACAATAACAAGCTGGAAGACAAAGACCGGCGCATTTCTTCCACCTGCCTACATATCTTCTAGGGCTTATCGCCCACCACCTACCACCTACCACCCACCGCCTACCACTAGCCATCTGTCTGCCATCATCATCTCACAAGTTCACAACATAACTCACACTGCAGTTCTATGTTCATTCCATTCCTCAAACATCGCAGCTTCCCCTCCTCTCCTTCCCCCTCCTAGCCCCTCCCTCCATCCTTCCGTCTTCCCCCTCCGTCTCCCCTCCACTCTCTTACACCACTAACGACCCCTCACAAACAAAACAAAACAAAGCAAAACAAAACCTCCCAAAAGTCCGCATAGCCTACCCCTTCCAAAACCCCTTTGAAAACCCCTAGTATTACAGTCTAAGTACAGCAACAAAATATCAGCCAGAATATATAATTAATAGCAAAGTTGGATCCAAAAAGCTCATTTCACATCGGGAAGGAGAACGATGCAAAAATAAGCTGGTTTTGCTACTTCTCTTTCTTTGAACTGCCTGTATGGCTTACTATGCTTATAGTCGCCTGCTGATGGGAGTTGAATGATTGAGTGGGTGATTGACTGATTGACTGATTAGCTACTACAAAAGTAAACGAGAATTAGCAAACACTAACTTCTAACATAATCAACTTGGCCCCTAAAAGGAATCGAGATCCCGAACTAGCAATCTTCCAAAACTAATATCTCTCCAATAACCAACAATTTATAAACAAGACCCCATGATACAGGAAAAGGGGGGTGGGGGGGGGGGGGGGGGAAACACACACATATGATACTGGCTAATTAGTTAACAAGTAGATGAGGAGGAGGAATAACAAAACACACTAATAGTACAGTACAAATAATACTCGCTCAAAAAACTAATCCAGCTAAGTTAAAAGAAGATTTATATGAGTGGAAAAAAAATTGAAAAATAAAGAGGAGATGTGCGCTTTTTGTTATCTGTCTGTCTGTCTGTCTGTCAAATTGTCTGTTTAATTATTCGTGACTGCTTGTTTTGTGAAATGCTGCTTGCGACTACCTACTTGCTTGCTTCCATTGTCATGACTGATACTGATAGAGAAAACATATACTCTGCTTCTCATGGTATTAATATGAGGTAGGTAACTAAGTGCTATGTATTATATATAGCTAGGTTAAAGTTACTTAGAATGTGGTTATGTTTATCATATGAGTGAGTGATACTGTAATTAAAATATAAAAGAGATCTATCTTAGAACAAAATTTACCCATATCTCATGTTAACAACCATCAATAACACAAAAGATAAAAAGACTAAGGATAAAGAATCAGAAGTAGGGGGGAAAAAAGAAAAGAAAAAAGAGAATAAATTACTTTCATCTGTTATTTTTATACTTATAATTCCCTTAAACCTTATACCTAAAAAAAAATCAAAATCTTCACTAATGAAATAAACACCGTCACCGTCAACTAGACAGAAAAGTTCCTGGGAATCGAGAATGATTAATCGAATAATAATAAATCAAATAAATTAATATTATATAAATATGTATATCTAACAAGCAATAGGCATATACGAAATTGTAATTTGAAAAATCTCAAATCTAAATCTCTCATACATACCTTTTGAATGGAGTAAGTGACTGACTTATATATACATACACATATATATATTTAAGGGTAGAAATAAAAGGTAAAGGGAAACCTGAATAAAAAATATGCCTAGAGAGTTGAAGAGTTATTATAATATTTATAATTCCATTCTAGTAGGTGATTCATGAGAAAATATACCAACCACTAAATTGAGCATCAGTACCCGTTTTTTTTACTTTTTGGTATCATGCAATAGGTATTATCTGAATGTGATCGTGGATATGAATTTCTTCTTAAAAACCTAGGTAACCTGGTATTGATTCCTTTTTTCATTCCTACCTTTCCGTACATACTTTGTTATCAATTCCCCCCTCACTCAAGCATTCACATCCTCACCCACTCCATCCTCCTCTTTACCCCCCTCTACACCCTCTCTCCTCTCACCCCCCTCACCAACCCACCCCCACCCAAGCATAGTCCAATTCAACTCCTTCCTCCACCACAGCCCATGACCAAGCCCATCCTCATCCGCACAAACACCCCCTGTCCTCCTCATCCTCCTCTCAAACACCAACCTCCCAAATCTCGAGTGAACAATCGCCATGGCGCACATGACGCATGGTTCATGCGAGCAGTATATTTCTAGGTCGTGACAGAGGTAGCTGTTTAAGTTGTTGGTTGGGTCGTAGTGCGTCTGTTCGAGGGGTGCTGGGGAGGGGTGTGTCTTTGAATATTGAGGGTGGTGGTTCTTTTGCTTCTTCTTCTTCGGGTTGGTGTTGGGGTTGTTGTTGTTGAGGAGGGTTTGATGGAGATGTTGTAGACTGCTGTTCAGGGTTTGAACTTCGAGTCCTCAAACCCTCCGCAACCATTCCAATCCCCCTCATCACAGCATGAGCCGCCGCATTCCCATTCCCATTCCCCCACCGGCCCCAACATCTCCATCTCCCCTATTCCTCTCACAGGCCCAACCATAACCATCCCACCTCCCATCCCCCGCAACAGCAATTACCCTTCCACTCCCCGCCCCATCCTTCCTCTCCACAATCACAACCCAATCCCCTCTCCACACCCGCTCTCATACGCCTCTCTCCCAACCCTTCTCGCAAGATCCATATACCCCTCCACCTCACTCACAATCTCTTCTTCAACCCTAGACACCAAACTAGGATGAGGACCGAACGGGTTACTTTTCTTGTACACCGTTGGCCAATACTGCGTTGACCAGAGAACAGCTTGTTCTGCCGAAGTTGGTGCGAGGAGAGGGACGCGGATGGTGCGGATTGGTATTGATATTGCTGGTCCACCTGCGGTAGCAAATGCTGGTGGTTCGGTAGCAAGTGGTGATGGTGATAGGGACAGGGCTTCCGCAATAGTATGTTCAGAGATGACACTCGTAGAACCGATGATGAGGAAGAGTGCTCCCTTTGCACTATTATTCTCCTCTTGATTTACCCTCACTGAAGTATCCGTTCCCTCTAAAGAAGAAGACGCAGAGAAAGCAGCGCGTACATGCGCAGGAACATGTTCAGCCTTCGCAAAACGGCGGAGATGTTGAAGGTCGAGACCGCCATCGTGGGGTATGAGTTTGCGAATGATACTATGAGCCAAAAACATTAGCTTCCCAAACACCCCTCTCTTAAAAAATAACAACAGGACAATAAAAAAACCCCCACAAGGAAATAGATAGACATACTCCAAAGATCCGCTGGCTTGTTTGGCCGGCACAGAGGTGATGTACACGGTGATGAGTGATTCTCGCGCTCGCGTCTCCAGCGTCGTTTTCAAGGGGATGAGTCGACCTCCTCGTCGTCTTCCATTTTGTGGAGTGGGCAATGCTTCGTTGCTGGTGATGGTTGTTTCAATGGGGCATGCTGAGCTGCCCGTTTCCTCGTGGCTCATCTCATTGCATCTATTGACCCCCGGATGTGTTTCCGTTGGTGGGTTTTGGTGGAACACTTTCTTGTAAGATCTTATGTGGAAAAATTTGGCGGGGTGAATGTCGCTGTATCGGAAATTATTTCGAGGGGAGAATATAAAACCAGACTCCACCGCCTTTTCACGTGCCGAGTGTCTCGCTTGTGCAACTCTGCTTCGGTTGTCTTATTGTTGAGAGGTACCTTGAAAGCTTATTAAAATTCAATTGAGATCTTATCCTCACAGGCGCCAATCACAAATCTAGTCACGTTGAAGTCTAAAAAATATTGATGAATTTTCCTCATTGATTTCTAAGTTACATGTGTCGCTGCAATGCACTTCGCTGAAACCCAGAAGTCAAATGAAGAAAAGCTAATGATAATACGTCCAAGAAGATGAATCAGGGGCGCAGATGACAGATGCGTGAACACCATCAAATGCAAAGAAACAACTTCTCGGATGGGCTCTCTACCCATATAAAAGCAAAGTTTTGACGGCGTTCTCTCGAATAAAGGGAAAGTACAAGGGATCCAGAGGGCTGACCAGTTCTGTAGCAATGGTTTGAACCATCTGCCGAAGATACCAGAGAACAACACCCGGAAAAGAAGCCATTGCAGAATGTGTGAACACAAGATGCCTGCGCAAAGCTGATGAATCGAAACCCATAAACATGCCGAAGGGGAAAAAAATAAAATATCCACCGCGTGATGAAAACAAAGAAAATGTAAGGATTTTTGCTGCCGCAGGTACAGGTACAGGCGATATGCCATCACCAATGATGTACCAAATACCATAATGAGTTTTCGTGTCGATTTCATGCCGAGATCTTTTGTGATCAAGCGTCTATGGTACAAAGGCAAATGAAACAGATCAAAGATCCTGCTCAAATGCATGCTGTGGCAATGAAATGATTCGAAATCAGGTGGAAAGGCGTAGAAGGGATCCTCATCGAGGTAATGTAACATGCGCCCTGAAAATCGTGTGTAAAACAGTCATCGAATCGAGGTTGTTGTCCAGAAAAAGTGGGAGATCCTAAGATGCGGCCAAGAAATCCGAAAAGCAACCAAATGATTCGAAGACTCGAAATAAAGATCATTCCTCGTACCGTTACAGGCGTAAAGATCATGTCATCATTACGGGGTTTGTTGTTACAACCAGTTGCCGTTGTTAGGAGCACCACCGTTTTGGCCAGGTCTAGCATAGTTGTTGTATGCAAAATCCTGAGCAGGGGCGCCGGCAGGGAGGTTTTGGGGGTAGTGTAGCCATTGGATTGCGAGCCTGGACGAGTTGCCGATGCTGGTGTACCATTGTTTGGCGTACCATTTGCAGTACCATTGGCAGCAGGGTAACCATTGCTGGCTCCACCAACTGGCGTACCAAAGCCGTTTGCCGATGCGCCGGATGGACCACGAGTGTGACGAAGAGGAACCTGGGTGGGCTCAGCCTCGTTGGGAGTAGCTTGACCACTGGATGGACCACTGCGACCCTCGTTGCCCGAGATCTTGGCTTGAATGCGTCGACCATAAGGAGTTGTACGGATGGCTGGCAGGTGGGGACGGATTGCATCAATCAATCGAGTCTTCATAGCAGGATTGGCATAGTCGAGGGCAGTCTGAATGACATAGTTGGCAAACGAGTCTCGAAGAAGACGATCAAGTTCAGATGGCTGAAGCATCTCCTCGATCAACATGTCCTTGGAAGGCTCCTGAGCACAACGAAGACACTTCTCGATGACGTTGGAACTGAACTTCTGCTTCGAAAGCTGACCCACACGTCCTTGGAACATAGCAACCAATGGTTCGGTGAAGATTGGCTCGTTGAGGTCAAGGATGTACTGAACGACATAGTTGCCGAAAGGATCTTGAACCAAGACGAAGGCATTGTTAGAAATTTGGCGAATCAACCAAGCTTTCTGGTCACCCGAAGCATGATCAATGCAGCGTTGGAGGACACAGCAACCGTGACGGTGAGTTCCAACATCAACGCAGTGAGTTCCCACAGCATCGAAGATGAATTGCGCATCGGTTGGTGTAAGCTTGTTGAGACACTTTTGGATGACGTGATTGCCGTTGAGGTCTTGGATGAGTTCAACAACTCGGTGTTGGAGAGCACGGATGATGATTTGAATCTGACCAGGGGTCGAGATAAATTCAATCATCTTCTGCAGAGCTCGAGTACCGTGTTGATTGAGCGCAATGCGAACAAGATCACGGGAAGCATTCTCGATGAGAACAGTTCGCTCCTCATCATTGCAGTACTCCAACAACTTCTGGCAGAGGTAGTTTCCAAAAGGATCAGTCATGAGCTCGGTGACGTGCTGATTGGTCTCGAGCCAGATCATGTGAACTTCCTCTGGGTTGCGGTCCTCAAGCTTCTTCTGGAGGAAGCGGCAGCCGTGTTGATCCTTGCAAAGAGCATAAATCTCACCACCAAGAGATGCAAGATCGGCATTGGCATACTTGCTCATAGCTACAAAATGTTAAATTGAATCAAGGAGGAGGAGTGAAAGAACATACCATCACCATCATTCTGACGACGTTGTTGAATAACCCGAGCTTGAGAGTCACGAGGTTGTGGAGGTGGGGGAGGAGTGTACATGTTACCACCATAGGCATATGGGTTGTGTGGAGAGTACATAGGTTGCGGGCCACCCATCGACATGTTTTGCATGCCCATGCTCATCATCTGCATGTTGTAGCCACCACCATTGTAGTAACCAGGGACATATTGCTGCTGAGAGGTAGGAGAAGTCATACCAGACATTGGGGATTGCGAGATGCCTTGGGTGAGAGAAGGACCAAACGGAGCAGCGCTGGCTTGCAGAGCAGATTGGATGGATTGATATCCTGTGTTTTGTGCCTCACGAAGAGTCGAGCTCTCGCCCGATGTAACTTCACGGCTGACTCGGTTGCTCATAGCGTTTGGTGGAATGCGGCCCAAGCTAGCATTATGGTTGTGCAAATGTTGTTGAGCGTGAGAGTTTGGAGTAGCAGAGGTGGAGTTGGTTCCGTTGGTGCTCGATCTCATGGTTGGGACGTCGTTTGCAGAGTATGATGATTGAAGCTTTGGTGGGGTTTGAGCGTGCTTGGGTGAAGTGACTTGGGAGGATGGAGAGTCTTGAGGTGCGTCGTAGTACTTCAAGTCTAATGAGTGTCGGTATGATGGGCGGACACTGATAGGAGATTCAAGGCCATTCGATTGGCTTCCGGAACCATTTGTTTGGCTTGAGAGAGTATTCATTGGAAGGCTTGCTTGACCAGGGCGATGGCGAGCAAAGTTACCCCAGCCGTTGGAATCAGGTCCTGGCGATTGTGACAAAGCAAGGTCCAAGGCAGCCGACGAGGCGGAAAGCTGCATTTGGCAAAGCAGTCAGCACAGATTATCAAACGAGAGAGATGGAAGAACTTACAACACCAGGAAACTCATCACGACGAACAAGGATTGGGAACTTGTCTTCGGTGGCGTGCATTTGAAGATAGCTCTTGACGTCAGGAGAAGTAGCACCACCGTCGTCCTCACCAAAGAGGAAGCGAGCGGTGTTGGTTTGGTCCAGTGACAACATCTCGTGCATACCGTTGCGAGATCGGGTGACGGGCATTGAGTATCTGTTTAGACTATTGAGGTTTAGTAACAGGTTTCAAACGATAATGAGCAATGAATCTGTTGCGATAGATCGATGAAATTGGAGCTGAAAGTGAGTTGCAAGAGAAGAAATGACTCGAGGCAGACTCAAAGAACGAATGGGATAAAGGCAAGTTAAGGAGGCTCCTCGAACTTATCGGCCAAGCCAGCTGGAGATGAGCTTGGGGTTGAGATTGGTTGTGGTTTTGTTGGTTGTATCTTCAAGATTGTACAAAATCTTGTGTGAGGAGAAGATATAGAGGCGGATTGACCAATGGAACGACCCCACTTTTTGAAGAAGAAGAGTGATGAAGTGAACTGCAGAGCAGAGGAGGCGGGAAGATAAGAGGTGATGATTGAGTGAGGTGACGTTTGTGCGAGAGATATGGGTGGATGTAACTGTATGCTGAAAACCCCACTACTCCTCCAATCTTGAAATGAAACTTTCAAACCAGGATTGCAAGTGAACTGACATAACTATAAAGTTGAAAGCAATGGCTTACAAGCTTTACAACATATTTCCGTAAATGAATGCATGCTGTTCACGAGCTGGGACGAAAGAACGCTATGAAAATTCAACCGATCTACCTGGTATACTCACAGCACAAGAAACTTCTTTGAAGCGTATGAACCCAAGCAGAGGAAGATGAAGCTAGATCGATCTGAAATGAAAGACTGAAGAAAGAAACTCAGAACTTACGCATTTGTCGATCTATGGCTTGTAGGGTCTTGTCGAACAGCCTCCTCCTTCTCATCTTCGTCGCTGTTGCGTCGAGAGCCTGGAACAGACTTGGATGGGAGCTTGTCGTCCATGATGAATCGAGAAGCAATGCCGGATTGGGGAGATGTAAGTTGAGATCCGGATCGTCCTGGACGGTTGAAAAGACCAGGTGGTGAGGTGAGGCTCGAGGTGGAGTATCGATTTGGTCGAGAGAAGACGGAAGGGAAGCCGGAGCTGGACTCTCGATATTCGGGGGGAGTGGTAGGTTCAGACTGGTGGCCAGTGATACCGCTATTATTTGGTCGGCCAAGATCCTCTTGCATCTGAGCAAGTTCGCGTTCTTCTTGTCGTTGTTGCAGGTCCAACAATTGCATCTCGGCCTCAAAGCGGCGCTTTTGTTCGCGAAGTCTTTCGTACTCAAGTTTCTTCTTCTCCAGCTGCGACGGGTTAGTGGATGTGGGGGAAGAGAGAGTGAATATTCTTCCAGGGTGAGTGTCGATTCGTCGATTGGTGAAGACTGGAGAGGGTGCTGGGTTGTAGAAGAAGGGGGGAATTGAGAGGGGCTCTTACAAGTTGTACCTTGTGGTAAGTCTACGGTGCAGCGGTGAGAAGTTAGCACTAGGTTTTTTTTATAACAGATGGAACCTCGCTTCAGGAGGAATAATAGATTGTTGGTATTGTGGTTCCGGGCACAATAGGAAGGGTGCTTGCAATTGTCGTTGCAATTGCATAGGTAGGTATAGGGAGTAGTGAGAATGTGAAGGAGGACGGGAAGCGTACCGAGGGACCGTATTCTTGCTCCTGCGAACCACGCTGGTTCGTGATGGAGCCGATTGTTGGGACTCGCCCAGAGTCGGTCGTGAATCTTCGCATCAATCCTCCTCTCCCATCCTGCGAGTGCATAGTTTGCGAGGCTCGATTGCCATTTCGAGGGGGGGATACGAGGCCGAAGGAGGTATCGTTGCGATAGCGAAGCTCGTCCATTCGCTCGCTGGCGCTGTTGGAATAAGCCATGATGGCCGGTTGGATAGCGATACCTGGGACTTGTCAGTGTCTGGAAGGAAACATCTTTTTTCCCTTTCGATTGTGCTGGCACGAAAGAGAGCAGCAGTGGTGAGGCGGGGCTGGTGTGGAATTGTGTGCGGTGAGAGATCAGCAGCACCACCACCACGTCGGGGGGTTGTAGTCTGTCACTTACTAGTGCTGGGAGAGAGAGAGAGATGTGTGTGTTGTTTTGGGAGCGATGCGTGCTGGAGAGCCAGCCGCAGACCTGGAGATGAGGCTATTCGTATCCAAAAAGACCAGTCGTTCGTGGAGAATGAGTTCGCGGGTTCATACAAGAGAAAGGTCGAAATCCCAAGAAGTCGAGGTCGCAGAACAACAGAACGCACGCACGCAGAAGGGGTGGACCCCAGCAGCCAGCCAGCAGCAGCCAGCGCCAGAGTAGAAAGAAGACCGGCGTTGGCCAGTGCCACTTTTTTTTACCGCATTTTCCTGAGCTGGGCCTAGCTCTTTTGGTCAAATCTACCCGGCGCGAGTCTATTTACTTTGTGAACTAACTACTGTAGTAGGTACTAATTAATTATTCTACTCATGTATTAGAATGTATTGCACAAGAAAGATCTAGGGATCCTTTCTGTTTTCATTATCATCATCTGCTGCTGCTGCCGCAAGACCGAGGATATTGGTTATTGCAATGCAATGTGGGGTGTTCAATGATGTTGCGGTGTTTCTCCCATCTATTTATTCCCACAATTTATTGGGACACTTCCACTTGCTTGCATCCTTTACGGAGTGCTCTATCTGGCTTGCCTCGATGGAGGAATGAATTTAGCCATCCTTGCCTGGCTGGCCAACGACCAACCAGCAGCAGTTCCTTTCGAAAACAAAGGCACTTTATAGCTCTTCTTTACCCCGTCCGGATTACACTTTAGAATGCACATTAAAAGGTACAAGTGACTGAGAAGGTCCTTGGGTTTTGTTTCCTGTTTGTTCCCCCCCGTCTGCGTGCGTGCTTGCGTGCGTGCGTGCTTCTTGTGCTGTGCTACTACATACATTAGAGGGGTAACTGCAGCAGCAGGATAATCGAAGAATGCCAGGTTTAATTTATGCAGCAAGAAGCGACCGTGGTACACACACGTCTATTGTTGGGGAACTACTCTACGAAGTTACTTGGGGATTGGAGAGAGAGAAAGAGTGGAGGAAGAGGCCCCAAGAAGGGTGAGCGGTTCGAGAAGCCTCAAATCCATCGCCCTCGCTCCCTCATTGGCTGTGTAGACATCGACCTGCCTCTCTCTCACTTGACGAACAAGGGGGGGCAAGTGGCCGAGGATGACACCTCACATACTCCGTACATACAGAACGACTCCATAGAATGAATTGGAATATAATGGGGATGGATACTCGGCTTATGTTGATAGTTGACCGACCTGAAAGTAAGTGTTCACACATTTGAAGGACATTCTCATAAATATTCAGGGGATCGGAGCGGGAGAAGAAAGAGAATCCAAGTGGCATGTCTTGGCTATATTCGGTGAGACAGGACCGACTATTCACTCCAATAAATACAATATACTATAATACAATACCAAGAATACCTACCTACCTTACCTTACCTAGGAATAGCTGCCAGCCAGGTCTACCAAAAGCAAAGCGCCCTCAAATCAAAAGATTGATTTCTATTGCTGCCCAACAAACCAGTTTTACCGCGCAACAATGATACGTGACCCAACAACAGCTTTGTCTAGGGCATAGTTAGATCTTACCTAGTACCTACCTATGCTTCTTCTTCTTTCTCCTTCTCCCACTCCACCACCCAAATTCCTTCTCTGCATGAAAAAATGTCATGCAGGAAAAGTAAGCTTAGCGTTGTCCGCCGTCCCCCTCGATCGTTCCCCTCCTCTGACTTACAGTCCTAGAGTACCACTACGGACCCCCCTTTGAAACGCATGCAGCTAGTCGAGAAGACATACAGTAGCTCAACACACAAAAGTCATGAAGCCTCCGAAGCCCTTACTCGTTCTGTCCGGTACTACTACAGTACCACTACTAGGCATTTACTAGTATTTACTACTTGCTATCGATACAGAAGTAGGGTCTCACCCTCGGGACGACGGATAGATGCTCTGATGTCAGACAGACAGAGACAGATGAGTAGTTCGTCGGATAACGAATGCATCTCGCTATGAACCCAACCCACAAAGACGGCTGGCTACAGTACAGTACCTACCTTACCTACCTCGTTGATTTCCATTCTTGGTAGGTAGCTAGTTAGTTAGTGTTACACGACAAAAGTTGAAAGCAAAGCAAAAAAGCAATTCGATCAACCAGCTGTCTGTTGTTTGTGGCACTCACTCATTGCCCCACGAGTTGATGAAGCGAAGCGAAACCTCAAATACCCTGTCCTGTCCTGTCCTGTCCTGCCCTGCGCCTGCGATAGGGAAAGCCAAGCGTGCGAATCATGATGAGGCGAGCACTAACTAAATACTGGAGACTGAAGAAAGAGGAATTAGTCGCCTCCGCCGAAGAGGAAAGGCAGGTGAGGGGTTTGGTTGGGGAAGATTGAAGACGAAGAAGAAGGCGAAGAAGGGGAAGGCGACGAAGAAGAAGAAGCGGTGTGCACACGACGTTTCGAGTCGTGGTGTGCTTGTGGGGTGACGTAAATCGTCGGATCGCTTATTCGTTCTTCTTTTACCAATCGAGGGACTTGACTTGAGTAAGTATGTGACTGGTTGATGGAAAGAAGAGCTCGGCATTCATGTTAGGGCTTTTGAGCATGTCAGGAGTCAGGATAAGCGGCTTGTGAAATATATATAAACGGTGTGGGGAAGATGGGAAGACCCTGAATCTTGGTCAATGTGAGCTGGTTTATTTTTGCTGATAAGAAAGGTTGGTCTAAATTGGATAGAAAACCACCGGAATCAAAGTACTCTATTTAATATCTACAAACGATAACTGACAAGATGCATTATGGAGGAGGTAAGGTAGGTAACTCAAACGCCTTGCAGTATCGCTCGCCACTGTGTGCTGATGCGGTGAAGTAGCTTGCACACAACCTTCTACCCTACAGTATCTGCAGATCTATGATAATTTACTTTATTTAACTTTTGCCTTGTGTAACTTTATGCAAAGAAGATTGCTTCTAATCAGTCAAGTGACAAATTATCTCAACCATGTATGGTTTTTGTGTGCATGGAATCCCTTTCCGTCGACAGCCTTCTGCCTCCTTTGATATTGCACCTCTGGTCACTCTACTTCACCGGAGAGAACTTCCCCTTCTCTTCCTCTTCCTTTTCCGCCGAGGCGGCCGCAACTGGTCCGTGCATCATGCAAAAGGCTTGGCTCATTGGGTCGGCTGCTGGCGAGGCTGTGGAAAAGTCGGACCCCTCCAATAATAATAATTTACGACGCCGACGAAAAGCATCCTCAAGATCAAGAGCTCTCAACAACCTTGCTTGATCGCGACAAAGGGCACCCATGCCTCCCAAGAAAGCAGTACCTGGTGCTCCAGCTCCAGCAGAGGGCGCATCATCCAGTGCTCCCTCAAAGCCTGTAAGAAATTCCGCGTTTCGCGAACTGCAATTCTGTTGTAGCTTACCAACAATAAACAACAGGCGAAAAAGGCGACCGTTCAGAAAGATGAGTCTTCTGCTGCTGTAGAACCACCGAAACGCAAAACCACGAAGAAAACTGTCGCGAAAGAGGAGATACCAAGAGCACCTAGACCCGACGATGTAAGCTTCCGAGCTCTGTCTGTCTGCATTGGAGAGAGAATCTTTGCTAACTGATTGTGCCAGGGCTTCTCCGCCCTCCTCGAACCATTCTACGCTGGGAAGAGCTTGACGGATCCTATAGACACGGCAAAGGCACGCATATTTTCTACCATACAAAGACTTCTTCTGGTCTGACTCTTTTTCTAGGACAAATGGAACCTCCTGCCAGCATTCCTGAAGGTGAAGGGACTGGTCAAACAGCATATCGATTCGTTCAATTACTTTGTCGAGCATGAGATTAAGGATATTGTGAAGGCGAACAAGAGAGTCACTAGCGATGTGGACAGTCAGTTTTGGTTGGAGTGAGTTAGCTTCGCGTGTAATCCTCAAGGAGCACAGTCTAATGTCATGACCAGATACACAGACATTCGCATCGGGATGCCGGAACGTATGGAAACCGACCAGCGAAAACCTTTGAACGAAATTACCCCCAATGAGTGTCGATTACGCGATTTGACCTACTCTGCTCCCATCCGAGTAGATATCGTCTACAAGCGAAACAAGGTGGCAGTTAGGAGGACGGACATCGCAATTGGCAGAATTCCAATCATGTTGAGAAGCTCCAGGTGTCGGCTTGCTGGGAAGAACGACAGGCAGATGGCATTCATGAATGAATGTGCTCTTGATCCTGGTGGATACTTTATCGTCAATGGTACCGAAAAGGTCATTCTCGTCCAAGAGCAATTGAGCAAGAATCGAGTTATTGTCGAGGCCGATGTCAAAAAGCAGATTGTCTCAGCATCTGTCACGAGGTAGGTCATGTCCCAAATAACAGTGTTGGCACGCTTCTAATTGTTTTAGTTCCACTCACGAACGTAAATCGAAGAGTTATGTTATGCTGAAGAAGGAGCGCATTTCACTACAGCACAACATTCTCCAGGAGCCAATTCCGATTGTAATTGTCCTAAAGGCAATGGGTATTCAATCTGATCATGAAATGCTTCTGTTGGTAGCCGGCACAGACAGCACCTACCAGGATGACTTCGCTGCAAACTTTGAAGAGGCTACCAAGCTTGGAGTCTTCTCACAACATCAAGCTCTAGAGTATGTTGGAGCTCGAGTCAAGATGGGAGGAAGAAAGCAACAAACAGGTGGCGGACCAACACGACGAAATCTCATTGGGGACGGCCTTGAAGCTCTCGCCAACATTATCATTACCCACGTTCCGGTTGAAGGCTTGGACTTCCGACCAAAGGCACTTTACATCTGTTTCATGGTTCGCAGAGTGCTCATGGCAAACCATGACCCAAGTCTTGTTGACGATCGCGATTATGTTGGGAACAAGCGTTTGGAATTGGCTGGACAGTTACTCTCGCTACTCTTTGAAGATTTGTTCAAGAGATTCAACCAAGACTTGAAGATCAATATCGACAAAGTGATGAAAAAGGCCAACCGAGCTACTGAATTTGACGCATACAACCATCTTCAATCCCATGGAAATTTCATTACTCAGGGTATGAGTCGTGCTATCTCCACTGGCAACTGGACTGTGAAGCGGTTCAAGATGGAGAGAGCTGGAGTTACACACGTTTTGAGTAGGCTGAGTTACATCAGTGCCCTTGGAATGATGACTCGTATCAGTAGTCAGTTTGAAAAGACCAGAAAGGTCAGTGGACCTCGTGCACTTCAGCCGTCTCAATTTGGTATGCTTTGCACATCAGATACTCCAGAAGGAGAGGCCTGTGGTCTGGTCAAGAATCTGGCTCTCATGACACACATCACCACCTACGACGACGAAGAGCCTGTTAAGCAGCTTGTCTTTGTGCTCGGCGCTGAAGACATTGTCTCCATGAGCGGTAGGGAGATTCACGATGAAGGAGGATATGTAATTTTCGTCAATGGCACACCCCTCGCACACACCAGGAAACCCAAAGACTTCCTGAATTCTTTCCGGAAGTTCAGACGCATGGGACGTGTTTCCGAATTTGTCAGTATCTATATCAATCACCACACCAACTCCGTACACCTTGCGACAGATGAGGGTAGAATCTGTCGACCATTGATTGTGGTGGAAAACCAAAAACCAAAAGTCACCAAGCGAGCCCTTGAAGCCCTGAGAAAGGGATTGATGGACTTTGATGACTTCTTGTACCGAGGCTTGATTGAATATGTGGATGTCAACGAGGAGAACGATTCGAACATTGCACTTTACGAGAGATTCATCGACGCTACAACCACCCATCTCGAGATCGAGCCCTTCACCGTTCTAGGAGCTGTAGCAGGTCTTATCCCATACCCTCACCACAACCAATCTCCCCGAAACACCTACCAATGTGCTATGGGTAAGCAAGCAATTGGAGCCATCGCTTACAACCAATTCTCCCGCATCGACACCCTCCTCTACCTTATGGTCTATCCTCAACAACCCATGGTCAAGACCCGAACCATCGAACTCATTCACTATGACAAGCTCCCGGCTGGTCAAAATGCCACTGTGGCAGTCATGTCCTACTCCGGCTACGATATTGAAGATGCCCTGGTCCTGAACAAAGCTTCCTGTGACAGAGGATTTGGTCGCTGTCAAGTGTTCCGAAAATACTCGGCCAAACTTTTGAAATACCCTAACCGTTCTTCCGACCGCGTTGGTGATAGACAGTTGGACGATGATGGTAAACCAATCGCCAAACATGCAATTCTATCACCTGATGGAATAGCTATGGTTGGTGAAACTGTCTCCATGGGTCAGGTCTACCTTAACAAAGAGACCCCCCTCAACACCACATCCACAGGAATTGGCTCCGACTATGGTAGCAACGACCACAAACCCGCACCCATGAGCTACCGTATCGCCGATCCGGCTATCATCGAAAAAGTCATGGTCTCCCAAACCGAAAACGAAAGCATGGTCATCAAGGTCCAAAGCAGACAAACTCGTCGACCAGAACTAGGCGACAAATTCTCCTCCCGTCACGGCCAAAAAGGTGTTGTAGGAATCATCGTCAACCAAGAAGACATGCCCTTCGCCGACTCCGGCGTCTGTCCCGACATCATCATGAACCCCCACGGTTTCCCATCGCGTATGACAGTCGGCAAGATGCTCGAGCTCCTCTCCGGCAAAGCCGGCGTCCTCAACGGCACCCTCGAATACGGCACCGCCTTTGGCGGTAGCAAAGTAGACGACATGTCGCAAATCCTCATCGACAAGGGCTTCTCCTACTCCGGGAAAGACTTCGTCACCAGCGGCATCACGGGCGAATCCCTCCCAGCCTACATCTTCTTCGGACCCATCTACTACCAAAAACTCAAGCACATGGTCCAAGATAAGATGCACTCTCGCTCTCGCGGCCCCGCGCCATCCTCACGCGTCAACCGACGGAAGGTCGTTCGCGCGATGGTGGACTGCGGTTGGGAGAGATGGAGCGCGATTGTCTGATTGCGTATGGTGCGAGTCAGTTGTTGCTGGAGCGGTTGATGCTGAGCAGTGATGCGCACGAGGTCGATGTGTGTGGGAATTGTGGACTCATGGGGTATCAGGGGTGGTGCCAGACGTGCAAGAGCACGAAGGGCGTGCATAAGATGACGATGCCGTACGCGGCGAAGCTGTTGGTGCAGGAGATGTTGAGTATGAATGTCCTGGTGAGGTTGAAGCTTGAGGATGAGTTTCCACATCCGAAGTGATATGGGTTGGAGAAAGAAATGTGAAAGTGACAAGGGGCGGTCGGGGGAGACTTTTGCTGCGAATATGTAAGAATGATAACGAAAATGATTTGACGGGAGTGATGGAGAGATAAAAACAGAGAGTCAGACAGATAGCATTTGATGGGCGTTTTTTCTTCTTCTACGTGGCGAAGGGGGGGAGTTTATGGACCATTTTCTTCCTTTTCGGGTAGCAGCTGTTGGTAGCATTATGTAAAAGGGCGTCTAAATAAATAAATAAACTATTTTATTAGAAATTAAGTTTTTTCTGATACTAGGCATATATTCAAGTATTTAGGGATGTTGGGTGATTTAATTTGTTTTTCTTCTTCTTCTATTGCTAGGTAGGTACCGGTAGGTGGGTACGCTCTAGTATAGGCAGCTAGGGGGTAGAAGTGCCTCTCAGAACTACCTTTGGTATATAATGTACAGCAGACAAGTTCTATTTCTCATTCCCTCGCATCTTCAACCTTTTTCCTTTCTTGAAGGAAAGAAAAAGTAAATTCATAATTCATCCCTCTCTATCTCCCAAAAGAACTTCATCCCCTTCCCTTCCCCTCCCCTGCCTTCAAAACCCCCAAAGTGAATCTCATCAAACCCCCTTCCTACACGTTCAACTTTCTCCTTCTTTAACGGAAAGGAAAGGAAAAGAAAAGTAAATTCATACTTCAATCAATCCTCTCCCTATCTCCCCAAACAAACTTCATCGCCTCTCCTCACCTCATATCATCTTCCCCCTCACCCTCACCCTCACCCCAAGCAAACCTCCTAATCCCCCTCCCTCCAAGCCCAACATACAAACTTCTCCTCCCACCCACCCCATCCTCACCCCACTTCACACACTTCACAACCCTCCTTCCACCCCTTCCACTCCCTCCACCCAACTCACTCCTACACCACTCACCAACCCTCGATTCCAGCTTGTGTCCACCATGCAACGAGAACAATTCTACGACGGAGTCGTACTCATTACTCTCTTGTGCGCAGGCGATTATACCGGTTGTCGTGTCGACGTCGAGACCGTGGTGGATCGTTGATGTGTTGGTGTAGGAGGGGTAGGTTAGGGTTGGGAGGGTGAATTGCTTTGGGGTTTTCTTGGGTCTGGATTTGGAGCTGGGTGGGGACCAAGAAGATGCTCGGGGTCTGGATTGGTGGTTGGGTTTGGAAATGCCTTGGAAATTAGAGTTGGATTTGGCGTTGGTGTTATTGTTGTGAGGAAGAGAAGATCGAGAGGTCTTGCGAAATCGTAAATCATATTGACACATTTGTGATTCGAGACCGGACACGAGAAGGCGGTTCGAATCGAGTTGTTTGATGTGCGTTATGCTGGAGGGGTGGGTGATTGTGTCGGCGTCGTTGAATTTGAAGGGGACGCGGAGGTCTATTAGATTGAGGATGCCGCTGCGGGAGCCGGAGAGGAGGATGGATGGGTTGCTGTTTTTGGGGGGCGTTTGTGGTTAGTTTTTAATTTGGTTTGGGAAAGGTAGGTGGATGGGTGGATGGGTGAGTATGGTAGAATGATGGTAAAGTAGGGAGCTTGACGTCGATGTAGAAGGAAAGAAAGAATGTATGTTGGGAATAGGTAAATTTTGGAAGGGCTAACATACTCAGAGAGATATTCAACAGCGAAGACATCATCCCGACGAGATTGGGTGGGGGACATGGTTTCTGGTTCCCATCGTGTTCTCTCTAGTTGGGTAATACCAGTGCTGGTTCCGAAAGCAAAGAGGTGAGAGGAGGATGGTGGTGCAGCTGTTGAGCACCAGACGGATACCTCGTCTCTGTCTTCAAATCCGAAGATTCGGAAGGGCGGTGCTTTGGTGATGTCAGCTCTCTCTCATTCAAGTTTTCAAAGACCAATATTAGTATACAGAGATATCTGTTCGCTGTGCTCTCAAGTATCGAAGCAGAGTTATAAAGAAGAGGGGATAAGAAAATTAAATAATTACCTGAAGTCGGAATAGGTTCGCCTTTCGTCTCTGGCATAGGCGCGGTGATGATTCCGGAATCATTTGTGCCTGCAAGCCAGGTCATGCAAATTGTTCGAGTCTCCCAGTGACAGGATAGAGAAGTCGACTCTCCCGAGTTAGCAAAACTCCAAAGTGCACCCTAAATAGCAAAGTCAGTGGTAGACCTGAGCAGGACAACGGGAGCTAACACTGACATTTGCTCTGTTGATTGCTCCAACACCGCCATCATGGCATATATCGACGATTCCATCTTCCGTCGTTCTTGTGTAGTCATCTGCGTTGATCCGAAGTGAGAAGATATTTTCATCATATGCTAGAAATGCGTTTGCCATTAGTACCTTGTACACCTGTGTGTTCAAAAAATCTGGTGAAGAAGGATTGGAAAGAAATCTCAACTTGACATTCTCCTGCATGGCAGCGCTTTGAAGGGAATTGAAAAGAAACCACATACCCATCCTAATAGTTGCCATGGACGGTCCCAAGTCAGGTCGATGCTCAATATCAAAGAGAGGATCTCCACAGTCCAAGAAGTCTTCTATTGCACTCGTAGCTAGTTTTCCCTTTGGAACCAATCCAGCAGCAACGATATCCGCCGTGTCTACGCCCACTCTTCTCCCATGCGCCCTCTCAATCAGTCCGCCAGCCAAAGGATCTCTAGCCACCCGAGACCGCTTGATTGATCCTTTCTGTCGTGCCATCAATGCTTCTCGGGCTTCAGCCTTTTGGTCACGTGTTTTCCGGCGTTTGACATCTTGGGAAGAGTAGGCGGAAGAGGCTGGTGCTGCGCCGTTGGCTTGGATCTTGAAGTATTTCTTCTTCTCGGCATCTGTGTACACGTTAAACTAAAGAACAGGTGCGAGGAAGGATGCGGTGTAGAGTACCGTAATAATAGCCTGGGATGTCCATTTGTGCCATTTCGAAAGGCTGCTTAGGGGTCGTGGATTGTGTTCTGATTTCCTGTCCAAATGCCAGAAGCGTTCATATCGGTTTGAGAATTGTGTTGGGTGAAAACAAATGCTATTCTTGGTTGTTAGTGCAGGTATAGATTTTGTGAGTTGTATGTCTCGATTTCGTTAGATCGAAGAGACCAAAGTGATGATGAAGATCCCGTCCCGTGGTGTGGAGCTAGTAAACAAATAACCCCTCCCTCTGTCGAAAGCTCTTCCCTCCCCCACCACGACAACACCGCACAAACAACGCTTCACAATCATAATTGTTCGAAACAACTCTTCACATAATCAGTTGCACCGGATTCTCTCTCGAATTCCCACTTATCAAAACCCAATTGCCCAATATGGTCTACACACTCACTGTCCACCTGTACGCCAACGACAAGGCTGATTCCATCGACCGCATCAAGGCAAAGCTCATTGAAGCAGCACGCATCTACCGCAAGGACAAGGAGACAATCGATTGGCTTGTTATGCAAGATGTTCACGATCCACGAGCATTCACAATTGTAGAGCGATTCGCCAGCGAGGGTGTAAGTAGCTGTTTCCAATTGCTTGTGGTCGCACCTTGAAGGATTACAGCTAATAATGGGTTGCTTGCAGAGCCAGAAATACCATCTTGAGAACCCATACTGGAAGACCTTCGACCCATACGTTATTCCTCTTTTGGAGAAATCCATGGACTTGAGAAGACATGAGGAATTGGACACCAGTGTTGATGTTGTGGTTCCACAATAGACCCGCATTGCAAATTATTTTTTGTGGAGGGTATGATCTTTTTCAGAGTTGTTGGATATCGATTTCGGGGCTGTTTCTGTATGCAGGAATTAGGAGGGAGTTGGGATCCAGAGTTGGTGGTATGGTATGGCACCGACCCAAAATACTTCACGATTAAATGAGAATGTCAAGTTACAACTGATTTAGACTCCTGCCTAATTATTACAAATGTAATTGACTCCAATTTTGGGACTAAGTGTCTAGTATCTTCTAGTACTACCAATATTCTTTATTGTAGAAACAAAGCACACTGTCAAGTAACAAAATTGTCCTTGATAGGCCTGATTTGGCCAAGCTAACACCAGCCTTGACCAAAGTTCTCAGTCAGACAGAGGTAAGATTACTTTAATTTTTTTGGAAATTCTTGACATTCACTAAGCTAAAGGTATAGGCAAAATCACGGGAAAAGTGTAAAATTTGTTATAGATTTAGTAGCTTTCTAGATCTAGTGTTATGTTCAAGCTTAAAGCGCTAGCCTCCTTCGCGTAATGGTATGTTCGCTGGCACTTATTTACGCATCCAGTCAGCCTTGCCAAGCCTAGAGCTCACAGGTCAACGTGCCTTGCGCAGGTGTAAATTCTTGAAAGCTGAAGTGGCTACAGTATCTTGGTGCTCAACGTGAAAAAACCTACCAAATCTGAGATGCAACAACCATTCCTAAAGATCAGATTTCCGAAAACTATAGCTTCACGTTATATTATGTTGTATTGTACGAATTGTTCACATTCCAGGTTCTTAGCATTAGTTCCCAGCCTTGTCGCCTTTCATGCAGGACCCACTATTATTAGAGTGCATCAAGAGGCTCTATCGCGCGACTACGCCACTCCAACAGCAACATCCAACTACTCTCAACTTTACGCCGACAACCCACCACAGCTTCTGCTTGTAGCTCGATAATATGCGAGGATTTCTACTACTTTTAATTTCTGTTTCTGTTTGTTGATTCGGGGTATTATGGCGCACCAGCGGCCGTCAGGGTAGGCATCCTCCCTCTTTACGGTCGAGCGCGTCGACGCGCTTCACTTCCATCGATCTCCCCTCCATGCTAATATGCCGCAGAGCGCCACGAGGACAAGTTATTGATCTGACATTAAGTGACGACGAAGATGTTCCTGCACAGCGACTCGTTCCAGTTGATCCTGGTAACGCTTTCTCCTACCATGTTCTCCCGACACATCCCCCGATTAGACCTCCTCCGTTCCGACATCTATCCCGTGCGAAATCAGTCGCGCAAAGAGATCAAATGCCCCGAATCACAGCTCATCGTCAGCACGTCGTTCCTTAGTGCAGACTTCGTTCAACGAGATCCCACAGCATGTTGTTGATAATTCGCTGAACCCCGCGAAGAGGAGGAAGACGAATAATGGACCATTGCAACCCCTTTCACGCGCTCCGATTTTACCACCCATTCCAACATACAGAAGAGCTGCGGTTGAACAGTTCTCAAAGGCCACCATAATTGATGGCGCGAGCAGGGAAGGGGCAGGCAAACCTACAATGTCCAGCAGCGCGAAGATTCAAAAACCAGTACCCATTACAAGTCACGCCAAAAAGAAAGAACTCCTCAAGGCCGTCAACTCCTCACTTTCAAAATACATGCACACTCTATCTGCAGGTCAGCTTAGAATTATCAGGGAAAAGGTAGTGAAGAAATTGTTGGACCCAAGCTTCTTTTTCGAATCTACTACGGATGCGGAGAGACTTTGCGTGGAATATGTAGCCATTCTAACAAGGAGGTCACAGGAGCTTACAGAAAAGTATGTGGTGGAAGCATTGAGCAGGCCCAAATCCATGTCCCGGACTCGATCTCCAAACCTTCCCCCACGTCCTCGATCTCCTCGGCAAACACATTCAGTGTCATTCGAGTCCAGCAATTCATCTGATGTTGAGGAGCTCTTTGAGAACGACATGAGATCGCTGAATCGGAATTACTCGTCCTCGCCAACGACTTCACTTGATCAGACTGCCGACTTGGAGATCGTTAAGCCAAGAACCACCGGCAATCAAACCGATCAGCTTAGACAGCCCCGCAAGCATAAGCCCGCCATGCGCGTTCGTCATAAACCAAGTCTTTGGGATAAGCTGCCAGCACAAGCACCAAAACAAGCAATGCCTGCTGTTCAGCGACCGGAACCTGTCGCAGAGCAAAGGAGACCCGTGGTGGAAGTCCCGATAATGAAACCCAGCAAGTTCAAGGAATGCATCTCTAGAGCACCGGCCACTCTACCTCTTGTCACTCGGCCATACCTAGGGTATCGTGAACGTGAGGTATTACGCCAAGGACTGAACAACAGTCAGGTGTACATGTCCAAGCGTGATCAAGAGATTATAAAGACGGCAAACATTCATATTGACTTTAGCCTGGAAGAGTTAAAGATCATTTACATCATTGCCATGGGTGCAAAGGGCGAGGATGCGTCTCGGGTTGGCTTAGGTCCTGATCTGGCCCAAAAGATCACGTTACTCTTAGCTGGTGCTGATGCTAAAGTAATCGCAAAGGTTCGCCGCGGTCTGGACTCTGCACTTACATCTCAAGATGACCATGATGGGATCGATCTATTACGGCGCAGAGACCGGGGTGCCATAAACGCATTCTTGCAGGATGCTGTCGCTGGAAAGATCTCAATACAATCGCCTCAAAGTCTCCGATTGGATGTGAAAGCGAAGCGCAAGACTGCACTACGGATTTCCACGTTACTAATGCAAAGAGAGGTCTCGGGTTTAGCACCATCTCGAATTTGCAATGGGAGAGGGTCATTCAGGCAAATGGTTACCGGACTTCTTGAGGATGAGCTGATACAACAGAGCGAATGGACAGATTGTTGTGGTGATATCATAACCATGACATGGACAAGTGACTCTGCGTTCATCTGCGGGGCAACTGCACATTCTGACTATCACAACATGCAGTACAACAAGCCTGGAAATTTGGTTGTAGGATCGACAACTTTTGAAACCCTACGAGCTGTGTCGAATCATCGGATCACGAGACCAGAAATAGCAACAGAGGAAAACGCCGAGAATGCGCTCCAATCTATGCGTAACACTCAGGCTCCTTGGCTTTACACCTCGGTAGTCTCAAGCGCTTATAGTCAAACATCCAATCTTGCTTTTACGGCTAGTTTTGATCAGACGGTAAAAGTGTGGTCCGTACCACAGGATGGCTCTCAATTGAATCTGTGCGGCGCATGGTATCATGAAGGGAAGGTCAATTTCGTGGTTACATCTGAGCACCATGACAGAGTCGCCACGGCATCCGATGTGATTCTTGATGCCGTCCGTGTTTATTCCATCAACGAAAGCAACGTTACGGAATCTGTATTCGACTCGTATTGTGGTGATAGAGCTCGCACGCAAGACCGAGCAGGTTTAGAAAGAACCGAAGAAAAATGGGCATATTTCCCTGCGACTATTCAGTGGGGGAGGTCTTTGAATGCGGCTTACCTGCTTCTTGTCGGTTTCTCCCCACGAAGTCTTACCGACGACGACCTAGATATCCCAGAAGACAAGAGAGATACTGGTGAGCTGTGTCTGTGGGACATTGAGAGGAATTGCGAAGTCGGTATTACTTCTGCGAATACGCAGAATATTTTCGAGGTACTATGGCACCCTACACAGCCGATCTTTTTGGTTGCAACCTCTCCATGCGGCATATTTGATATGTACCAAACCAAGACCCAGATTCGGATGTTTGGCCAGACCGAGAATGGGACGTTTACCCCACTGAAAGTTCTCGACTGTCCCGCACTCGATATCAATGAATTGACGATTTTGTAAGTGCTAAATTTACTTGAAAACTGCGATATATGCTAATTAAATCAAGCCCGAACTCTAGACTGCACTCTTATGTAACTGCTAGTTGCACGGATGGCAATACCTATGTCTACGACTCAGCTCTTGGTGATCAACCAATTCATATTTTAAAGCACGGAGGTATGACTCGAAAAACCCCTAACTTATATTATAAATCAAATGACTAACCACTTCAGAATCTCTTGATAATCCCCTGTTCGAAGTCGACCGCGAACAAGGCGACTCCGGTGTGAAATTCGCCGCGTGGGGTCAAAATAAGACCAGATTTTACACAGGGGCATCAGACGGAAAAGTGAAAGCCTGGGATGTTACCGCACCCGCAGGCCATGCCTTCATCCGGGATGTTCTTTCAGTCTCTGGCGGTGTCTCTGCTGGTGCATTTTCGGCCAATTACTCACATTTAATAATTGGCGATGCAACTGGTAAAGTGCATCTCTTGAGCGTCGATGACAGCGATATCATTGATCCCTCTAATTTCCAAGTCACCACTGCTATTCCTACCGCTACTAAAGGTCGGCGTCCGCCCCTGCACCAACTCAGTGCCATTCTACCCTCGGGCTTAAAACGCCCTAAAGTTTTGATTCCCCATCCCGAACCACCACCACCAAAAACCCATCACCACCGTCATTCAAGTTTCTCAGAGCCAGATATCCAAACTGGTCCTGAAACATCACAAAAACTCGTCTCAAGCGGCATGATCAGCATCCATCCCGACCCATGTATCGGCGCTATCCAAGGTCCTAATTACGCCGAAACAAATCTTTTCCGCTACGAAGCTCACATCAATCAAGATTCCACCGCCCCTTTGCTCCCTGAATGGGCTCATAAACAACGCGAGAAGGTCTATATTCCGCGAGAGAGAGAGCTGAAAATGGAAATATTACCACCGCCAGTCTTGTTTAAGCAAAAACGAGATTTGGTGAATCAACAGAGAAATATCGCGCTAGATCTGGATTTAGCTGGATTGAGTTTAGAAACGAAGGAGTGCGCGAGGAGAGAGAGGTGGGAGATTGAATGGGATGGATTATTATTAAGCGTACAAGAGAGAGAGGAGGAAGAGATAACCCCAGGTGATGGGCTGTTTGAGATTTTTAAAGAAGACAAAGTTAAGGAAGTGAGAAGGAGGAATGGCGGCGAGTATTGGAAACAGCCGCCTGCCAGTAAGAAATTAGTTGGAAACATTACCTCTTGTTGAGTAACAATCTGTCGGAAGCCTATAGTAGAGCCAGTGCCTAGTGCAACCTGAGAAGGCAAAGAGAAATATCTCTTGGAGAGGCTTAAAGATAGGGTTAAAAAGATGCCTTTAATAAATGGATATCTTTCAAGAACTTTATATAAACTTTATAAATAATCCTTATTTCTATTTAGCGGATTATTTAAGATTACAGCTTTTGTAGCTTAGAAGAGAAGGAAGAAAGCCTTGGCACTCTCCTAAAACCTGCGTTCCGACAGTTTTAGTGGCTTGGCACAGGTTACGTGACTAATTATCTCTTTACTCAATGGCTTTAAACGAAGAGAAAATCATCTTAAACAACGCGTGTGGCCCTAAATCTACCAAAATCACGAGTATAATGGATTAGCATCGTAAAGGGCAGACTTTTCTCCTATTATATTTGTAACGGCACTGTTCACCGGTACGATCACGTAATCAAAGCAGGGATATATAATGATATATGCTAGTGAATAATGATCGGTCGTAATAATAGGCTCTAATACTAAGAAAAGAAGAAAACTACCGATTAATAAGTGGCTAAAGGCCGGGCTATATATATGTCCGTAATAAGGCCGTAAGGCATCCGTAACTTCCAGGCTATTAAGTGCTCCTGCTTATATATCGGGACTAGTCCGCAACTGGCCCGGTACTGGTGCGATCCTAATGGTCACGTGTAGGTTATATGTTAATAGTCATCACATCCCCCTCCTAAAAGTGGAACTCGTCCTCGAGTTCCTAGTATTTACTAATTACGAGTAACTAATCGCATCGTATAATGCTCGAAGCGCTAGTGAGATACGGCTTAGTTTCGATAATATTATTAATCTAATTAATAAAGTGATATAATAATAATAAACAATTTTCTCGCTTAATTATAATAATAATAAACGACGATATTAATAACGGGCGTATAACTAGCTTATATCGCTATACTTAAATAGTTATTATTATATTATTATTAATAAGTGATAATTAAATGCGAATAAGTTTATAATTCGCTTACGCATAATATTAGGAACTAGCTATTATCGGATAGTATATATATAGCTCTCGTAACTCTCTTCGTTTATAATTCCTTTCCTTTCCCTCTTAGTATTAATAACAAGTCCGTAAGTGGCTCTTTAGTCGACTTATATATAATATAACTACTAATATAATAAGTGTAAAGTAGTAATAGTGTAAATGGTAGATGTCGGTCGTGCTGTGCTTAAGGAGACAGCACTAGAGGGGTAAGATGCTAAAGCTAATCAGTATTTAGTAGGGGAAATAGCACTCGACTTCTTGCAATTAGCTCCTATTAGCGTATAAATCAAAATGAGGCCGAAAAGGTGTTTATTTTCGGTGGCCTACCTTTCTTATTGAAAGGGGTGAGTATATTATATATAAAGAATATATATTCCTAGGCCGGAACGGAAAAACTATTTACCCGAAGTCCAGTTCCTGCAGCTCCCTTCCTCACTCCCTCTTCTTATTCCTCACCACTACATTCGCCCCCCCTTAAAAGAGGAGTCGTCCTCGACTCGGCAAAACAATGAAATTCCATTTTGTTATTTTGCGTGTAAGAATCCCTCTTTAAGGAACTTTAGATTATCCATTAGCCTAGCTAACTCATCCACCGCATAAGGAGTAGCTTGCTCACGATCTTATATAAGTAGCGGCAATCCCTTATTAATATACGTTTCCTTTAAGTAGAAATATAATCTATATCTATATACGCTTATCTTTAACTCTCTTAATAGTTGGTATACCTTTAGCGCGGCCGCACGTGCTCTGACCCGATAGCTCTATATAAAGCTAGTAAAATCTTTTAGCGATCCCTTTAATAGTAAATCCCTCTCTCGAAGAACACTAGTAGTGTCCTAGCGGCGGCGGCTAATTAAAGCATTAAATAGAAACCTAAGGGATCGTAGTTTAATATATAGCGGGAAGGCGTAGGGAATAGCACCGTACTTGTTAGGGAAGCTTAAGGGTGTCTTGGGTGGGGCGATTATATTACGGTGTGACTCTGAAAGCTACGTCTATGTTTCGCTTTTAATAATCTTTAAAGTCTTATGGTCGTCCTGGATCTTTATAAACCACGGTAGTATTGTTCGTCGAGGACTAGTGGCTGGGCCATTAGCATTATAAGGAATTTGTACCATAGTGAGTCGGACTTGTTTAACATTATAAGGAACTTTTTTCTAATCTATTTAATACTTAATTGCATTAGCCTTAATAAATATCTTATCGTGCACCTTATATACGAAGTCGCCCTTACATAGCCCTCGTGTAATATTTTCCTCCCATTATTCTCTTAACCTAAGAATATTATGTATCTTCGGCAGAATGATCGTGTAATTGTCTTCGGTTTCGTTATCCTAAGAAATAGATCCTTCCATTATGTTAGCACCTCGACCTATTGATAGCATTTCAGGAATATTAATGTCGATATATCGGAACCAGGTAAAATCCCCTTTTCGCTAATTCTTAGTGTAGTAAGGGTATAAAATCAAACGCTAGGCGTGATCAGGTCGAAGTGTAACGTACGCGATATAATATATTGGATCCTATTTAACGAGTTGTTAAATAATCGAAAAGAACTAATTTCGCTGCTACCCGTAGTTCGCTTTATTATTAATGGGTTAAAGATAGTGAGTATATATTTTATATTCGAGAGATAGCCACTTACTTAAATCCTTATCCTCGGTAATCCATTGAAATATATCGATATTCATTAAGCCGTCCTTAATCTAGTCGTTTATATTTTAAATTTTTAATTTTAATAGTAAGTAGTCGACATTTAAGGCGACTTTATAGTCGGAAGGATTGTGTTAAAAGGCCTAGCATCCTCGGAGATCTTCGACTCGAGCGGGCCGGGATTATAGCCTGAACCATTTATGCTTTTCTTCGTGAGCTTTAATTATTATAATTTTTATTTTATTTCGGTAGATATATTTCAATCGATGTCGAATTTCCCTTTCCTTTAAGCCTTTTATTTATAAACCTATTATAACACTTATAGTATAAATATGTTTATAATACACTTCTTTAAAGTTTATTATTTAATCTAGGCGGCGAAGTGCTTAAGCGATATCACTAGCTCTTCTAGCCCACACTCTTTCCTTTTAACTTTAATTAATATCTTCCGAGCATTTACACTTCCTTAAGGATCCTTTAATCATTTTATTATCTTTATACCTTTATTCCTCCTTATCCTCTTCCTCTTACTCTGATTCGTCTGGAAGTTCAAGTTAATTTACGGCATTATAGACTAAGTCCCTTTTAAATGAGAATATTATAAAGCTTAATGCTATTATACTAGGGGTGGAATCGACTTCTTACTATACATAATGGCTACTAAGGGTGGTAATAATTATTTCCTAAGCCTCACTTTTGACTAGGCTTAGGAAATCACCCGATGATAAGTGAGGCTCTTAAGGTAATGCTAGGCGGGGTTGCTATCTCTTTGCGTTTCCTCCAATTTATATGAAACTAAAACCGAAGTCCCTTAAATTCAATTTATTCGCTTCTTCTAAGGTAATGGCTATAAGGTCGTCGTTATTAGCGGATCTAGCTCGCTTTAGTTCCTAGGGCTTAATAATAGGCTTTTTATTAATTCCCTTCTTAACTTTCTTAATCCGGTTGAGGAATAAGCGGTTGACAATCCGATTCGTGTCTTATAAAGTTCTTTTTATCGCTAAATAATTAAGTTTTATAACCTAATTCTCTCCCTTCTCGTTTTAGACTAGCTATTCTAATACCTCCGTAAGGTTAAGCTTTTAGTGAGATATAACTTTAACGAGGGCTACTTAGCGCTTATTTCGTTTAACGTGCACGGCGATCTGCTTTTAATACTTAAATTCCTAGTCTTTCTTAAAAGCCTAATAGTCGGTTCTTATCTTTTATAATTTATCGTCTACTATATACTCGTAAAAGTCTAATACTAATTCATCCATTACTTTAAAGAATTCCTAAAGCTTATCTTAAATTTAACTCTAAATCTCGTATCGTGCCTTAGGTTCTTAATACTAATCGATAATAGCACGAATTTTAGCTAAGGTGCTAAGATCGGCCAGCGTCGTAGTTATAGCGTTGATTATTAGTTGGTCGGCCATTATGTAATAAAAAGGTAAGTACTTATAAAAAAGAATAAATAATAAAGAAAGAGAAAGCTAAAGGCCGTAGCCTGATTTTTATTTTATAATTAGCGATTTCTTAGTAACGCGTTATAGCGCTAACTATTCACGCACGCCTTTAGGGCTTACTTTTTCTTTTAATATTAGATTTTTAGCGGCTCCTTCTTTCCTTTCTTTTTCTTCCTTATTATTATTAAAATTCTTATGGCCCCGCGCCGTACTCCTCTTTACTTAACTTCCTCTCATTATTTTTCTCCACTAAACACTTTATTATTATAATCGCTACTTCGATCGAAATGGCTCTAGTCGTACCCCTCGAAGTTCAGAACAGACTTACTATGCTCGTCGTTAGTCCTAATAAGGTTTATATCCTCGATTTAGCGGATTAAATTATGGACGGATTATACTTAAAGACACTCGTTGAGGATCGTGCCGTCGGCTTGCTCTGCGTCGCACTCGAGGCAGGCTTTATCACTAGACTTCACCTCGAGTGTCTCTAACTTCCATTCGTCTAAGGCCCTTACCACCGCTTCTCTGCACCTCACCGGGGCGAGCCGCTTCTCGACCACGATAGCACTTGCGTCCATTATAAGGGTTGAATTTTCTATAGATTGATTAGAGTGAATGATATTCCTGGCATGACCGTCGAGGAATTCATCGAGGATAGCAAATTCGGCGATTAGGTAAAGGCTAACCTTTTTATAAACGGCGACTCCTTTAGCCCACGCACTTATAGACGATAACGTAAGATAAGCATTAAGAAGGCAGTCGATAACTAGGCCCTCGTTAACCCTAGCTTATTTAGACCTCTAGCCATTCTAGTAGCCCTTACTAGTGACGGCTAGGCTTTTCGTAAGGTTATTAAGGTTTCCTCCTCCTCTAGCGACGGCGTTTACGACCGAAAGACTCCCGTTAAATCGAAGAAGATTAAGACTAAGGACGACTCTATTAATAACGGCGCTACCCTAACTAAGAGAATTAAGAAGGAGAAGAAATCTAAGGATAAGGTGAAGGAATCCGATAAGGAACCGCCAGTAGGATAAGTTAGCGGAAAGACCGTTATATAAGCTATTCTAGCTTTCGATTAGAAGGTTTTCGTTCATTATAAGGATAGCACCGTCACACGCACTAGTAACGAGCTTTACTCTCTCTTTATCGTTAGCCGAAAAGTTAAAGGTAAACTTTCTATATATTCTTAAAAGAAGAACGTTCCTTATTAAGTCGCTCGTAATTACTTTAAGTTTAATCGTCTTTTTAATCTTAGCGGAAATTTAATCCTAATGGTACTTATCCCTCGTATAGCTTATAGCAATTTCATCGACGACATCCTAAATAAGGACTACGACGAAGCCTTGCAGCTAATAAAGTCTGACTCCGAATTCGCCACTCCTATTAAGAATTCCTTTATTAAGCCTTCTAAGGACGCCGGCCCCCCACCGATGCTACCTCTCCTTGCCCACCTAGTCGTAAGGGCTTCGCTAAGAACATTAAAGTCACTCCTATCACTAAGGCCACTAGCCCTCTAACTATTAAGGAAAAGGAAAAGGAGGTTTTAGTTACTACTTTTAATATTGACTTCGCTGCTATAGATGCCGAGGATACGAAGGACGAGGGTCTTCTAGCTCGTAGGCTTCGAGACCGAAAGACGCCTGCCTTTAAGAAGTTTAATAAGGAGCTTTTCGGGAAGAAGTGATAGCTAAATGGATTTTTAGTAATAGATCGATAGCCGGATAATTTATATTAGAGTTTAGGAATTAATGCTTTTAACGGATAATACCCTGGGATTTACGCTACTTTTTCTTAGATTTCCTAAGCCGCGGCTTAAGAAATCTACTTAATATTAGACTAGCTAGACCTTGCCGGCCCTACCTTAATAGGTTTACTTAAATAAATTAAACGCTAAGTTAATCTTCTCTTCTTATTTCTATTATTATAATATTTATAAGTCTTCGTTTAACTTCCTAAGCGTTCGTAAAAGGTTACCCTAATAAATATAAAGATAGGTACTCCTTCCTTTCAATTTATTAAGTAGTTATTAACTTATTATTAATATAAATATTCGCTACCGCTCGCTTTTGCTCG
The DNA here is from genome assembly GCA_031472005.1 of Tetracladium setigerum. Lineage (NCBI taxonomy): Eukaryota > Fungi > Ascomycota > Leotiomycetes > Helotiales > Tetracladium > Tetracladium setigerum. The sequence goes on along the minus strand of PZJY01000011.1, from coordinate 1,946,943 downwards.
CTTAACTTATAACCCGCTTTTTCTTTCCTTAAATTAATTTCTTTTTCTCTTTTCGTTTTCTTTCCCTTTTATTATTTCTTTTTATCTTCTTCCGTTATTATTAGAACCTTAAATTAGCGTATTCCTCACCTAATCTCTCTCCTTCTCCACACGCCTCGAATTATCATGCCACCCTTCTTCGTTGCCGGTCCTTTAAATATAAAGCACGCTCCACTCCTTAGCGTTACTAAAAACCAAATTCATATCATCGACCTTGGTAATCAGCTAGCCGACGGTCTCTACACCCGGCACGTTACTAATGACTATATCCTTACTCTCCTTATCATCGGCCTTAAGATTAAGCATGTCGGAAGAAATCTTAAAGCCTTATAGTTCGCATTTGACATCGGCCCCACCCTTCGCTATAACGTCTAGCACTTCGGTGCTCCTTTTCTTAATTATGATGGCAATGTCGTTCATTATTAGAATCGATGTTTTATGGGCTATATTAGTCGAGATGTTCCATGGTATCGCGGCATAAAGTTAGGAGCTTTTATCGATGATCCTCGTTTTAGTAGCTAGGCTGATAAGTGGCTTTTCAAGGGCGGAAACACTATAGGTCCTCTTTCTTATACTCCTTTGGCGCGCCTTAATAGCTACGATAATTAGTTACACTAGTTATATCGCGACTACACCCTTACTAGCCCTTGTATTATTCCGGCTCCTCTTAATGGTCACCCCTTTCACGATTGTTAAGGATATCTTAACGAGTGGTTAGCTAAATCTAAGGGACCCGATAATATCCTACGATATTATAGCCTCGGCTTCGCTAACCCTAGCCGTATAGCTCCCTATCTAACCATCCCTCTCCACTAGTAAGTTTTTAATAGAGTTACTACGTTTTATCGCTTTCCTTACGGCTTCTTTAAAATCGTTAATTATAAGAATCCTTTACACTAGCCTTATATACGCGGCGCTAATGTTTAAACCTACGAAACTTAAGCCTATTTTACCTATTATTTCCGCCTTAATTCTTCTAATTAATTAGACTTAATTCTTATAGAGCTTATTCTAATCGATTTTAATCCTTTCTCCGTATATTATCTAATTAAAGGAACCGAATTAGTTACTATTAGTCTTTTTAATATTATTAATACTAATGCACCCCCTTTAAATTTTTAATTATAAGGTTTAAGTTATACGTGTCGCTTTTTAAGCAGCCTGATTTCCTAAGCCGCGGCTTATAAAATCACTCCGGTGGCACAATCCGTTATAAAGTTAAAAATGAATGCCTAGCTTTTTCCTTTCCGTTCTAACTGAACTCTTAAACTCCGTGACTCCATTACTCCTTCCTTAAATTATTACCGTAAACTTCCTTCCCTCCGGTATTAATTTCTCTCTTTATTCTTACGCTTTTACTTCCTTATATTAGTGTTGCTAATACCTCGTCTTTAATTCTATTACCTTCTCTCTCTTATTATTCCTTGACTCGCCCCCCTTTAAAAGATTAATCGCTCCTTAATTAAAACCCCTTATTTCCTTATTAAAATCATTATCTTCATCACTACTTTTACTAACCTATTAATAGACCGTATCGAAATAAAACTTTTTAAGCCGGAATCCTAGGAAAGTTCCCCTTAGAATTGCGCTTGATTTAAATTCCTTAAGTATATATACTCCCTTTTTTATGCTAACGCTTTCCACTTTAAATGGTCCTAGCCATTTATATCTAAGTTTCTTTACTAATAATATATCGATTTTAGATTATATATTTAATAATAGAATTATATCCCTTGCGATAATCTCTTATAATTTTATATTTTAGTTTTTATTATAATACTCCTTTCCTCGAAGTCTTAACCGCTAAATCCGCCCTTTTACTTCGTTAATATCTTTATCCCTCCGTATAATCTATTTAGCCCTTATTGCTATTAACTCTCCTTTATCCTTTAGCTCACTTTAATTAAATATACGCTATGTCGGAATTCTTAGCTCGATCGGCATTGTTAGGTGTCGGCCATAAATGAGGTAGAATGGAGTATAGCCAGTAGATTGTCGCATCGTGTATCGATCAGCTATAAGGATTGCTGGTAAGAATTTAACCCATAACTTCCTCCCGTTATCTGTCGCTTTTAAAAGGCCGTCCTTTAAAGGTTTATATCCTCCTTTAATTATTCCTTGAGCTTTAGCGTTATATGCTAAAATAACTATCCTCTCGAACCGGAATATCTTTTATAACTTAAGCACTCTCCCTTTATTTTCAGGCCCTTCGTCCACTATTAGCCGAATAAATAATCCATATCGCTTAAGGATATTCCTTTTAATAAATCTTATAATCGTAATGGAATTTATCGCCGTTAAAGCTTTTACTTTAGGCTATTTAATAAAATCATCTCGAGCAATAATAAGACACGTTTTCCCTTTATATAGTGGTATATAAGTAATATCTAGCCCGACTTTTATTTATAATGCTAAGGTTTAAGTAGTATAAAGCTCCTTAAACTAAACCTTACCGTCTTTAAGCTAACACTCTTTATAGCTTTAAATATATCGCTTATAATCTATTTAATAATTCTTTTAAAAATACCGTTTTGAAACTTTCTTATACGTTCCCTCTTTGCCCTTATGGCCGGAATGCTCGTGCATAGCTTCCATAATCTTAGCCTTTTCTCGATCGGTATTAACGACTCGTCGAATAGGGAAGTTCTTATTAAGTTTTCGGTATAAAAGTTAATCTTAGACTATATAGTGCGTAGCTTACTTTTTTATCTTCGCGAATTGTTTTAATGAGAGCCTTTACGGTCTAATCCCGTTCTTAAGCTAGTTTACGATATCGTTATATCTATCCGTCCATTAATTAATTAAAGTATTTAAATATTCGTTTATACCGCCCTTTACGCCTGAGCTGCCTAGGCCCGAATTTTCAGTACCCTCTATCCCTGAAATAGCCGCAATGCCTAGCTACTCCTTAATAAACCTATTGACACTCTCCTTATTATCCGTCTCATTATCGTTCGGTCGTCGTCTCGACAGACTATTAGTAGTAGTATACTTCGTTCTAGGGATATATCGCACTTTGAAATCGAAAAGTTAAATCTATGCAAGCTATCGAGTAATCATAGCGCTTAGAAGGTCCGAGCCGCTCTTTTTTAATTATATAGCTAAAACTGCTATATCGACTTCTAATATAAAATGTACTTTATAGAGGTACGATCGGCACTTCTTTAGTGCTTTTAAAACCCCTTTACACTCTCTTTTTATCGCATTATACTTTTGCTCGGCTGCTAACTATATCTCGCTTTCGTACCGCACCGGGTGTCGTTTTCCATTAATAATTTATATTAAAACACTACCCCATCCTCTTCCGCTTAAATCTATAATAAGTATAATATCCCTTAAGCCCTTCGTATAGCTAATAGTAATTAAAGCAAGTGGAGAGCTTAACGCTAGCTTAATTATATCCATTACTTCTTACTCCCTTTCGAGCTATTAAAAAGGTGTATTCTTTTTTATTAAATTATATAAAGGCTTTATAATAAACGCATAATATAATATAAATTACTTAAAAAAGCTAGCTAAATTAAGAAACGCGCGTATATTCGTTATATTAATATAAGGAGCCCACGTTAAAATTTTAATAACCTTAATAATTAACGGGTGCCGACCCTTTACATTATAAACGTAGCTTATAATTTATAAGGAAGAAATATAAAACTAGGATTTAGCGCTAATTATGTAACTAGCTAACTCGATTAAGTATAGCACCTTATTAATATTTTATAAATACTTAAGTATAAATCGATGAATTCTAAGAGTTATTATATTATTGCTATAATTAGACCGAGGCCCCTTTACTCTAATATTATTAAGGAAAGGTATAGCGATATAAGGTATAACCGAGTCTAGCATTTTAAAGATAATACGTATAAATTGAGCTATAGAGTTAATAGCGCCTATTAGTATTCGCGTCTGCCGGAGCAATCTAATTAGAGTTATGAATGTAATAAGATCACGGCTGCTTTTATTTAGCTCGACTTGGTCGTACCCGGAAAAGAGATCGATAAGAGAGGCTACGTGGCACCCTACGAATTGCTCTAAAAATGATTCCATTAAAGGAGGTAAATTAATATCTCGAATTGTTACCTTATTAGTAGCTATTATTGCATTTATTAACCGGTACGCTCGATCTTCGCGCTTTAACAGGTTACTTCTAGGCTTCTTTTTCTTTATTAAGAAGTAAGGATTACGGTAAGGACTATGGTAAGGCTTTAAAACATTATGCCCGATCCGTTCTCGAAGCATTCGAGAGACTACCTCGACCAAGCAGCGGGGTATAGGAAAGGCAAGGCTTTGCTAAGCATTATAAGGCACCGTTCGTATGAGCTATAGTGGTGCGACCTCCCTCCGAACCAGGCTTATCTCGGTGAAATCGAAAGAGATTGCTTACTCACGGTAAAATAGAAGCTTAAGGAGTAAATTCCTCTCTTACTTTATTAGAAAGCCGTCTTCGCCGAGGTTTAAAGTCTTAATACGCTCCTTAGTTAGCCGAGACCCTCGTAGTAAGCTAGAGAATTTAGGTGTAAACTAGTTATTATAAGGCCCCTTTTAGTACCGTCCCTTCACTTCTTCCTAGGTAAGGCTTTCCTAATTTACTAATCCTTTAAGCTTCGACCTATTAGAAACTCCCTCTTACGCGGGTATAACCTTATTAGCCTTTCTTTTATACGCCGTATTCATTATCGCTATATAGTCCTCGTCGAGCACTAGCTCCTTAACCTCCTAATTAAAGTCACTTAACTTATTTAACACTAACTCGTATATAAGATCACTTTTATCCTCCTTATTATTAGAAAACTTATTAATGCACCACGTATTATACGCCTCCTTATTAGATTTCCCCTTTATACTTACAGCTCCGTAATCTCCGGAAATAGCTTCGATAGCTAGCATCTAATGAAACACTAGTTCGTCGCAGTTATGCCCTTTATTACTAGGTTCTTCACTTATAGACTTTAAATAAGGTAATATATTAAGTAAACTACTTATCTAATTAACAATTTCGCTATTTTATTCTAACTCACTTAAGTAGAACCGCCCTAGAGGCGCCTTTAACTCTTATTTATTAGGGTTTTAATAAATGCTAGCCCCTTCCTCACTAGGACTAGCTAGTCTTTTCCCGACCACTTATTAACATCCTCTTCATTGATCGGCATCGGCGCTACTCGTATTATTATACTCCTTTGCCTAGTCCTTTTCATAATCGTATACTGCCCGTCCGAAGTATAATTAAAGTTTAGCTCCGTAGTAAAATAAAAAGGCATGCCTAGCATAATAGTCTTCACTCCCTTTTCCGTCACTTAAAAGTGTTAAGGAACTCTAAGGTTACCGATATAAATCGTTACGTTATTATAATAGCCTTTAAAGGTAATATCTTAATTTTAAAACGGGCGTATCCTTAAAGAGGTATTCTTTATTAAGGCTAAGGAGGTATACCTTATAATATCGGCAGATATAATGTTCATCTCGGCCCTAATGTTTAGGAGTGTTATTATTACTACTCCGTTAATAGAGACACGGCATTTTAAGCTTCTTATAAAGTAAACCGGCTTTCGGGGTGCACTCGCCTATTAATATACTCCTTTTAAGGAATTTATCCCGCTAGCCTTAGGCTTTAACTTCTCTATCGCCGGCTTAAGCTTTCCCTTTAGGAGAAGGCTCCTTATAGGCTCGGATACACCGAGTAATTATCGTAAAGGAAGCTTAATAAGTTAATTAAGGATTTTCTAAAGAATAACTTCCGGATCGCTTTCCTTTTTAAGGATTTTTATAAGGGGCTCGCGTCTTCGTCGTGGCTTAGATACACGAAGTATATCCGGCATATTAATTTCTAGTCCGTTTTAAGCTTCTTCGTATTATTATTAGGCCGCCTTGCTCGGCTCCTCTTACTTCGCTTCTGCCCTTAAGCTTTCTATTTCTTCCTCGATTTGCCTCCACTTAGCCGGATCCTTTTACCTTAAAAAGGTAACCTTAGCTCTTTTACCTTACTCCTAGCTCTCCTTCTAGATTTGATCTCGAGCTCTTTTTAAGGCTTTAAGCACCCGCCTTTACTCGTTTTACTCCTCTTCTTCCTTTCCCCTTTTCGTTTATTCTTTATTAGCTTAGGCTCGGGTTATAATAGCATTTATATCCGCTATTAGATCTAGATTCTCCCTTTTAGAGGTGTAATCTGCTTATAAAAAGGAGTAATCAGTCTTAATATCTATTACTTCTATCACTTAAACCGACCTAATCTTCGGCGCGCTAACTTCCTTAATTTAACGACCTTCTTCATTAAATCCAGCCCCTCGCTAAAAGTTAAGGATTTGAATTCTTTAGCTTCGATCAAGATTAAATCGCATCGGCCGCTTTCCCGGCGAGAACCTTCCAGGGCAAATTTGAAATCGTTTATCTTAGTAATAAAGGCCTATATTAACGTTATACTTTAAGGCTAGGTATATATCACGTCTATAGCTTATTTCTTAATAATAAAAGTAAGAGTCGGCAGACTAAGTATAGCTTGGCATTAGCTGATTAAGCTTACTGGCGACCTGCCCGACACCTCCACTTTACTAATTTCCTGAGCCCTTATTTAGCGCTAGCTTAGGAAATGCAAGCCGGCTCGGGGCGCCCCTATAGGGCGGGTAGCGCTTGTTACCACGCTCTATAGCTTGCACTAGCGATAGCTTGAGCTCTCTTATACTTTAAATTAGCTTTTAAATTATAATATCGCTAGAGTTATTTACGCGAGAGGATATTATAATTAGTGGCTTAATCTGAAGCTCGGGAGGCTTGCTTTCTCGCTTACGCATAATATAATTGATAAGGTTCTTAATTCTAAGCGCCGGGTTTTTAGAGTTCTTAAAGTCCCTAGAAACCTTATTACTAACGCAGAATTCGAAAGCGGCATCCTTAAGAGCATGAAAGTCAACCGTAATAGGCTCGTCCCGCCGAACCTTCTTCTTTTGAATAATCTTTATTATAATATCTTCTAGCAGGCCTTATAAGAATTAGATTCCTTAGATATAATTATCTAAAATCCCTTTACTTTTAAGGACTTTAGATATAGCGGTATATTACCTTATATATTCTCACAAGTCGTTATTAGCGCTTCTAGTTTTATCTTTGAATTCTTTTAGAAACTAACGAGAGAACATGCGCTATTTAGTATCTCGATCCCGGTATTCGTAAAGTATAACTTTTATAAGCTCGTCTTAATCTTTAGAAATATATTTAGGCATGCTAAGGATTACTATTTCATAGCTTATTTTATAATAGCGAGGCATTTAGTGTAGCCTAGTATTATTATTTAAGCTATAATCCTCGCATATATTATTATATCTTTTTATGAAATCGGTAACATTATCTCCTTTAAAGAAGGGAACTCTTATCGTTCTAGCCATTGGTATAGGGCCGCGGTAGCTAATAAGCCTCTATACTTTAACTTCCCTTTCCTTCCCTTTATTCCTTTCCTTATTCTCCTCCTCTTATATCTTCCTGCTTCCCGAAGGTGTCCGCTCCTGGCTTCCCCAGCTAGAGGTAAGCACCCCTCCCCCTTAACTTCTACTCCTAGCACCTCCTCCTTTTCCTCTATTCTTAGGCTATTATATACGGACATTTAAATAGCTCGTTAGTCTTTCTATGCGCGTAATAGCTCGATCGTTTCCGTTTCTATTTCGATTTCGATTATTAATAATAAACCTAATAATATCCGTAATAGTGTGACTAAAATAAATTTCGATACCCCCTTTATAACCTTTAAGAGTAACCACTATATTTCTACCTAACTCTCCTTATTATTTATAAAGTGCTCCTTAGCTGCCGAATTCTTTCTTTCCTTTTATTCTTTCCGATTCGACATACCCCGCGCACGGGATATATTAGCCTTTTCGCCTCTTTCTTTTATTCGCTGCTCCATATCTCCTAATACCTTTCTAGGCCTACGTCTTAGGTTTAGCTTTAAATTATCCTTTACTTATTAGGCGTAATAGCCGAGCATAACCGGATGCGTATCTGATTTCGTTAATCGATGCCTCCTTAACACCTTCGCTCCTACGCAATTGCCAGTCCCTCTTAAATACTAATAACTTCCTCCTTTTACTTTCCTTTACTTCCTTATTAATAAAGATTAACTAGAGACTCCCTACGTAGGTCATTAATATAAATGGTAGATGTCGGTCGTGCTATGCTTAAGGAGATAGCACTAGAGGGGTAAGATGCTAAAGCTAATCAGTATTTAGTAAGGGAAATAGCACTCGACTTCTTACAATTAGCTCCTGCCAGCGTATAAATCAAAATAAGGCCGAAAAGGTGTTCATTTTTAGTAGCCTACCTTTCCTATTAAAAGGGGTGAGTATATTATATATAAAGAATGTATGTTCCTGGGCCGGAACGGAAAAACTATCTACCCGAAGTCCAGTTCCTGCAGCTCCCTTCCTCACTCCCTCTTCCCATTCCTCACCACTACAATAGTAGCATTAATAATAATAATAAGATTATAAGTGGCCCCGGAAGTGTACCGTTTATAAGTAATATTAACTAACTTCTTAATAATAGTCGCCCGTTTTAGTAATCTCTCTCTCTCTCTTAAGTCGTAAGTAATCCTTAAAAGCTCTTATTTTAATATATTATCGCTAACGTTTAATATAATTTACTTTATTTTAATACTATTATTATTAATAATAAGTCTCCTTCGTTATAAGTTAATCACTCTTTAAACGGCGTCGTAACGATCTATTAACGGTTATAAAAGTCATTATTATTATTATTATAATGCCTCTCGCCGCCCCCGCCGGTTGCCTCTTAAAGGCGTACCGCGTTTAGTGCGTTTATTACGTTCGCCGCATTATAAAGAAGCCTAAGCACCGATGCTCCTTCTTAAAGGTCTCCTTTAAGCTTTACTCCTATTACGCCGCCTTTAAGGGCAATTATATTCGCGTAAATAGTTCGTAACGGGTCCGTTTATAGGCCGTATTAACTATAGCCGTAGCTTCCTTAGAATATTAGCCCGGAGTATATTATTTTCCTCGCTATAATTACAGCAATGGACGCTCCTGTTCCGGCCCTGGTCTTACCCTCCCACGACCCCGCCGACGCCGCCGCCGTAATAATAATAATAATAATAGTAAAAGTAATAATAGATACTATAATTAAAGTAAAGGAAGCCGCCGTCGTCGCCGCCGCTATTACTATCCACGAGATTTGCTTAGTCAGTGCCGCCGAGGCATTAAAGTCTATCGCCGCCGCTACTTTTATATAACTTAAAGTAACTCGCGCTCTTTAACGCTTAATAAAGGTAAGTCTATCCTTCTTAAAACTAGCTAATAATTGCTTTATTCCGGTATTAACTTTTAATAAGACTTAACCGATGAGGTCTTTAAGCTTCGGGCTTAAAGTAAGAAGAATTCTATTAAGGTTTTAATTACCTTAAGCAAGCTAAAAGCCTAGTTAAAGAGCTTTAATAGTAGTAAACGCCGCCGCTAGGGCTCTAATGCTAGTGCGGATAGCGCCCGGGGTAGGAAGAAGAGTCGTCGGGAGGAGGAGTGTTACGAACGTGATCCTGGGAGTCAAGTGACCCCAGGAGCACATTAGATCCTGGGAGCCTGAGGCTCGGGAGCACTATGGATCCTGGGAGCGAGGCTCCTAGGAACCACTTTATAAAGAACTTATAGGATTAGTAATAGTAGTATTAATTATATAGGTGAAAAGGTAATAATAAGTTGTGGGCCTAGTCACGTGATTGGGTCGACGCGTGTTCACGCTAAGACATGTCGACTCTCAGGGAGTCAACGGTGTCGACGAGTCGATGGCATCGACTCGGTCGACTCCTCGACTCCAGGAGAACGAAGATTATATATAAGGATAAGATAGTTTTCGTTAGATAGGAACTTCGTGCTTAACTTAAATTAAATATCTTTTATTTTAATAACTAATCTATTATTATACTTATAATCCACTCTTTAACGACGAATATTAACTTGACTTAGCTATTTACTTCCGAGTAAATAGTGACCGTTACACTTTAAGCACCTTCTCTAAAGACTCGACTTATAATATATTACGATATCTTCCCTTGGAAACTAGAACAATTAGGACGATATCTAATCAGCTTCGCCCAGGGGCAAGCTGCCCGACCTCTACTATAAATAACGTTTAAAGCTACGAGAATTCCTTACTTAATATAAACTATATTAAGTATTTAATTAAGATAAGTTCTTTAGCGCTGCCGAACGAACTATATAGGCCGCGGGATTCTTAAGAGGACAAGCCTTTAACTAGGTTAAACCTTACTTAAACGATGCTATGGAAAACATTAATCCTCTTAAACTAGTTAATACCGACGCCGAACCATTCACCCGTACTCTTTTTAACACTTAAGAAGGATTTAAATAAGGTATTACTTAGATCTTTAAAGATTAAGACTAAGAATTCGCTACGGACATTAACTTGCGAAAGCTCCGCTAAATAATTACTATCGCTAAGTATATCGCCGAATTCTAACGCCTTTAAGTTATCTTATTATAAGATAACATCGCATTAACGTCTTAGTTTTACTAAGGATTAAAGGGAAATATTAAAGACGAGATTTATAGATTACTAGAACGATCGGATAACCTGGCCGAAATGATTAAGAAGGCACTTCATTTCGACCAACGCATCACGGAACGCCTAATGGAATAAGGGCACGGGATTCCTAAAAGCTACCACGGAACTCCTAAGAAACCTCGCTATTAAGGGCGGAACATTTATAATAGTAATTACTATAGACCTCGGCTAATAGAATTAGATATAATCTAAAAGAAACCTAAGTTTTAATTAAAGAAATAGCTTTTAAAGGAAGTAATGGAGAAACGAAGGAAGGAGGGACTCTATTTCGAATACGAATATACGGGCCACCGAGTAGACTCCTATAAAAAAGGGAAAATAGGATAAAAGAAGCAAGCCGTATCCCTTAAAATCCGATAAATAAGTATAGCTATTATAATCTTAAAAGGAAAGAAGAATACGCGTGAACGCAATTAGGGAAGGCTACTTTAATAGAAATACCTTACTTACGGATTTTATCTTTACGTTTATTAATAAGTAAACCCTTTAACGGTTCCCGACGACGGAATTAATAACGAACGTTATAATTAGGAGGAATAAAGGAAGGGAAGATACGATAAATGCGAAAGCGTTATTTACGAATGCCTTATTATAAACTACGACGACGATTACACCCCGGTTTGCAAGGACCCTTCCAGGGAATAGTGTGATGACTATCAACACATGACCCACACGTGACCACCAGGATCGCACCAGTACCGGGCCAGTTGCGGACTAGTCCCGATGCACAAGCAGGAGCACTTGATGGCCTGGAAGTTACGGATGCCTTACGGCCTTATTACGGACATATATATAGCCCGGCCTCTAGCCACTTATTAATCGGTAGTTTTCTTCTTTTCTTAATATTAAAGCTTATTATTACGACCGATTATCATTCATTAATATATATCACTATATATCCCTGCTTTAATTACGTGATCGTACCGGTGAACAATGCCGTTATATAAAAGAAGAAAACTCGACTCCGCCGGTAACGGCTTTTATATATCTTAACTAACGACTTCATCGGAATATTTAATAATACCTTTCACCCAGGTAACGGACCCCTTTTAGTGTCACGGTTCCGGTTCCATTAACTGAAGTGAAGTCGTAATTAAGGGTTTATTTACTAAGTTAAAGTAAGGAAGTTAATCACTATGTGATTATAAGTAAGAATAAGCTAATATTAATAATATATAATCCTAATTTAAATATTAAGTTAAGTATAAAGCTCTTATTTAATAAAATACTATTCCTTCTTATATAAGTCTCTTCGTAACGATTAGAGTCCCGAACTATAGAGTCTTAATTATTAGAGTCCGACTTTATTAATTAAACTCCTTACTTAGCGGACTCTATCACGTGATTACTTAAGCAATTACTATTAACACTTTCTTATAATTAATTAAGTTATTAGAGTTCTTTATAAAGTAATAATAGCAAGCCACTTAACTATATTAATTATTATATTGCTCCCGAGCCTCAGTGTTACGAACGTGACTTGTATGCACGTGAGGAGCCTGAGGCTCGGGAGCATCATAGTAATTAATATAGCTAAGTGGCTTATTATTACTACTCTATAAAGAACTTTAATAACCTAGTTTAATTATAAGAAAAGGATTAGTAATAATAGCTTAAGTAATCACGTGATAGAGTCCGCTAAGTAAGGAGTTTAATTAATAGAGTTAAACTTTAACATTTAAGACTCTATAGTTCGGGACTTTAAGTGTGACGAAGGGATCTATATAAGAAGGAATAATATTTCATTAAATAGGAGCTTCGTGCTTAACTTAATATTCAAATTAAGATTATACATTATTAACATCAGCTTATTCTTACTTATAATCACCCTAGTGATTGACTTCCTTGTTTTGACTAGTAAATAAACCCTCGACTTCGACATCACTTCAATTAGTGGAATCGGAATCGTGACACTTTAAGCACCTTTTATTAAAGTAAGAACGATATTAATAATAGCCCTTACGACCGGAGCTACTAGTAATACTAGTACTAATGCTAGCAAAATCGACCTCACCCCAGCCAGTAGTGATAGCCTTAAAGGAAAGGAACCTTTAAATGAATAAAACACTAGCGATAAAATGAACGTCGACGACGACGACGACGACGATAACGGGGAAGATAACCCTACTCCTTTCGAACTAAAGGAAGTAATACGAGTTTCCTAGCCCGATAAGTTCAATAAAACTCGAAAGAACTTAAACTCTTTTATCCTCTAAATAGAAATCTACTTCTCCTTTAATAATAATAAGTTTATTATTATTTACGCTAAGAGCCTTTACGCGGCCTCTTTCCTTAAATCTATTACTTAGGATTAAATGGAACTATTCCTAATGGACTTTTATAAATATCGGACTAATAGAAAGATAATAATAAAGACTTAAGAGATCTTTAAGAATTAGGATAGATTTAAGAACGAAATTAGAAAGATATTTAGTGACTTCGATGCTATTTAAGTAATAGTCCGGAAGCTATTGGATCTTAAATAGATAAGGTCTGCCTTAAGTTACTTTATAGAATTCCAACGTTATAAAGCTAAGACCGGATAGGATATTATAGCTCTCTTAAAACTCTTTAAAAGAGGTTTAAAGCCTTATCTTAAGGAAGAACTCGTTAGGTTAAGAGGACTATTCTTAAACTTAAACACCTTAATTAAACACGTCGTTTAGCTAGATAATCGGTTATATAAAGCTAAGAAGGGAAATAGCTAAGGGAGGAGAGATAATAAAGAACGAAGACTTAACGATAGCTAAAGGAGGAAGTAACATTACCGAGGTTAATATTAAGGACGTTCTAAATAAATTAACGCCACTTAGAGAGGTTAGAAGCCCCTCTCGCCGGAAGAAAAGAAACGCCGCCGAGAAAATTAACTTTATTATAAGTGTGGATAGGCTGGCTATCGGGCCGCTAATTGCCCTAAGAAACAAAAACTATAACCGAATAACACCTTTCCGAGGAAACGAGTTACTATTATAAATAGGGTTCCTATCGAGGAAGAATTATCTTAAGATTTTAAATAGAGCCGCCCTATTACTAAGTATAGTAGCACCGACACGCTATTAATATATTAATCTTAATATAATTTAATCGATAACATAATATTCAGAGAAATTTCTTCTAAATCCGAGTCCGAATTAGAGTCTAAATCTAACGGCTTAGACGGAGAAACGGAACTAATAATAGTGGCCGAACCCCAGGTCGGAGAACGATGGTTCTTCGTAAGATTAAGAATAAATAAAAATAGGTAGAGATAAATCGGAGGAGAACTATAGGTTATAAACCATGAAACCACCGGTCATAAACTTATTAAAGGAAAAGAATATCTTATATTATACCGTGACGTTAAAAGAATCTACTTCTACGATATTAAGTATAACCGCGTTACGATTAAATAGTTATATATTAAGGAAGTTATCCATTAATTAAAGGATATTTTAAAACTAAGAGATAAATAAGAGGTGACTCGAATCGTTAATTAGGAAAGAACTTAAAGGAAGATTCGAATAGTCTTATACTAATCCTTTAAGTACGTTATATAAAATATAAGATTAGCTACTCCTTATACCTTAAAAGTTAATACCCCTTACCGATTAGTAGAGTGGACTACTTACCTTAAGATATAAATAAACTTATTTAATAATTAAAGGGTCGTAGAAGTGTTAAGAAAACTAAAAGAAGTTTATGCCATTATAAGGAACGAATAAATCACCGTAGAAATAAAATTATAAGGAAAACCAATTAAAATTATAATCGATTCGGGAGTAATAAGAAACTTTATCTCTTTTAAAGAAGTTACCCGGATTAACATCCCTTTTACGACTATTACACCTTACGAGCTATAAGTAATAGACGGAATTAAAGTGAAAGGAAATAATGGAATTATTAATTAAGTTATAATTCTATCGAAACTATTATCCTTAAGAGGATACATTACGAATGTCTAGTTCGACATTATATTAATAAGAGACCACGATGCTATTTTAAGTATGCCGTGAATTAAGGAATATAACCCCGAGATCGATTAAGTCAAAAAGATTATACGATTTAAGCGTTGTAATTGCTAAGGTTTATAGTAATAATTACATGGCCGGAACGAGGTTTGCGCTACCTTATTTAACGACGCTATCGGATATCTTAATAATACCGAGAGTCCTTCACGGGACGTTAGTTAAAGCGAGAAGGAAATCCCCGTGTAATATAAGAAATATTTAAGATTGTTCGAAAACCCGGAAGACTTTAAAGCCTTACCCGAATATTAATTATAAGATTATAAAATAAACTTAAAGGAAGGAAGGAAACCTCTTATATAGAAACTACGCCGATATCGTTACGATTTTATTAAGACGTTAAAAGTATTCGTTTAGTTAGCTCTTAAGAAAGGATAAGTTAGACTATTTAAGTCTTTAGTATTTAGTAATATATTAATCGCTTATAAGAAGGATAACCCTAACGGTCGACCTTACAGTGATTATCGGGAACTTAATAACGCTACGATACGAGATTAATATCCATTGCCGAACGCTTAGTACTTGCGGGATAAGCTAGTTAAAGCTATGATATACATTAAGTTAAATTAGAGAAGCTCGTTTAATCTAATCCGGATTAAAAAGGGACACGAATAAATAATTACGTTCCTCGTTCCCTTAAGACTTTATAAATAGATTATTATGCCTTTTAAGTTAATTAACGCACTTATAACTTATTAACGCTAAAATAATAATATCTTATAAGAATACTTAAGAGTATTCGTAATTTATTACCTTAACGATATAATTATTTACTTAGAACGAGTCGAGGACTATAAGCGACACGTTAAGCTAATCCTAAACGCCCTACTTAAGGTAGACTTTAAATTAAAACTTAATAAGTGCGAGTTTAAAGTTATAAAAACCTTATTTTTAAGATATATTATCCGACTAGGGTCTATAAGTATCGATCTTAAGAAAATTAGAGCTATTAAGGAATAGCTTAAACCTTAGAATATTAAGGATATATAATCCTTTTTAAGAACCGGCAATTTTAGCCGACAATTCATTAAGGGATACTTAGGAATCGTCGCTCCCCTTATACGACTTATTAAAAAAGACGTACCTTTCCTAATAAGACTAAAGGAGAAAGTTACCTTTAAGGAACTTAAAAAACGATTTATAAAAGAACCCGTGATTTATAATTTCTACGAAGATCGACCTAGTATTCTCTAAATAGATACCTTAAATATTTACGTAAGTGTTATATACCTCTAGCCTAACGAGAACGGAAAATTATATCTTATAATATATTACTCCGAAACTTACTCGTTAGCGGAATAGAATTACGATATTTATAAGAAGGAACTTATAATTATTATTAAAGCCTTAAGATTAGAAAATTTACCTTTAAGGAGTTAAATTCCTCGTTATAATATATATTAATTATATGAATTTAAGAACTTTTATAATTATAAAGGTTCTCGATAATTAAAGATTAGCTAGATAAGCTAAGGAGTTATCTTAATTTAATCTAATAATTAAATATATTAAGGGATCGGAGAACGTTATAACGGACGCTCTTAATAAATTATTAAGATATAAAGGAAGTAAGGTTTATAAGGAAATCGCGATATTTAAGGAAAACGATGACGAAGACTTAATTCTTAATATTAAGGAGATCGCTCTCCTTATTAAAGTTAGCGAACTATTTATCGACGAAATCCTTAAAGCTTAAGGGAAGGATTTAAAATATATAAACTATTATAAGGGTAAACTAATTATATTAGACTTATATACGAAGGAATTCGTTAAGAATTATTATAAGGCCCCGGCTCACGGATATTAAGGGAGCCGTAAGACCCTTTAAAGACTTAAACATTACTTTCACGTTAATTAAGTTATCGTTTTAATTAAAGAAGTAATTAATTAATATAACGTGTATATCCGTAATAAAGCTACGAGATACGCACCTTACGGATTAATAAGCATTACACTTATATTAAAGATACCTTAAAAATCGATCTAATAGGATTTTATTATTAAATTACCACTTTTAAGAGATTTAATAATAGGAATCGCTTATAACTCGATTCTAATTATAATAGAGAGGCTTACGAAATATATAATTTATATTTTATATAAGGAATCTAGCACCGCCGAAGAGTTAGCCTTCGCATTCTTATAAGAAGTGGTTACTCACTACGGTATATTAAAAGAGATAGTCTCGGACCGAGATAAACTCTTTACGTTTAAGTTTTAAATTGCCTTAATTACTCACTTAAGAGTTAAGAGGAAATTATTAACCGCCTTTTATTTATAAATAAATAAAGGAACGGAATGAATAAACTAAGTTATTAAGGCTTACTTACGTTATTATATTAATTATAAATAAGACAATTAAGTATTATTACTCCCATTAGCCTAATTCGTATATAATAGCTTAATTATAAACATTACGAAGGTATTACTATTTTATATTAATTTCGGCTATAAGAAGAATATATATTATAAACCCCATTCGATAGATATCGATAATTAGTTAGCTAGGACCTAGATTAATAAGATTAAATACTTATATATTAAATTAATTAAGGAATTACGATTCGTAATAAAGAAAAGTGTATTATATTATAATAAAAAGCGTAGTTAAGAGCTAACGTTAAAAGAGAGGGATAAAGTCTATCTATTACGACGAAATATTAGAATAAAAAGACTAAGCGATAAATTAAATTATAAGAAATTAAGATTATTTAAAATTAAGACCGTTAAAGGACGTTTAAATTACGAACTCGCTTTATTAAAGAATATAAATATTTATTTAATATTCTATATATCCCTTCTTAAAAAAGCATTACTAGGAGTACCACTAGCTCCTAATATATTAATATAACCGGTAAACCTAGAAGTAAAGTACGAAGTAAAGAAAATCTTAAATTATAAGCTAGTTAAGAATAAACTTCATTACTTAATTAAATGGAAGGATTACTTATAATCTAAGAATTCTTAAGAGTTAAAAATAAATCTCAATTACTACCGGATATTAATGGAGTATCACTATTACCTCTTACCTGGTCCGACCTTAAAGATTAAAGGGGAGGCGATTAAACATTTAAAACGATAAAAGCGGGCATAATAGATTCCGTAACTACCGATGAGGAAACCGGCTCCGAGCTTTCGAATAGAGCCACCTAAAACTTATACCTAGGAGAGTCGGGAACGAAATTAACATCCTTAAGAGTTAGGAGCTATGGAAAGAATTCGCTCTCGGGAGTCGAACTAATTTCCACGTAATTTATAAGCTAAGGGAGCCTTAAGAGGCAACGCTTACGCGTTGCTCCTTAAAAGAACTTATATACTATTAAAGGACGAGCTCGAATAATAGTATAACCCTTAGTATCGTAAGGCCGTTTAGAACGAACACACTCGGAATAGCGACTTAATTCCCGAACGTTTAGAAAACACTTTTTATAAGTTTTCCTATAATATAAATACGTTTCGGCCATACGATTAGATTTCTCAATACGCACCGCTAGCGTAAGACGCTCTTTTAATTTTTAATAATAAACGGATAATATAATAAAGAAGGAGATAGTTATAAACTATTAGCGACATTTCCTTCGGTATATTTAAGTGTAAGGTCCACACTAGTACGGAAGGGGAATAATATTACGAACGTGACTTATATACACGTAAGGAGCCTGAGGCTCGGGAGCATTATAATAATTAATATAATTAAGTAGCTTATTATTATTACTTTATAAAGAACTTTAATAACTTAATTTAATTATAAGAAAAGGATTAGTAATAATAGCTTAAGTAATCACGTGATAGAGTTCGCTAAGTAAGGAGTCTAATTAATGGAGTCGGACTTTAATATTTAAGACTTTATAGTTCGGGACTTTAAGTATAACGAAGGGATTTATATAAGAAGGAATAGTATTTCATTAGATAAGAGCTTCGTGCTTAACTTAGTATTTAAATTAAGATTATACATTATTAACATTAGCTTGTTCTTACTTGTGATCACCCTAGTGATTGACTTCCTTATTTTGACTAGTAAATAAACCCTCGACTTCGACATCACTTTAGTTAGTGGAATCGGAATCGTGACACTCAGGCTCCTCACGTGCGCGCAAGTCACGTTCGTAACATTATCCCCCTTCCGTACTAATATAATCCTTACACTTAAATATATTAAGGGAAACATCGCTAATAGTCTATAATTATCACCTTCTCTTAATATATTATCTATTTATTATTAAAAATTAAAAGAGCGTCTTACGTTAACGGTGCGTATTAAGAAATCTAGCCGTATAACCGAAATATATTCGCATTATAGGAAAACTTATAAGAAGTGTCTTTTAAATGTTTAAGAATCGAGTCGTTACTCCGAATATGTTTATTTTAAACGGCCTTACGATATTAAGGGTTATATTATTATTTAATCCCGTCCTTTAATAATATATAAGTTCTTTTAAGGGGCGGCGCGTAAGCGTTACCTCTTAAGGCTTCCTCGGCCTACGAATTCCGTGAAAAACGGTTTAACTCTTAAGAGCGATCTTTTCTTATAATTATTAACTCTTAAGGATATTAATTTTATTCCCGATTCTCTTAAGCGCGAATTCTAAGTGGCTCTATTTAAAAACTCGGAGCCGGTTTCCTCACTAATTATTACGGAAGCTACTCCGCTAGCTTTTATCGTTTTAAATGATCTATCTGTCACGATTCCGATTCCACTAACTGAAGTGATGTCGAAGTCGAGGGTTTTATTTACTAGTCAAAGCAAGGAAGTCAATCACTAAGGTGATCATAAGTAAGAATAAGCTAATGTTAATAATGTATAATCTTAATTTAAATATTAAGTTAAGCACGAAGCTCTTATTTAATGAAATATTATTCCTTCTTATATAGATCCCTTCGTTACACTTAGAGTCCTAAATTATAAAGTCCTAAATGTTAAAGTCCGACTCTATTAATTAAACTCCTTACTTAGCGGACTCTATTACGTGATTACTTAAGCTATTATTATTAATTCTTTTCTTATAATTAAATTAAGTTATTAAAGTTCTTTATAAAGTAATAATAATAAGCTACTTAATTATATTAATTATTATAATGCTCCCGAGCCTTAAGCTCCTTACGTATATATAAGTCACGTTCGTAATATTATCCCCTTTCCGTATTAATGTGAACCTTATACTTAAATATATCGAAGGAAATATCGCTAATAATTTATAATTATCTCCTTCTTTATTATATTATCCGTTTATTATTAAAAATTAAAAGAGCGTCTTACGTTAACGGTGCGTATCGAGAAATCTGGCCGTATAGCCGAAACGTGTTTATATTATAAGAAAACTTATAAAAAATATCTTTTAAACGTTTAGGAATCGAGTCGCTATTCCGAGTGTATTCATTCTAAACGGCCTTACGATATTAAGGGTTATATTATTATTCGAGCTCGTCCTTTAATAATATATAAGTTCTTTTAAGGAGTAACGCGTAAGCGTTACCTCCTAAGGCTTCCTTAGCTTATAAATTACGTGGAAACTAGTTCGACTCTCGAGAGCGAACTCTTTCTATAACTCCTAACTCTTAAGGATATTAATTTCGTTCCCGACTCTCCTAAGCATAAGTTTTAAGTGGCTCTATTCGAAAGCTCGGAGCCGGTTTCCTCATCGGTCATTACGGAATCTATTATGCCCGCTTCTGTCGGTTCAAATGTTTAATCGCCTCCCCTTTAATCTTTAAGGTCGGACCAGGTAAGAGGTGATAGTAATACTTTATTAATATCCGGTAATAATTAAGATTTATTTTTAACTCTTAAGAATTCTTAGATTATAAGTAATCCTTCCATTTAATTAAGTAATGAAGTTTATTCCTAACTAGCTTATAATTTAAGATTTTCTTTACTTTATACTTTACTTTTAAGTTTATTAATTATATTAATATATTAAGAGCTAATAGTGCTCTTAATAATGCTTCTTTAAGAAGGGATATATAAAATATTAAATAAATATTTATATTCTTTAATAAAGCGAGTTCGTAATTTAAACGTCCTTTAACGGTCTTAATTTTAAATAGTCCTAATTTCTTATAATTTAATTTATCGCTCGGTCTTTCTATTTTAATATTTCGTCGTAATAAATAAACTTTATCCCCCTCTTTTAGCGTTAGCTCTTAATTACGCTTTCTATTATAATATAATACACTTTTCTTTATTATAAATCGTAGTTCCTTAATTAATTTAATATATAAGTATTTAATCTTATTAGTTTAAGTCTTAATTAATTAATTATTAATATCTATCGAATAAGGTTTATAATATATATTCTTCTTATAACTAAAATTAATATAAAATAATAATACCTTCGTAATATTTATAATCGAGCTATTATATACGAATTAGGCTAATAGGAATAATAATACCTAATTATCTTATTTATAATTAATATAATAACGTAAGTAAGCCTCGATAACTTAATTTATTCGTTCCGTTCCTTTATTTATTTATAAATAAAAGGCGATTAATAATTTCCTCTTAACTCTTAAGTAAGCAATTAAGGCAATTTAAAACTTAAACGTAAAGAGTTTATCTTAATTTAAGACTATCTCTTTTAATATATCGTAATAAGTAACCACTTCTTATAAGAATACGAAGGCTAACTCTTTAACGATATTAGATTCCTTATATAAGATATAAATTATATATTTCGTGAGCCTCTTTATTATAATTAGAATCGAGTTATAAGCGATTCCTATTATTAAATCTCTTAAAAGTGATAATTTAACGATAAAATCTTATTAAATCGATTTCTAAGGTATCTCTAATATAAGTATAATGCTTATTAATCCGTAAGGTGCGTGTCTCGTAGCTTTATTACGGATATATACGTTATATTAGCTAACCACTTCTTTAATTAAAGCGATAGCTTAATTAACGTAAAAGTAATATTTAAGTCTTTAAAGGGTCTTACGGCTCCCTTAATGTCCGTGAGCCGAGGCCTTATAATAATTCTTAATAAATTCCTTCGTATATAAGTCTAATATAACTAGTTTACCCTTATAATAGTTTATATATTTTAAATCCTTCCCTTAAGCTTTAAGGATTTCGTCGGTAAATAGTCCGCTAACTTTAATAAGGAGAGCGATCTCCTTAATATTAAGAATTAAGTCTCCGTCGTCGTTTTCCTTAAATATCGCGATTTCCTTATAAACCTTACTTCCTTTATACCTTAATAGTTTATTAAGAGCGTCCGTTATAACGTTCTCTAATCCCTTAATATATTTAATTATTAAATTAAATTAAGATAGCTCCTTAACTTATTTAATTAATCTTCGATTATTAAGAACCTTCGTAATTATAAAAGTTCTTAAATTTATATAATTAATATATATTATAACGGGGAATTTAACTCCTTAAAGGTAAATTTTTTAATATCTTAAGGCTTTAATAATAGTTATAAGTTCCTTCTTATAAATATCGTAATTTTATTCTATTAGCGAGTAAGTTTCAGAGTAGTATATTATAAGATATAATTTTCCGTTCTTATTAAGTTAAAGGTGTATAGCACTTACGTAAATATTTAAGGTATCTATTTAGAGAATATTAGGTCGATTTTCGTGGAAATTATAAATCACGGGTTCTTTTATAAATCGTTTTTTAAGTTCCTTAAAGGTAACTTTCTCCTTTAATCCTATTAAGAAAGGTACGTCTTTTCTAATAAGTCGTGTAAGGGGAGTGACGATTCTTAAGTATCCCTTAATGAATTATCGGCTAAAATTGCCGGTTCTTAAAAAGGATTATATATCCTTAATATTCTAAGGTTTAAGCTATTCCTTAATAGCTCTAATTTTCTTAAGATTAATACTTATAGACCTTAATCGGATAATATATCTTAGAAATAAGGTTTTCGTAACTTTAAACTCGCACTTATTAAGTTTTAATTTAAAGTTTACCTTAAGTAAGGCGTTTAAGACTAGCTTAACGTGTCGCTTATAATCCTCGACTCGTTTTAAGTAAATAATTATATCGTTAAGGTAATAAATTACGAATATTCTTAAGTATTCTCGTAAGATATTATTATTTTAGCGTTAATAAGTTATAAGTGCGTTAATTAACTTAAAAGGTATAATAATTTATTTATAAAGTCTTAAGGGAATAAGGAACGTAATTATTTATTCGTGTCCCTTTTTAATCCGGATTAGATTGAACGAGCTTCTCTAATTTAACTTAATATATATTATAGCTTTAATTAGCTTGTCCCGTAAGTATTAAGCGTTTAGTAATAGATATTAATCTCGTATCGTAACGTTATTAAGTTCCCGATAATTACCGTAAGGTCGACCGTTAAGGTTATCCTTCTTATAAGCGATTAATATATTATTAAATACTAGAGACTTAGATAGTCGGACTTATCCTTTCTTAAGAGTTAACTAAACGAATACTTTTAACGTCTTAATAAAATCGTAACGATATCGGCGTAGTTTTTATATAAGAGGTTTCCTTCCTTCCTTTAAGTTTATTTTATAATCTTATAATTAATATTTAGGTAAGGCTTTAAAGTCTTCCGGGTTTTTGAATAATCTTAAATATTTCTTATATTACACGGGGATTTCCTTCTCGCTCTAATTAACGTCTCGTGGAGGACTCTCGGTATTATTAAGATGTCCGGTGGCGTCGTTAAATAAGGTGACGTAAACCTCGTTCCGGCTATATAATTATTATTATGAACCTTAATAGTTATAACGCTTAAATCGTATAGTTTTTTTAACTTAATCGATCTCGGGGTTATATTCCTTAATTTACGGTATACTTAAAATAGTATCGTGGTCTCTTATTAATATAATATCGAACTAAATATTTATAATATATCCTCTTAAGGATAATAATTTTAATGGAATTATAACTTAATTAATAATTTTATTATTTCCTTTCACTTTAGTTCCGTTTATTACTTATAGCTCGTAAGGTGTAATAGTCGTAAAAGGGATATTAATCCGGGTAACTTCTTTAAAAGAGATAAAGTTTCTTATTACTCCCGAATCGATTATAACTTTAATTGGTTTTCCTTATAATTTTATTTTTACGGTGATTTATTCGTTCCTTATAATGGTATAAACTTCTTTTAATTTTCTTAACACTTTTACGACCCTTTAATTATTAAATAAGTTTATTTATATCTTAAGGTAAGTAATCCACTTTATTAATCGGTAAGGGGTATTAACTTTTAAGGTATAAGGAGTAGCTAATCTTATATTTTATATAACGTACTTAAAGGATTAATATAAGATTATTTAAATCTTCCTTTAAGTTCTTTCCTAATTAACGATTCGAGTTACCTCCTATTTATCTCTTAGTTTTAAAATATCCTTTAATTAATAAATAACTTCCCCGGTATATAACTATTTAATTATAGCGCGATTATACTTAATGTCGTAAAAGCAAATTCTTTTAACGTCACGGTACGATATAAGATATTCTTTTCCTTTAATAAGTTTATAACCGGTGGTTTCATAGTTTATAACTTATAATTCTCCTCCGATTTATCTTTACTTATTTCTATTTATTCTTAATCTTACGAAGAATTATCGTTCTCCGACTTGGGGTTCGGCCATTATTATTAATTCCGTTTCTCCGTCTAAGCCGTTGGATTTAAACTCTAATTCGGACTCGGATTTAAAAGAAATTTCTCTAAATGTTATATTATTAATTAAATTATATTAAGATTAATATATTAGTAGCGTGTCGGTGCTACTATACTTAGTAATAGGGCTACTTTATTTAAAATCTTAAGATAGTTCTTCCTCGATAGGAACCCTATTTATAATAATAACTCGTTTCCTTAAAAAGGTGCTATTCGGTCGTGGTTTTTGCTTCTTAAGGTAATTAGCGGCCCGATAGCTAGCCTATCTATACTTATAATAAAGTTAATTTTCTCGGCGGCGTTTCTTTTCTTCCGGCGAGAGGGGCTTCTAACCTCTTTAAGTGGCGTTAATTTATTTAAAACGTCCTTAATATTAACCTCGGTAATGTTACTTCCTCCTTTAACTATCGTTAAGTCTTCGTTCTTTATTATCTCTCCTCCCTTAACTATTTCCCTTCCTAGCTTTATATAACCGATTATCTAATTAAATAACGTGTTTAATTAAGGTGTTTAAGTTTAAGAATAATCCTCTTAACCTAGCGAGTTCTTCCTTAAGATAGGGCTTTAAACCTCTTTTAAAGAGTTTTAAGAGAGTTATAATATCTTATCCGGTCTTAACTTTATAACGTTAAAATTTTATAAAGTAACTTAAGGTAAACCCTATTTATTTAAGATCTAATAACTTCCGAACTATTACTTAAATAGTATTAAAGTCGTTAAATATCTTTTTAATTTCGTTCTTAAATTTATCTTAATTCTTAAAGATCTCTTAAGTCTTTATTATTATCTTTTTATTAATTTAATATTTATAGAAGTCCATTAAGAATAGTTTTATTTAATCTTAAGTAATAAATTTAAGGAAAGAGGCCGCGTAAAGGCTCTTAGCGTAAATAGTGATAAACTTATTATCGTTAAAGGAGAAGTAGATTTTTATTTAAAGGATAAAAGAGTTTAAGTTCTTTCGAGTTTTATTAAACTTATCGGGTTAAGAAACTCGTATTACTTCCTTTAATTCGAAAGGAGTAAGGTTATCTTCCTCGTTATCGTCGTCGTCGTCGTCGTCGACGTCCATTTTATCGCTAATATTTTATTTATTTAAAGGTTCCTTTCCTTTAAGGTTATCACTATTAGTTAAGGTGAGGTTAATTTTATTAATATTAATATTAGTATTACTAGTAGCTCCGGTCGTAAGGGCTATTATTAATATCGTTCTTACTTTAATAAAAGGTGCTTAAAGTGTTACGATTCCGATTCTACTAATTAAAGTGATATCGAAGTTAAGGGTTTTATTTACTAGTTAAAGTAAGGAAGTCAATTATTAAGGTGATTATAAGTAAGAATAAGCTAATATTAATAATATATAATCTTAATTTAAATATTAAGTTAAGCACGAAGCTCTTATTTAATAAAATATTATTCCTTCTTATATAGATCCCTTCGTTATACTTAAAGTCCCGAACTATAAAGTCCTAAATGTTAAAGTCCGACTCTATTAATTAAACTCCTTACTTAGCGGACTTTATCACGTGATTACTTAAGCTATTACTATTAATTCTTTTCTTATAATTAAACTAGGTTATTAAAGTTCTCTATAAAGTAATAATAATAAGCCACTTAGCTATACTAATTACTATAATGCTCCCGAGCCTCAGGCTCCTCACGTGCATACAAGTCACGTTCGTAACACTATCTACTCCCTTTTAATCTTTAAGGTCGGACCAGGTAAGAGGTAATAGTAATAATCTATTAATATCCGGTAATAATTAAGATTCGTCTTTAATTCTTAAGAATTCTTAGATTATAAGTAATTCTTCCATTTAATTAAATAATGAAGTTTATTCTTAACTAGCTTATAATCTAGGATTTTTTCTACTTTATATTTTGCTTCTAGGTTTACCGGTTATATCGGTATATTAGGAGCCGGTGGTGCTCTTAGTGATACTTTCTGTGATGACCATCAACACATGACCCACACGTGACCACCAGGATCGCACCAGTACCGGGCCAGTTGCGGACTAGTCCCGATGCACAAGCAGGAGCACTTGATGGCCTGGAAGTTACGGATGCCTTACGGCCTTGTTACGGACATGTATATAGCCCGGCCTCTAGCCACTTATTGATCGGTAGTTTTCTTCTTTTCTTAGTATTAGAGCCTATTGTTACGACCGATCATCATTCACTAGCATATATCACCATACATCCCTGCTTTGATTACGTGATCGTACCGGTGAACAGTGCCGTTACATAAAAGAAGAAAACTCGACTCCGCCGGTGACGGCTTTCATATATCTCAACCAGCGACTTCATCGGAATATCCAATAATACCTTTCACCCAGGTAACGGACCCCTTCCGGTGAAGTTGCGAAGAGCCAGGTAATCAGAGACCACCTGGACAACCAGTGATATCAGGGTTTGATATCAGCACCGGCAGCTGGTAAAATCGAGCGAGCGACTTCCGAGAACTCGCTGCGTCAAGGGAGTAGGAACGTATCGACTGCGCTCCGAGAGACTCCAACAACCCCCTGTGCAGAGGAAACTGTAACAGTACTAAGTGTTGACTAATCTAAAAGTCATCCGGAAGACACTAGTATCCCACCCGGTATAAATACCAACCTCCCACCACTTCCCAACGACCACCACCAACTATCACTCCCCTCCAGCTTCAACTGAGCACCGCGGCCGGTGGCCACCGACACCAATACTACCGACACCAAGGCTACCGAGATGTCGACCAACCAGCCAAGTGACGAAGAACGACCAGAGGAATCTTCGGGCCAGGAGAGCGCCGGTTCCGGTAACGAAAGGCGAGCCAAAGGAAAAGGGAAGAAGAAACTCACCAATCAAGAAGCCTTCTTTCAGCAAATGAGTGGTCAAATCCAGAGCTTTATGCGGCAGATGGAAGCTCAGAATCGGGAGCTTCGCGCTGATACTCAGCGCCAATTAGCCGAGCTAAAGAAGACTATAAATAATGAACTTCGACAGGATTCTCGAACTGAATCTGTAACCAACCATCCTCCGGGGTACACTGGCCCTTCTGGAGCTCCTGGTGCTGGCCCCTTACGGACGTCTATCGAGACTCCGGAAGCAGAATCGCGCTTCGCTGCCAGGATTCGAGAGGAAAGCATCAACGAGGAGGTCACTGTCGAACGACCTGCTGTTTCAAGAACCCCAGGAGCTACCCCGGAAGGCGACCGAAACAGGGCCTCCCACAAAACTAAGCTTACTGAGAAATTCGAACCACTAGACGATGGTCACGACCCCACGTATAGACAGTGGCAGATATCCATCAAGGACCGATTGGACATCAACGCTGACCACTACGATTCGACTGCTACTCGCAAAGCCCTCATCTGGGGATGTACCAAAGGACTAGCACGTACGTACCTGGAGCCCCGTTACCAGTCCGATACTCCCAGTCAAGACTACAAGAACGAGGTCGAAATGATGAATGACCTTAGATCATTCTTCCTCACTGGCTATGAGACCGAAGATGCCCGTAACGCTTTTGATGCTATGCACATGGCAGACAAGGGGCATGCTCAAGAGACATTCGGTGAGTTCAGAGCCAGATTCATTAGCATGGCGCTGCGCGGCCAAGTGCCGAATTCAGAACTCTTTTACTATATGTGGAAGAAAATCACTCCATCCTTGAGAAGCCAAGCTACGGTGAACAAACTGGCATGGAACGGTAGCTTGACTCTCATGACAGCTGATCTCATGAGCATTGACAAGGAGCGCCGGCACAATTTTGAACTCTCCAATTCAGTTGCTAAATCCAGTATACCAACTGCTCCCCGCGGACTCCTCAAGTTTCCGGCCAGTAACAGGCCCGTCTCCAATCCACCGGTTCGCAAATACAACCCAATTCTGTCATCAAGACCGAACACTACCGTGCCTCTTCCCAACCAAGCTTTCCAACGAACAGGTCCGAGCACAGACCGGAACAAGCCCGAAACCAAGGCTCCAGCTGATTCCTCCCCGTGCTTCCACTGCGGTAAAGTCGGCCATTGGGCCGCCAACTGTCCATCCAAGCCCTCAATCAAAGAGATCCAAGAGGATGTTGGGGACGACGAACCACAGGAAGAATTCGACCACGAAGCCGAAGTTGATGCGTTCCTGGAGGGAAACGGGGACGCCTAGGTAAAGACACCTTCCTGGGCCTACGCAAATGTGATCTATCAGACCTTGACCTCTCCACTCTCATGGGAGGTGAGCCCTTCCAAATTCGTACGACTTTGACTATGAATGGATGCGGTGTTCAAATCAAGGCTCTGGTGGATACAGGAGCGAACGGTTACCTCTTCATGAACCGGCCATTTGCCCTTAGCCTTGCTCAGGCTCTCGGCTTGAAGGTTCAGAAACTGCCCTACTCCGTACAAGTACGGGGTTACAATTCAACTATCCAGAGTAAAGTCAATCAGTTCATGCGATTGCATCTGCACGTAGATGGTCGTCGCATCCGGAACTGCCCCTTCGTTATCCTGGACCTCGGGCAACAAGATGTAATTATTGGAAACAAATGGCTCAAGCACTTTCGATGTAAAGTCGATCCTGTCAAGAACCAAGTCCTTTGGCCGTCCGATACACCACCTACCCCATACTATGGGAAGGACATGATTATTTCCTTATCTTCTACCACTTCACCACTCTCATTCAAATCCATTCAGAAGGACGTGTTACGGAGGGACACCGCTATGGCAAACGATGACAGACGACGGGGGAAGGCAGCTCAAATGAATACAATTTCTGTTCTTCCATACTCCTTGATCACCCCATCGTCTGCACCTGTAAGCGTGATGCCTACCGTTACACCCCGAAACCGACCCGGACTGCTGGTTCAGTCCACCCTAATATTAATTCATTCTCCATTTGTGAAGTCAGTGCGAACTCCTTCCACTACCAAATGCAAAAGCCTGGTACAGAGTTCTTCATCTCCAGCATCTACGAAATCGATAGGATCATCAACGAAATCTCCAACACTCCGCTGGACGACGATGAGACAACGGCCCTGATACGGGCGCGTCTCCCCCGCGAATACCAATCATACAAAGACGTATTCTCTAAGGCAGCATCAGATGTACTGCCACCTCATCGTCGCTATGACCATAAGATAACTCTGACGGAACCACTACCTTCTTCATTCTCTCCACTCTACCGACAGTCAACTGCAGAGCTCCAAGCCACCAAGGATTACCTCTTAGAGAATCTAGCGAAAGGGTTCATAACGGACTCGAATAGCCCCTTTGCCTCACCAGTGCTATTCGTCAAGAAGCCTCATAGTGATAAACTCCGCTTCTGTATTGATTTCCGAAAGCTCAATGCTCTAACTCAGTCCGATCCCTACCCGATACCAAGGATCGATGAATTACTCTCCAGAATGGGTAAAGCCAGGATATTCACCAAGCTAGATATTAGACAAGCCTTTCATCGAATCCGAATGGATCCAGAGTCAGAAGAGATGACCACCTTCCGGACCAGGTACGGTACCTATAAATGTAAAGTTCTACCATTTGGCTTGACCAACGGCCCTGCCACTTATCAGCGCTACATGAATGATGTCCTCATCGACTACTTGGATGACTTCTGCTCAGCGTATCTAGATGACATTATTATCTACTCTGAGAACGTCGAAGACCATGAAGAGCACGTCAAGAAGGTCCTGATACGGTTACGAAACGCCAACCTTCAGGCGGACATAGCTAAAAGCGAGTTCAGTGTTACAAAGATTAAATACCTTGGATTCATACTCACAACTGAAGGGTTGGAGACTGATCCAGATCATACAGAAGCTCTTAGGAACTGGAAACGGCCCACTACCGTGACCGGAGTCAAGTCCTACTTAGGCTTCTGCGGATTCTACCGGCAATTCATCAAAGATTTCAGTAGGATCTCACTGCCTTTGACCAAGCTCACTCGACCAACTGTACCGTTCGTTTGGGACGACCACTGCGCTACGGCTTTCGAAGCTCTTCGGCAACAGCTACTACTTGTACAAACTCTCCATCACTTCCAGCCAGAACACCCTACCAAGCTGGAAACAGATTCATCTGATGGAGTGATTGCCGGAGTATTCTCCCAGCAACATCGGGACGGTAACTGGTACCCAATAGCCTTCTTCTCTCACGTGCTAGTGAACAACGAAGCCAATTGGGAGATTCATGACAAGGAGATGTATGCCATCGTGTATGGTTTCAAGAAATACCGGCCCGAATTCATGTCGGTACAAGACCGTATCCAGGTGTACACCGACCACCAAGCCCTCCAGTATTTCATGACAACCAAGATCCTGACAGCTAAGCAGGTCAGATGGATGGAGTTCTTATCTGACTTCAACTTCCAGATCATGTACACTACTGGTAAATCAAACGCTAAAGCAGACATACTGAGCCGTCGCGAACAGGATCTTTTGATCCATGAACAAGTCAAAATCGACAGCCGCTCCAGAGTGTTCCTAGGACCCGACAGATTAGACCCCCGTATCAACACCGAACTAGGCCAGTTATTCGTGGAACGTCAACAAGAACTCCGGATCAATTCGATGGAATTGTCAATCCTTCCAGACTCCGAATCGGCCCTGTTACAAGCACTTCGCGATGACAACAGGATCTCCTTCACTGAAGAAAGAGCCACCATGCGTAAAGGGTATACTGTGGAAGACAACTTATTGCTGTACCATGGACGATTAGTGGTCCGCAAGAGTACCGAACTGTGCACGAAACTCATCCGTGAGGTTCATGCCCAAGTCTCTAGTGCTCACCCCAGTGCGCGCAAGACGTATTCGTTATTGCTAGCAAAGTACTACTGGCCCGACATGAACCAGGACTGCAAGACCTACGTTGCCAACTGTCAGGAATGTAGGTTCGCTCATCCCAGACAAACCAAACAACAAGGCTTCTTACATCCCTTGCCCATACCTGATCATCCGATGCAACACTTAACCATGGACTTCAAATCATTCCCCAAGGATAAGCATGGCTTCGATGCAATCCTAGTGTTCATGGATAGACTCAGTAAGGAGTGCGTATCCATCCCGTGTCATCAGACGACGGATGCCAGAGCGATGGCTCAGCTGTTCATTCAATGGATTTACCGTTTTGGTCATACCCCCATCTCCATCATCTCTGACAGAGGACCCCAGTTTGTCTCCCGTTTCTGGACCGAACTCTGTAGGATCATTGGGGTTCAACTCAAACTATCTACGGCTTATCACAAGCAGACAGATGGTCAGACCGAAATCATGAACAAGTACATCGACCAGCGAATGAGACCTTTCATCAACCACTACCAGGACAACTGGAGCGAGTTGCTTCCACTTATGGACCGAGTACAGATGACTCTACCTCATTCTTCGATTGGAATGACTCCTTACCGCCTCAAATACGGCCTGGATCCGAGAACCTCTTGGGATTGGAACACGCCAGAGCCGTCTGATCCAAAAGAAAAGCTCAACTACGATGATGCTGTACAACTTGCTACGCGCATGCATAATGCTTGGGACCTCGCCAAAGCCAATATGAAGAGAGCTCAAGAGAGAATGCAACGTAGTACGGACCAACACCGTAGGCCAGTTGACTGGGAAGTCGGTGATCAAGTCTATCTCTCTACCAAGAACCTGAAGACAGATAGACCGAGTCGGAAGCTGGCCGCATTATGGACCGGACCGTATAAGATACTAGAGAAAGTTGGCCACTCCTACCGCTTAGAATTGCCAGCCAACTCAACGATCCATGATGTATTTGCACCAGACGTCTTAGCGAAGCATCCGAATAACCCCCTGCCTGGCCAGGAACCGGCCCGGCCACCTCCAGACATCGTCCAAGGAGAGCAAGAATGGGAAGTACAAGAAGTGTTGGCCAGCAAGCTGATACGTCGCAAGCTGCACTACCAAGTCAAATGGGTAGGTTATGATGCTGATCCAACTTGGTATCCGGAAGAGAACTTCGAGCACTCACCTCATCACATCCGGAGTTTTCACCTCGCTTATCCCGTAAACCGGGACCTCCCCGTTTGTTGCCCGAATGGTTACGGAACTGGGAACTCAACAAGCAGTAGTCACTGCAAGAAGAATGAAGATCACTGTAAAAACGCTCATTTCGACGGATTCAGGGACCCGGCCGGCTTTCTGGCTATCAAGTAGCCAGCCAGGTCCCTCCAAAAACAACTAAACACAGGCAAAACAACCTCCTACTCCTCCTCCTCCTCCCCCCGGAACCACCCCCGGTACCCCCGGTCAGGCGGGCGATCTCATCCTCCCCCTCCTCCTCCTCCTCCCGACGACTCTTCTTCCTACCCCGGGCGCCATCCGCACCAGCATCGGAGCCCTGGCGGCGGCGTTTGCCACCACCAGAGCTCTTCAGCTGGGCTTCCAGCTTGCCCAGGGCAGCCAAAACCCCAACAGAATTCTTCTTGCTTTGAGCCCGAAGCTCAAAGACCTCATCGGTCAAGTCCTATCAAAAGTCAATACCGGAACAGAGCAGTTACCAGCCAGTTCCAGGAAGGATAGACTTACCTCCATTGAGCGCTGGAGAGCGCGAGTTGCTTCAAGCTGCATGAAAGCAGCGGCGGCGGCAGACTTTGGTGCCTCGGCGGCACCGACCAAGCAGATCTCGTGGATGGTGGTGGCGGCGGCGACGACGGCGGCTTCCTTTGCTTCAGCTGCAGCATCTGCTGCTGCTTCTGCTGTTGCTGTTGCTGCTGCTGCGGCGGCGGCGTCGGCGGGGTCGTGGGAGGGCAGGACCAGGGCCGGAACAGGAGCGTCCATTGCTGCAATTGCAGCGAGGAAAACAGTATACTCCGGGCCAACATTCCAGGGAAGCTGCGGCCACAGTTAATACGGCCCACAAACGGACCCGTTACGGACCACTTACGCGAACACAATTGCCCTTGGAGGCGGCGCAGTGGGAGCAGAGCTTGGAGGAGACCTTTGGGAAGGAGCATCGGTGCTTGGGCTTCTTCATGGTGCGGCGAACGCAGCAGACGCACCAGACGCGGTACGCCTCTGGGAGGCAACCGGCGGGGGCGGCGAGAGGCATTGTGGTGGTGGTGGTGGTGACTTCTACAACCGTTAGCAGACCGTTACGACGCCGTCCAAAGAGTGATTGACTTACGACGAAGGAGACTTGTTGTTGGTGGTGATGGTGCTGGAACAGAGCAGACTATACCAAACGTTAGCGATGATGTACCAAAACAAGAGCTTCCAGGGATCACTTACGACTTGAGAGAGAGAGAGAGATTGCTGGAACGGGCGACTATCACCAAGAAGTCAGTCAACACTGCCTGCAAACGGTACACTTCCGGGGCCACTTACAATCTTGTTGTTGTTGCTGATGCTGCTGTTGCTGCTCTGCACCCATCATGTTAGCAGTTGTACTGTACATAAGTCGACCAAAGAGCCACTTACGGACTTGTTGTTGATGCTAAGAGGGAAAGGAAAGGAATCATGAACGAAGAGAGCTGCGAGAGCTATATATGCACTATCCGACAATAGCCAGTTCCTGGTATTGTGCGCAAGCGAATTGCAAACTTGTTCGCATTCAATTGTCACTCATTAACAATAGTACAGCAACAACTGTTCAAGTATGGCGATACAGGCCAGTTACACGCCCGTTATCAACATCGTCGTTTGTTACTATTGTAGCTAAGCGAGAAAATTGTTTGCTACTATTGTGTCACTTCATCAATTGGACCAACAATATCATCGAAACCAAGCCGTATCTCACCAGCGCTTCGAGCGTTGTACGATGCGATTGGCTACTCGCAATTGGCAGATACCAGGAACTCGAGGACGAGTTCCACTTCCAGGAGGGGGATGTGATGACCATCAACACATGACCCACACGTGACCACCAGGATCGCACCAGTACCGGGCCAGTTGCGGACTAGTCCCGATGCACAAGCAGGAGCACTTGATGGCCTGGAAGTTACGGATGCCTTACGGCCTTGTTACGGACATGTATATAGCCCGGCCTCTAGCCACTTATTGATCGGTAGTTTTCTTCTTTTCTTAGTATTAGAGCCTATTGTTACGACCGATCATCATTCACTAGCATATATCACCATACATCCCTGCTTTGATTACGTGATCGTACCGGTGAACAGTGCCGTTACACTTTCTCGAGGAGGGATATATAAAATATTAAAAAGATATTTATATTCTTTAATAAAGCGAGTTCGTAATTTAAACGTCCTTTAACGGTTTTAATTTTAAATAATCTAAGTTTCTTATAATTTAATTTATCGCTTAATCTTTTTATTTTAATATTTCGTCGTAATAGATAGACTTTATCCCCCTCCTTTAACGTTAGCTCTTAATTACGCTTTTTATTATAATATAATATACTTTTTTTTACCACGAATCGTAACTCTTTAACTAATTTAATATATAAGTGTTTAATTTTATTAATTTAAGTCTTAGCTAACTAATTATCGATATCTATTAAATAAGGTTTATAATATACACTCTTCTTATATTTAAAATTAATATAAAATAATAATACCCTCGTAATATTTATAATCGAGCTATTATAAGTAAATTAAGCTAATAAGAGTAATAATACTTAATTATCTTATTTATAATTAATATAATAACGTAAGTAAGCTTTAATAACTTAATTTATTTATTTTATTCCTTTATTTATTTATAAATAAAAAGAAGTTAATAATTTCCTCTTAACTCTTAAATAAGTAGTTAAGGCGATTTAAAATTTAAACGTAAAGAGCTTATCTCGGTCCGAGATTATCTCTTTTAATATATTATAATGAGTAATCACTTCTTATAAGAATACGAAGGTTAATTCTTTAATAATATTAAATTCCTTATACGGGATATAAATTATATACTTCGTAAGCCTCTCTATTATAATTAAAATCGAGTCGTAAGCGACTCTTATTATTAAATCTCTTAAAAGTAATAATTTAATAATAAAATCCTATTAAATCGATTTTTAAGGTATCTTTAATATAAGTATCGTTCTTATTAATCCGTAAGGTGCGTATCTTACGGCTTTATTACGAATATATACGTTATATTAGTTAATTACTTCTTTAATTAAAGTAATAGCTTAATTAATATAAAAGTAATATTTAAGTCTTTAAAGGGTCTTACGGCTCCCTTAATATCCGTGAGCCGGGGCCTTATAATAATTCTTAACGAATTTCTTTACGTATAAGTCTAATATAATTAATTTACCCTTATAATAATTTACGTGTTTTAAATCCTTTCCTTAAGCTTTAAGGATTTCGTTTATAAATAGTCCGTTAACTTTAATAAGTAAAGCGATTTCTTTAATATTAAGGATAAGATCTTCGTCGTCGTTTTCTTTAAATATTACGATTTCCTTATAAACCTTACTTCCTTCGTATCTTAATAGTCGGCTAAGAGCGTCCGTAATAATATTCTTTAATCCTTTAATGTATTTAATTATTAAATCGAACTAAGATAGCTCCTTAGCTTATTTAGCTAATCTTTAATTATCGAGAACCTTCATAATTATAAAAGTTCTTAAATTTATATAATTAATATATATTATAATAAGGAATTTAACTCCTTAAAGGTAAATTTTTTAATATCTTAAGGCTTTAATAATAATTATAAGTTCCTTTTTATAAATATCGTAGTTTTATTCCGCTAGCGAGTGAGTTTCGGAGTAATATATTATAAGATATAATTTTCCGTTCTTATTAAGTTAAAGGTATATAATACTTACGTAAATATTTAAGGTATTTATTTAGAGAATATTAGGTCGATCTTTATAAAAATTATAAATTACGGGTTCTTTTATAAATCGTATTTTAAGTTCCTTAAAGGCGGCTTTCTCCCTTAATCTTATTAAGAAAGGTACGTCTTTTCTAATAAGTTATATAAGGGGAGCGACGATTCTTAAGTATCCCTTAATAAATTATTAATTAAAATTGCCGGTTCTTAAAAAGGATTATATATCCTTAATATTCTAAGGTTTAAGCTATTCCTTAATAGCTTTAATTTTCTTAAGATTAATACTTATAAACCCTAATCGGATAATATATCTTAGAAATAAGGTTTCCGTAACTTTAAACTCGCACTTATTAAGTTTTAATTTAAAGTTTACCTTAAGTAAGGCGTCTAAGACTAACTTAACGTGTCGCTTATAGTCCTCGACTCGTTCTAAGTAAATAATTATATCGTTAAGATAATAAATTACGAATACTCTTAAGTATTCTCGTAAGATATTATTATTTTAACGTTAATAAGTTATAAGTGCGTTAATTAACTTAAAAGGTATAATAATCTATTTATAAAGTCTTAAGGGAACGAGGAACGTAATTATTTATTCGTGTCCCTCTTTAATCCGGATTAAATTAAACGAGCTTCTCTAATTTAACTTAATATATATTATAGCTTTAGCTAGCTTATCCCGCAAGTATTAAGCGTTTAGTAATAGATATTAATCTTATATCGTAGCGTTATTAAGTTCCCGATAATCGCCGTAAGGTCGATCGTTAAGGTTATCCTTCTTATAAGTAATTAATATATTATTAAATATTAAAGACTTAAATAGTTTAACTTATCCTTTCTTAAGTGTTAATTAAACGAATACTTTTAACGTCTTAATAAAATCGTAACGATATCGGCGTAATTTCTATATAAGAGGTTTCCTTCCTTCCTTTAAGTTTATTTTATAATCTTATAATTAATATTCAGGTAAGGCTTTAAAGTCTTCCGGGTTTTCGAATAATCTTAAATACTTTTTATATTATATAAGGATTTCCTTTTCGCTTTAACTAACGTCTCGTGGAGGACTCTCTATATTATTAAGATATCCGGTAGCGTCGTTAAATAAGGTGGCGTAAACCTCGTTCCGGCTATATAGTTATTATTACGAACCTTAATAGCTATAACGTCTAAATCGTATAATCCTTTTAACTTAATCGATTTCGGGGTTATATTCTTTAATCCACGGTATACTTAAAATAATATCGTGGTTTCTTATTAATATAATATTAAATTAAATATTTATAATATATCCTCCCGGGATAATAATTTTAATAAAATCGTTCCTTAATTAATAATTCTATTATTTCCTTTTACTTTCGTTCTATTTATTACTTATAATTCGTAAGGTGTAATTAAGGTGAAAGGAATATTAATCCGAGTAACTTCTTTAAAGGAAATAAAGTTTCTAGTTATTCTTAAATTAATTATAACCTTAATTAGTTTTCCTCGTAATTTTATTTTTATAATAATTTATTCGTTTCTTATAATAATATAAACTTCTTTTAATTTCCTTAATAATTTTATAACCCTTTAATCGTTAAATAAGTTTATTTATATTTTAAGGTAAGCGATCTATTTTATTAATTAATAAGGGGTATTAATTTTTAAAGTATAAATAGAAGCTAATTTAACGTTTTACACGGCGTATTTAAAGGGTTAGCACGGGATAATTTAAATCTTCCTCTAAGTTCGTTCTTAATTAACGATTCGGGTTACTTCTTATTCGTCTCCGGGTTTTAAAATATCTTTTAACTCGTGAATAACTTCCTTAATAAATAACTATTCAATCGTGGCGCGGTTAGATCTATTATCGTAAAAACAAATTTATTCGATATCTCGGTACAACACGAGATATTCTTTTCCTTTAATAGGCTTATGACCGGTGGTCTTATAATTTATAACTTATAATTCTCCTCTAATTTGCCTTTATTTATTTCCTTTTATTCTTATCTTAATAAAGAACTATCGTTCCCCGACCTAAGGCATAGCTATTATTATAAATCTCGCTTCTCCGTCCGAGCCGTCGGGTTCGGACTCGATTTTAGATTTAATTTTAGATTTAAAGGAAATTTCTTTAAATATTATATTATTAATTAAATCGTATTAAGATTAATAAGTAAGTAACGTATTTAAGCTATTATATCTAGTGATAAGGCTATCTTATTTAAAGTCTTAAGATAATTCTTTCTTAATAAGAACCTTATTTAAGACGGCGATTTACTTTTATTAAGTAGTATTAACTTAGCGGGGTTTTTACTTCTTAGGATAGTCGGCGGCCCTATGGCCGGCTTATCCATACTTATAATAAAGTTAGTTTTCTCGGCGGCGTTTCTTTTCTTCCGGCGAGAGAGGTTTCGGGCCCTTTTAAGTGGTATTAACTTATTAAGAACGTCCTTAGTATTAACCTCGGTAATATTATCTCCTCCTTTAATTATTATTAAGTCTTCGTTCTTTATTATCCCTCTTTCCTTAACTATTCCCTTTCTTAGCTTCGTATAACCGGTTATTTAATTAAATAACGTGTTTAATTAAAGTGTTTAAGTTTAAGAATAAACCTCTTAACTTAATAAGTTCTTCCTTAAGGTAAGGCTTTAAACCTCTCTTAAAAAGTTTTAAAAGAGTTATAATATCCTATCCGGTCTTAGCTTTATAATGTTAGAATTTAATAGAGTAATTTAAGGCGGATCCTATTTGCTTAAGGTCTAAGAGTTTTCAAACTATTACCTAAATAATATCGAAATCTTTAAATATTTTTCTAATTTTATTCTTAAATTTATCTTAGTTTTTAAAAATCTCTTAAGTTTTTATTATTATTTTCCTATCGGTCCGATAATTATAGAAATCTATTAAGAATAATTCCATTTAATCTTAAGTAGTAAATCTAAGGAAAGAGGCCGTATAAAGGCTCTTAATATAAATTATAACGAACTTATCGTTATTAAAAGAGAAGTAAATCTTTATTTAAAGGATAAAAGAATTTAAGTTCTTCTAAGTACCGTCGAATTTGTTAAGTTAAGAAACTCGGACAGCTTCTTTTAATTCGAAAGGCGTTAAGTTATCGTCTCTATTATTAAAGTCATTATTATCGTTAATATCCATCTTATCGTTAGCACTTAATGCGTCCTCGGGTTCCTTCCCTTTAAGATTATCACTATTAGCGGGAGTAAGGTTAATCTTATTAGTATTAATGCTAGTGCTACTAGTGTTTCCGGTTATAAGGGCTATTATTAATATCGTTCTTACTTTAATAAAAGGTACTTAAAGTGTTACGGTTCCGGTTCCATTAATTAAAGTAAAGTCGTAATCGAGGGTTTATTTATTAAGTCGAAGTAAGGAAGTTAATCACTATATGATTATAAGTAAGAATAAGTTAATATTAATAATATATAATCTTAATTTAAATATTAAGTTAAGTATAAAGCTCTTATTTAATAAAATATTATTCCTTCTTATATAAGTCTCTTCGTAATGACTAGAGTCCCGAACTATAAAGTCCTAACTATTAGAGTCCGACTCCATTAATTAAACTCCTTACTTAGCGGACTCTATCACGTGATTACTTAAGTAATTATTATTAATACTTTCTTATAATTAACTAGGTTACTAGAGTTCTTTATAAAGTAGTAATAGCAAGCCACTTAATTATACTAATTACTATATTGCTCCCGAGCCTCAGGCTCCTCACGTGCGCGCAGGTCACGTTCGTAACATTTAGTAAAGTTGCGAAGAGTTAAGTAATTAGAGATTACTTAGATAATTAATAATATTAAGGTTTAATATTAGCACCGGCAGCTAGTAAAATCGAGCGAGCGACTTCCGAGAACTCGCTGCGTTAAGGGAGTAGGAACGTATCGACTACGCTCCGAGAGACTCTAATAACCCCTTATATAAAGGAAACTATAATAATATTAAGTGTTAACTAATTTAAAAGTTATCCGGAAGATACTAATATCCCACCCGGTATAAATATCAACCTCCCACCACTTCTTAACGACCACCACTAATTATCACTCCCCTCTAGCTTTAATTAAGCACCGCGGCCGGTGGCCACCGACATTAATATTACTAATACTAAGGCTACCGAGATATCGATTAACTAGCTAAGTGACGAAGAACGACTAGAGGAATCTTTAGGCCAGGAGAGCGCCGGTTCCGGTAATAAAAGGCGAGCTAAAGGAAAAGGGAAGAAGAAACTTACTAATTAAGAAGCCTTCTTTTAATAAATAAGTAATTAAATCTAAAGCTTTATACGGTAAATAAAAGCTTAGAATCGGGAGCTTCGCGCTAATACTTAGCGCTAATTAGCCGAGCTAAAGAAGATTATAAATAATGAACTTTAATAGGATTCTCGAACTAAATCTATAACTAACTATCCTCCGGGGTATACTAGCCCTTTTAAAGCTCTTAGTGCTAGCCCCTTACGGACGTTTATCGAGACTCCGGAAGCAGAATCGCGCTTCGTTACTAAGATTCGAGAGGAAAGCATTAACGAGGAGGTTATTATCGAACGACCTACTATTTTAAGAACCTTAAGAGCTACCCCGGAAGGCGACCGAAACAGGGCCTCTTATCACGGTTCCGGTTCCACTAACTAAAGTGAAGTCGTAATCGAGGGTTTATTTACTAAGTCGAAGTAAGGAAGTCAATCACTATATAATTATAAGTAAGAATAAGCTAATATTAATAATATATAATCCTAATTTAAATATTAAGTTAAGTATAAAGCTCTTATTTAATAAAATACTATTCCTTCTTATATAAGTCTCTTCGTAATAATTAGAGTCTTAAATTATAAAGTCCTAATTATTAAAGTCTAACTTTATTAATTAAACTCCTTACTTAACGGACTTTATCACGTGATTACTTAAGTAATTACTATTAACACTTTCCTATAATTAACTAAGTTATTAAAGTTCTTTATAAAGTAATAATAATAAGTTACTTAATTATATTAATTATTATATTACTCCCGAGCCTTAGGCTCCTCACGTGCGCGCAAGTCACGTTCGTAATATTATCCCCCTTCCATATTAATATAATCCTTATACTTAAATATATTAAGGGAAATATCGTTAATAGTTTATAATTATTACCTTCTCTTAATATATTATTTATTTATTATTAAAAATTAAAAGAGCGTCTTACGCTAACGGTGCGTATTAAGAAATCTAGCCGTATAGCCGAAATATATTTATATTATAAGAAAACTTATAAGAAGTATCTTTTAAATGTTTAAGAATCGAGTCGCTACTCCGAATATATTCGTTTTAAACGGCCCTACGATATTAAGGGTTATATTATTATTCGATCTCGTCCTTTAATAATATATAAGTTCTTTTAAGGGGCGGCGCGTAAGCGTTACCTCTTAAGGCTTCCTCGGCCTACGAATTCCGTAGAAAACGGTTTAACTCTTAAGAGCGATCTTTTCTTATAATTATTAACTCTTAAGGATATTAATTTTATTCTTAATTCTCTTAAGCGCGAATTTTAAGTGACTCTATTCGAAAACTCGGAGCCGGTTTCCTCATTAATTATTACGGAAGCTACTCCGCTAGCTTTTATCGTTTTAAATAATCTATTTACTCCCTTTTAATCTTTAAGGTTAAACTAGGTAAGAGGTAATAATAGTAATTTATTAATATCCGGTAATAATTAAGATTCGTCTTTAATTCCTAAGAATTCTTAGATTATAAGTAATTCTTTTATTTAATTAAATAGTGAAGTTTATTCCTAACTAGCTTATAATTTAAGATTTTTTTTACTTTATATTCTACTTTTAGGTTTACCGGTTATATTAATATATTAAGAGCTAGTGGTGCTCTTAATAATACTTTCTTAAGGAGGGATATATAAAATATTAAAAAGATATTTATATTCTTTAATAAAGCGAGTTCGTAATTTAAACGTCCTTTAACGGTTTTAATTTTAAATAATTTAAGTTTCTTATAATTTAATTTATCGCTTAATCTTTTTATTTTAATATTTCGTCGTAATAAATAAACTTTATCCCCCTCCTTTAACGTTAGCTCTTAATTACGCTTTCTATTATAATATAATACACTTTTTTCTATTACGAATTATAACTCTTTAATTAATTCGGTATATAAGTATTTAATTTCATTAGTTTAAGTCTTAATTAATTAATTATCGATATTTATTAAATAAGGTTTATAATATATACTCTTCTCGTATTTAAAATTAATATAAAATAATAATACCCTTATAATGTTTATAATCGAGCTATTATAAGTAAATTAAGCTAATGGGAGTAATAATACTTAATTATCTTATTTATAATTAATATAATAACGTAGGTAAGCTTTAATAACTTAATTTATTCGTTCTATTCCTTTATTTATTTATAAATAAAAAGAAGTTAATAATTTCCTCTTAACTCTTAAATAAGTAATTAAGGCGGTTTAAAATTTAAAC
Source organism: Tetracladium setigerum (assembly GCA_031472005.1). Classification (NCBI taxonomy): domain Eukaryota; kingdom Fungi; phylum Ascomycota; class Leotiomycetes; order Helotiales; genus Tetracladium; species Tetracladium setigerum. The sequence goes on along the minus strand of PZJY01000011.1, from coordinate 1,904,527 downwards.
GTAAAGAGCTTATCTCGGTCCGAGACTATCTCTTTTAATATATCGTAATAAGTAATTACTTCTTATAAGAATACGAAGGCTAATTCTTTAATAATATTAAATTCCTTATACGAGATATAAATTATATACTTCGTGAGCCTCTTTATTATAATTAGAATCGAGTCGTAAGCGACTCTTATTATTAAATCTCTTAAAAGTAATAATTTAACGATAAAATCTTATTAGATCGATTTTTAAGGTATCTTTAATATAAGTGTCGTTCTTATTAATCCGTAAGGTGCGTGTCTTACGGCTTTATTACGAATATATACGTTATATTAATTAATTACTTCTTTAATTAAAGTAATAACTTAATTAATATAAAAGTAATATTTAAGTCTTTAAAGGGTCTTACGGCTCCCTTAATATCCGTGAGCCGGGGCCTTATAATAATTCTTAACGAATTTCTTTACGTATAAGTCTAATATAATTAGTCTACCCTTATAATAATTTACGTGTTTTAAATCCTTTCCTTAAGCTTTAAGGATTTCGTTTATAAATAGTCCGCTAATTTTAATAAGTAAAGCGATTTCTTTAATATTAAGGATAAGATCTCCGTCGTCGTTTTCTTTAAATATTACGATTTCCTTATAAACCTTACTTCCTTCGTATCTTAATGGTCGGCTAAGAGCGTCCGTAATAACATTCTCTAATCCTTTAATATATTTAATTATTAAATCGAATTAAGATAGCTCCTTAACTTATTTAATTAATCTTTAATTATTAAGAACCTTCGTAATTATAAAAGTTCTTAAATTTATATAATTAATATATATTATAACGGGGAATTTAACTCCTTAAAGGTAAATTTTTTAATATCTTAAGGCTTTAATAATAATTATAAGTTCCTTTTTATAAATATCGTAATTTTATTCCGCTAACGAGTAAGTTTTAAAGTAATATATTATAAGATATAATTTTCCGTTCTTATTAAGTTAAAGGTGTATAGCACTTACGTAAATATTTAAGGTATTTATTTAAAGAATATTAAGTTAATCTTCGTAAAAATTATAAATCACGGGTTCTTTTATAAATCGTATTTTAAGTTCCTTAAAGGCGGCTTTCTCCCTTAATCCCATTAAGAAAGGTACGTCTTTTCTAATAAGTCGTGTAAGGGGAGCGACAATTCCTAAGTATCCCTTAATAAATTATTAACTAAAATTGCCGGTTCCTAAAAAGGATTATATATCCTTAATATTTTAAGGTTTAGGCCATTCCTTAATAACTTTAATTTTCTTAAGATCGATGCTTATAAACCCTAGTCGGATAATATATCTTAAAAATAAGGTTTCCGTAACTTTAAACTCGCACTTACTAAGTTTTTGTGATGACCATCAACACATGACCCACACGTGACCACCAGGATCGCACCAGTACCGGGCCAGTTGCGGACTAGTCCCGATGCACAAGCAGGAGCACTTGATAGCCTGGAAGTTACGGATGCCTTACGGCCTTATTACGGACATATATATAGCCCGGCCTCTAGCCACTTATTAATCGGTAGTTTTCTTCTTTTCTTAGTATTAGAGCCTATTGTTACGACCGATCATCATTCACTAGCATATATCACCATATATCCCTGCTTTGATTACGTGATCGTACCGGTGAACAGTGCCGTTACAGTTTTAGTCTAAAGTCTACCTTAAGTAAGGCGTTTAAGACTAGCTTAACGTGTCGCTTATAATCCTCGACTCGTTCTAAGTAAATAATTATATCGTTAAGATAATAAATTACGAATACTCTTAAGTATTCTTATAAGATATTATTATTTTAGCGTTAATAAGTTATAAGTGCGTTAATTAACTTAAAAGGCATAATAATCTATTTATAAAGTCTTAAGGGAACGAGGAACGTAATTATCTATTCGTGTCCCTCTTTAATCCGGATTAGATTAAACGAGCTTCTTTAATTTAACTTAATATATATTATAGCTTTAGCTAGCTTATCCCGCAAGTACTAAGCGTTCGGCAATGGATATTAATCTCGTATCGTAGCGTCATTGAGTTCCCGATAATCGCCGTAAGGTCGACCGTTAAGGTTATCCTTCTTATAAGTGATTAATATATTATTAAATATTAAAGACTTAAATAATTTAACTTATCCTTTCTTAAGTATTAATTAGACGAATACTTTTAACGTCTTAATAGAATCGTAACGATATTGGCGTAGTTTTTATATAAGAGGTTTCCTTCCTTCCTTTAAGTTTATTTTATAATCTTATAATTAATATTCGGGTAAGGCTTTAAAGTCTTCCGGGTTTTTAAATAATCTTAAATACTTTTTATATTATATAAGGATTTCCTTTTCGCTCTAATTAGCGTCCCGTGGAGGACTCTCTATATTATTAAGATATCTGGTGGCGTCGTTAAATAAGGTAGCGTAAACCTCGTTCCGGCTATATAATTATTATTATAAACCCTAGTAATTATAACGTCTAAATCGTATAGTCCTTTTAACCTAATCGATTTTAAGGTTATATTCTTTAATTCACGGTATACTTAAAATAATATCGTGGTTTCTTATTAATATAATATTAAACTAGATATTTATAATATATCCTCTTAAGGATAATAATTTTAATAGAATCGTTCCTTAATTAATAATTCCATTATTTCCTTTTACTTTCGTTTTATTTATTACCTATAGTTCGTAAGGTGTGATTAAGGTGAAAGGAATATTAATCCGAGCAACTTCTTTAAAGGAAATAAAGTTTCCGGTTACTCTTAAATTAATTATAACCTTAATTAGTTTTCCTTATAATTTTATTTTTATAATAATTTATTTATTTCTTATAATAATATAAACTTCTTTTAATTTCTTTAATAGTTTTATAACCCTTTAATTATTAAATAAGTTTATTTATATTTTAAGGTAAGCGGTCTATTCCACTAATCGGTAAGAGGTATTAATTTTTAAAGTATAAATAAAAGCTAATTTAACGTTTTACACGGCGTATTCGAAGGGCTAGCACGGGATAGTTCGAATCTTCCTCTAAGTTTATTCTTAATTAACGATTCGGGTTACTTCCTATTCGTCTTTAAGTTTTAAAATATCTTTTAACTCGTGAATAACTTCCTTAATAAATAACTATTTAATCGTGGCGCGGTTAAATCTATTATCGTAAAAATAAATTCGTTTAATATCTCGGTATAACACGAGATATTCTTTTCCTTTAATAAGCTTATAACCGGTAATCTTATAATTTATAACTTATAATTCTCCTTTAATTTACCTTTATTTATTTCCTTTTATTCTTATCTTAATAAAGAATTATCGTTCCCCGACTTAAGGCATAGCTATTATTATAAATCTCGCTTCTCCGTCCGAGCCGTCGGGTTCGGACTTGGTTTTAGATTTAGTTTTAGATTTAAAGGAAATTTCTTTAAATATTATATTATCGATTAAATCGTATTAAGATTAATAAGTAAGTAGCGTATTTAAGCTATTATATTTAATAATAAGGTTATCTTATTTAAAGTCTTAAGATAATTCTTCCTTAATAAGAACCTTATTTAAGACAGCGATTTACTTTTATTAAGTGGTATTAACTTAGCGGGGTTTTTACTTCTTAAGATAATCGGTGGCCTTATAGCCGGCTTGTCCACACTTATAATAAAGTTAGTTTTCTCGGCGGCGTTTCTTTTCTTCCGGCGAGAGAGGTTTTAGGCCCTTCTAAGTGGTATTAACTTATTAAGAACGTCCTTAATATTAACCTTAATAATATTATCTCCTCCTTTAGCTATTATTAAGTCTTCGTTCTTTATTATCCCTCTTTCCTTAACTATTCCCTTTCTTAACTTCGTATAACCGGTTATCTAATTAAATAACGTGTTTAATTAAAGTATTTAAGTTTAAGAATAAACCTCTTAACTTAGTAAGTTCTTCCTTAAGGTAAGGCTTTAAACCTCTCTTAAAAAGTTCTAAAAGAGTTATAATATCTTATCTAGTCTTAGCTTTATAACGTTAAAATTTAGTGAAGTAATTTAAGGCGGATCCTATCTACTTGTCACGATTCCGATTCCACTAACTGAAGTGATGTCGAAGTCGAGGGTTTATTTGCTAGTTAAAGCAAGGAAGTCAATTACTAGGGTGATTATAAGTAAGAATAAGCTAATGTTAATAATATATAATCTTAATTTAAATATTAAGTTAAGCACGAAGCTCTTATTTAATAAAATACTATTCCTTCTTATATAAATCCCTTCGTTATACTTAGAGTCCCGAATTATAAAGTCCTAAATATTAAAGTCCGACTCTATTAATTAGACTCCTTACTTAGCGGACTCTATCACGTGATTACTTAAGCTATTACTACTAATCCTTTTCTTATAATTAAACTAGGTTATTAAAGTTCTTTATAAAGTAATAATAATAAGCCACTTAATTATATTAATTATTATAATGCTCCCGAGCCTTAAGCTCCTCACGTGTATATAAGTCACGTTCGTAATATTATCCCCCTTCCGTACTAGTGTGAACCTTATACTTAAATATACCGAAGGAAATATCGCTAATAATTTATAATTATCTCCTTCTTTATTATATTATCCGTTTATTATTAAAAATTAAAAGAGCGTCTTACGTTAACGATACGTATCGAGAAATCTAGCCGTATAGTTAAAACGTGTTCGTATTATAAGAAAACTTATAAAAAATATCTTTTAAACGTTTAGGAATCGAGTCGTTATTCCGAGTATATTCGTTTTAAACGGCCTTACGATATTAAGGGTTATACTATTATTCAAGCTCGTCCTTTAATAGTGTGTGAGTTCTTTTAAGGAGTAGCGCGTAAGCGTTACCTCTTAAGGCTTCCTTAGCTTATAAATTACGTAAAAACTAGTTTAACTCCCGAGAGCGAACTCTTTCTATAGCTCTCAACTCTTAAGGATATTAATTTCGTTCCCGACTCTCCTAGGCATAAGTTCTAAGTGGCTTTATTCGAAAGCTCGGAGCCGGTTTCCTTATTAGTCGTTACGGAATCTATTGTGCCCGCTTTTATCGTTTTAAATGTTTAATCGCCTCCCCTTTAGTCTTTAAGGTCGGACTAGGTAAGAGGTAATAATAATACTTTATTAATATCCGGTGATAATTAAGATTTATTTTTAGCTCTTAAGAATTCTTAAATTATAAGTAGTCCTTCTATTTAATTAAGTAATAAAGTTTATTCTTAATTAGCTTATAATTTAAGATTTTCTCTACTTCGTACTTTACTTCTAAGTTTATTAATTATATTAATATATTAAGAGCTAGTAGTGCTCTTAGTAGTGCTTCTTTAAGAAGGGATATATAGAATATTAAATAAATATTTATATTCTTTAATAAAGCGAGTTCGTAATTTAAACGTCCTTTAACGATCTTAATTTTAAATAGTCTTAATTTCTTATAATTTAATTTATCGCTTAGTCTTTTTATTTTAATATTTCGTCGTAATAGATAGACTTTATCCCCCTCTTTTAACGTTAACTCTTAATTACGCTTTTTATTATAATATAATGCACTTTTCTTTACCACGAATCGTAATTCCTTAACTAATTTAATATATAAGTGTTTAATCTTATTAATTTAAGTCTTAGTTAACTAATTATCGATATCTATTAAATAAGGTTTATAATATATATTCTTCTTATAGCCGAAATTAATATAAAATAGTAATACCTTCGTAATGTTTATAATTAAGCTATTATATACGAATTAAGTTAATGGGAGTAATAATACTTAATTATCTTATTTATAATTAATATAATAACGTAAGTAAGCCTTAATAACTTAATTTATTTATTCCGTTCCTTTATTTATTTATAAATAAAAGGCGATTAATAATTTCCTCTTAACTCTTAAGTGAGTAATTAAGGCAATTTAAAACTTAAACGTAAAGAGTTTATCTCGGTCCGAGACTATCTCTTTTAATATACCGTAATAAGTAACCACTTCTCGTAAGAATACGAAGGCTAACTCTTCGGCGGTGCTAGATTCCTTATATAAGATATAAATTATATATTTCGTAAGCCTTTTCATTATAATTAAAATCGAGTTATAAGCGATTCTTATTATTAAATCTCTTAAAAGTAATAGTTTAACGATAAAATCCCATTAGATTAATTTCTAAGGTATCTTTAATATAAGTGTAATGCTTATTAATCCGTAAGGTGCGTGTCTCGTAACTTTATTATAAATATATACGTTATATTAGTTAATCACTTCTTTAATTAAAGCGATAGCTTAATTAACGTGAAAGTAATATTTAAGTCTTTAAAGGGTCTTACGGCTCCCTTAATATCCGTGAGCCGGGGCCTTATAATAATTCTTAACGAATTCCTTCGCATATAAGTCTAATATAATTAATCTACCCTTATAATAGTTTATATATTTTAAATCCTTCCCTTAAGCTTTAAGGATTTCGTTAATAAATAATCCGCTAACTTTAATAAGGAGAGCGATCTCCTTAATATTAGGAATTAAGTCTCCGTCGTCGTTTTCCTTAAATATCGCGATTTCCTTATAAACCTTACTTCCTTTATACCTTAATAGTTTATTAAGAGCGTCCGTTATAACGTTCTCCGATCCCTTAATATATTTAATTATTAAATTAAACTAGGATAGCTCCTTAACTTATTTAGTTAATCTTCGATTATTAAGAACCTTTATAATTATAAAAGTTCTTAAATTTATATAATTAATATATATTATAACGGGGAATTTAACTCCTTAAAGGTAAATTTTCTAATATCTTAAGGCTTTAATAATAGTTATAAGTTCCTTCTTATAAATATTATAATTTTATTCCGCTAACGAGTAAGTTTCGGAGTAATATATTATAAGATATAATTTTCCGTTCTCATTAAGTTAAAGGTATATAACACTTACGTAAATATTTAAGGTATCTATTTAAAGAATATTAAGTTAATCTTCGTGGAAATTATAAATCACGGGTTCTTTTATAAATCGTTTTTTAAGTTCCTTAAAGGTAACTTTCTCCTTTAATCTCATTAAGAAAGGTACGTCTTTTTTAATAAGTTATATAAGGGGAGTAACGATTCTTAAGTATCCCTTAATGAATTATCGGCTAAAATTGCCGGTTCTTAAAAAGGATTATATATCCTTAATATTTTAAGGTTTAAGCTATTCCTTAATAGCTTTAATTTTCTTAGGATCGATACTTATAGACCTTAGTCGGATAATATATCTTAAAAATAAGGTTTCCGTAACTTTAAACTCGTACTTATTAAGTTTTAATTTAAAGTCTACCTTAAGTAAGGCGTTTAGGATTAGCTTAACGTATCGCTTATAATCCTTAACTCGTTCTAAGTAAATAATTATATCGTTAAGGTAATAGATTACGAATACTCTTAAGTATTCTCGTAAGATATTATTATTTTAACGTTAATAAGTTATAAGTGCGTTAATTAACTTAAAAGGTATAATAATCTATTTATAAAGTCTTAAGGGAACGAGGAACGTAATTATTTATTCGTATCCCTTTTTAATCCGGATTAGATTAAACGAGCTTCTTTAATTTAACTTAATATATATTATAGCTTTAGCTAGCTTATCCCGTAAGTATTAAGCGTTTAGTAATAGATATTAATCTCGTATTATAACGTTATTAAGTTCTTAATAATTATTATAAGGTCGACCGTTAAGGTTATCCTTCTTATAAGCGATTAATATATTATTAAATATTAAAGACTTAGATAGTCGGACCTATCCTTTCTTAAGAGTTAATTAAACGAATACTTTTAACGTCTTAATAGAATCGTAACGATATCGGCGTAGTTTCTATATAAGAGGTTTCCTTCCTTCCTTTAAGTTTATTTTATAATCTTATAATTAATATTCGGGTAAGGCTTTAAAGTCTTCCGGGTTTTCGAATAATCTTAAATATTTCTTATATTATACGGGGATTTCCTTCTCGCTTTAATTAGCGTCCCGTGGAGGACTCTCGGTACTATTAAGATGTCCGGTGGCGTCGTTAAATAAAGTGGCGTAAACCTCGTTCCGGCTATATAATTATTATTATAAACCTTAATAATTATAACGCTTAAATCATATAGTTTTTTTAACTTAATTAATCTCGGGGTTATATTCCTTAATCCACGGTATATTTAAAATAATATCGTGATCTCTTATTAATATAATGTTAAACTAGATATTCGTAATATATCCTCTTAAGGATAATAGTTTCGATAGAATTATAACCTAGTTAATAATTCCATTATTTCCTCTCACTTTAATTCCGTTTATTACTTATAGCTCGTAAGGTGTAATAATCGTAAAAGGGATATTAATCCGGGCAACTTCTTTAAAAGAGATAAAGTTTCTTATTACTCCCGAATCGATTATAACTTTAATTAATTTTCCTCGTAGTTTTATTTTTATAGTGATTTATTCGTTCCTTATAATAATATAAACTTCTTTTAGTTTTCTTAACACTTTTACGACCCTTTAATCGTTAAATAGGTTTATTTATATCTTAAGGTAAGTAGTTCACTTTATTAATCGGTAAGGGGTATTAACTTTTAAGGTATAAGGAGTAATTAATCTTATATTTTATATAACGTACTTAAAGGATTAATATAAGATTATTCGAATCTTCCTTTAAGTTCTTTCTTAATTAACGATTCGAGTTACCTCTTATTTATCTCTTAATTTTAAAATATCTTTTAATTAATGGATAACTTCCCCGGTATATAACTATTTAATCGTAGCGCGATTATGCTTAATATCGTAAAAGCAGATTCTTTTAACGTTACGATACGATATAAGATATTCTTTTCCTTTAATAGGTTTATAACCGGTGGTTTCATAATTTATAACTTATAATTCTCCTCCGATTTATCTCTACTTATTTCTATTTATTCCTAATCTTATAAAGAACTATTATTCTCCGACCTAGGGTTCAGCCACTATTACTGGTTCCGTTTCTCCGTTTAAGCTATCGGATTTAAACTCTAATTCGGACTCGGATTTAAAAGAAATTTCTTTAAATATTATATTATTAATTAAATTATATTAAGATTAATATATTAATAGCGTGTCGGTGCTACTATACTTAATAATAGGGCTACTTTATTTAAAATCTTAAGATAGTTCTTCCTTAATAGGAACCCTATTTATAATAATAACTCGTTTCCTCGGAAAGGTGCTATTTAATTATAGTTTTTACTTCTTAGGGTAATTAGCGGCCCGATAACTAGCTTATCCACACTTATAATAAAGTTAATTTTCTTAATAACGTTTCTTTTCTTCCGGCGAGAGGGGCTTCTAACCTCTTTAAGTAGCGTTAATTTATTTAAAACGTCCTTAATATTAACCTCGGTAGTATTACTTCCTCCTTTAATTATCGTTAAGTCTTTATTCTTTATTATCTCTCCTCCCTTAATTATTTCCCTTCTTAGCTTTATATAACCGATTATCTAAATAAATAACGTGTTTAATTAAGGTATTTAAGTTTAAGAATAGTCCTCTTAACTTAACGAGTTCTTCCTTAAGATAAGGCTTTAAACCTCTTTTAAAGAGTTTTAAGAGAGTTATAGTATCTTATCCGGTCTTAGCTTTATAACGTTAGAATTTTATAAAGTAACTTAAGGTAAACCCTATCTATTTAAGATTTAATAACTTCCGGACTATTACTTAAATAGTATTAAAGTCGTTAAATATCTTTTTAATTTCGTTCTTAAATTTATCTTAATTCTTAAAGATCTCTTAAGTCTTTACTATTATCTTTCTATTAGTCCGATATTTATAAAAGTCTATTAAGAATAGTTTTATTTAATCTTAAGTAATAGATTTAAGGAAAGAGGCCGCGTAAAGGCTCTTAACGTAAATAATAATAAACTTATTATCGTTAAAGGAGAAGTAGATTTCTATTTAAAGGATAAAAGAGTTTAAGTTCTTTTAAGTTCTATTAAACTTATCGGGCTAGGAAACTCGTATTACTTCCTTTAATTTAAAAGGAGTAAGGTTATCTTCCCCGTTATCGTCGTCGTCGTCGTCGTCGACGTCTATTTTATCGCTAATATTCTATTTATTTAAAGGTTCCTTTCCTTTAAGGCTATTATTACTAATTAAGGTAAGGTCGATTTTATTAATATTAATATTAGTATTACTAGTAGCTCCGGTCGTAAGGGCTATTATTAATATCGTTCTTACTTTAATAAAAGGTGCTTAAAGTGTTACGATTCCGATTTTATTAATTAAAGTAATATCGAAGTCGAGGGTTTATTTATTAATTAAAGTAAGGAAGTTAATTATTAAGGTAATTATAAGTAAGAATAAGCTAATATTAATAATATATAATCTTAATTTAAATATTAAGTTAAGTATAAAGCTCTTATTTAATGAAATACTATTCCTTCTTATATAGATCCCTTCGTTATACTTAGAGTCCCGAACTATAAAGTCCTAAATGTTAAAGTCCGACTCTATTAATTAAACTCCTTACTTAGCGGACTCTATCACGTGATTACTTAAGTAATTACTATTAACACTTTCCTATAATTAACTAGGTTATTAGAGTTCTTTATAAAGTAGTAATAATAAGCCACTTAATTATATTAATTATTATACTGCTCCCGAGCCTCAGGCTCCTCACGTGCGCGCAGGTCACGTTCGTAACACCTCTTATAAAACTAAGCTTATTAAGAAATTCGAACCACTAGACGATAGTCACGACCCCACGTATAAATAATAGTAAATATCTATTAAGGACCGATTAAACATTAACGCTAACTATTACGATTCGACTATTACTCGTAAAGCCCTTATCTAAGGATATATTAAAGGATTAGCACGTACGTACCTAAAGCCCCGTTACTAGTCCGATACTCTTAATTAAGATTATAAGAACGAGGTCGAAATAATGAATAACCTTAGATTATTCTTCCTCACTAGTTATAAGACTAAAGATACCCGTAACGCTTTTAATACTATATATATAATAAATAAGGGGCATACTTAAGAGATATTTAATAAGTTTAAAGCTAGATTTATTAATATAACGCTACGCGGCTAAGTGCCGAATTTAAAACTCTTTTATTATATATAAAAGAAAATCACTTTATCCTTAAGAAGCTAAGCTACGGTGAATAAATTAATATGGAACGGTAGCTTAACTCTTATAATAATTAATCTTATAAGCATTAATAAGGAGCGCTAGCATAATTTTAAACTCTTTAATTTAATTATTAAATCTAATATATTAACTACTCCCCGCGGACTCCTTAAGTTTCCGGCTAGTAATAGGCCCGTCTTTAATCCACCGGTTCGTAAATATAACCTAATTCTATTATTAAGACCGAATATTACCGTGCCTCTTCTTAACTAAGCTTTTTAACGAATAGGTCCGAGCATAGACCGGAATAAGCCCGAAACTAAGGCTCTAGCTAATTCCTCCCCGTGCTTCCATTGCGGTAAAGTCGGCTATTAAGCCGCTAATTATCTATTTAAGCCCTTAATTAAAGAGATTTAAGAGGATATTAAGGACGACGAATTATAAGAAGAATTCGATCACGAAGCCGAAGTTAATGCGTTCTTAAAGGGAAACGGGGACGCTTAAGTAAAGACACCTTCTTAAGCTTACGTAAATATAATCTATTAGACCTTAACCTCTTTACTCTTATAAGAGGTAAGCCCTTCTAAATTCGTACGACTTTAATTATAAATAGATACGATGTTTAAATTAAGGCTTTAATAAATATAAGAGCGAACGGTTACCTCTTTATAAACCGGCTATTTGCCCTTAGCCTTACTTAGGCTCTCGGCTTAAAGGTTTAGAAATTGCCTTACTTTATATAAGTACGGGGTTATAATTTAATTATTTAAAGTAAAGTCAATTAATTTATACGATTATATTTACACGTAAATAGTCGTCGCATCCGGAATTGCCCCTTCGTTATCCTAAACCTCGGGTAATAAGATATAATTATTAGAAATAAATAGCTTAAGCACTTTCGATATAAAGTCGATCCTATTAAGAACTAAGTCCTTTAGCCGTCCGATACACCACTTACCTTATATTATAAGAAGGATATAATTATTTCCTTATCTTTTACCACTTTATTACTCTTATTTAAATCCATTTAAAAGGACGTGTTACGGAGGGACACCGTTATAATAAACGATAATAGACGACGAGGGAAGGTAGCTTAAATAAATATAATTTCTATTCTTTTATACTCCTTAATTACCTTATCGTTTATACTTATAAGCGTGATACTTACCGTTACACCCTTAAAACCGACCCGGATTATTAGTTTAATTTACCTTAATATTAATTTATTCTTTATTTATAAAGTTAATGCGAACTCCTTCCATTATTAAATATAAAAGCCTAATATAAAGTTCTTTATCTTTAATATTTACGAAATTAATAAGATTATTAATAAAATCTTTAACACTTTATTAAACGATAATAAGATAACGGCCTTAATACGGGCGCGTCTCCCCCGCGAATATTAATTATATAAAGACGTATTCTTTAAGGTAGTATTAAATATATTATTACCTTATCGTCGTTATAACTATAAGATAACTTTAACGGAACTATTACCTTCTTTATTCTCTCCACTTTATTAATAATTAATTATAAAGCTTTAAGCTATTAAGGATTACCTCTTAAAGAATTTAACGAAAGGGTTTATAACGGACTTAAATAGCCCTTTTACCTTATTAATATTATTCGTTAAGAAGCCTTATAATAATAAACTCCGCTTTTATATTAATTTCTAAAAGCTTAATACTTTAACTTAGTTTAATCCTTACCCGATATTAAGGATTAATAAATTACTCTTTAAAATAAGTAAAGCTAAGATATTTATTAAGTTAAATATTAGATAAGCCTTTTATCGAATCCGAATAGATTTAGAGTTAAAAGAGATAATTACCTTTCGGACTAAATATAATACTTATAAATATAAAGTTCTATTATTTAGCTTAATTAACGGCCTTGCCACTTATTAGCGTTATATAAATAATGTCCTTATTAATTACTTAAATAACTTTTACTTAACGTATCTAAATAATATTATTATTTACTTTAAGAACGTCGAAGATTATAAAGAGCACGTTAAGAAGGTCTTAATACGGTTACGAAACGTTAACCTTTAAGCGAATATAATTAAAAGCGAGTTTAATATTATAAAGATTAAATACCTTAGATTTATACTTATAATTAAAGGGTTAAAGATTAATCTAGATTATATAAAAGCTCTTAAGAATTAGAAACGGCCTATTATCGTGACCGGAGTTAAGTCTTACTTAAGCTTTTACGGATTTTACCGGCAATTCATTAAAGATTTTAATAAGATCTTATTACCTTTAATTAAGCTCACTCGACTAATTATACCGTTCGTTTAGGACGACTATTACGTTACGGCTTTCGAAGCTCTTTAGTAATAGCTATTACTTATATAAACTCTTTATCACTTTTAACTAGAACACCTTATTAAGTTAAAAATAAATTCATTTAATAAAGTGATTACTAAAGTATTCTCTTAATAATATCGGGACGGTAATTAGTACTTAATAGCCTTCTTCTCTTACGTGCTAGTGAATAACGAAGCTAATTAAGAGATTTATAATAAGGAGATATATATTATCGTATATAATTTTAAGAAATACCGGCCTGAATTCATATCGGTATAAGACCGTATCTAAGTGTACACCGACCACTAAGCCCTTTAATATTTTATAATAATTAAGATCTTAATAATTAAGTAAGTTAAATGGATAGAGTTCTTATTTAACTTTAACTTTTAAATTATATATATTATTAATAAATTAAACGTTAAAGTAAATATATTAAGCCGTCGCGAATAAGATCTTTTAATCTATAAATAAGTTAAAATCGATAGCCGCTTTAAAGTGTTCTTAAGACCCGACAGATTAGACCCCCGTATTAACATCGAACTAGGCTAATTATTCATAAAACGTTAATAAGAACTCCGGATCAATTTAATGGAATTATTAATCCTTTTAGACTTTGAATCGGCCTTATTATAAGCACTTCGCGATAATAATAAGATCTCCTTTATTAAAGAAAGAGCTATTATACGTAAAGGGTATATTATAAAAGATAACTTATTATTATATTATAAACGATTAATAGTCCGTAAGAGTACCGAACTATATACGAAACTTATCCGTGAGGTTTATACTTAAGTCTTTAATACTTACCTTAATGCGCGTAAGACGTATTTATTATTACTAATAAAGTATTATTAGCCCGATATAAACTAAGATTATAAGACCTACGTTATTAATTATTAGGAATATAGGTTCGCTTATCTTAAATAAATTAAATAATAAGGCTTCTTATATCCCTTACTTATACTTAATTATCCGATATAACACTTAATTATAGACTTTAAATTATTCCTTAAGGATAAGTATAGCTTTAATATAATCTTAATATTTATAGATAGACTTAATAAGGAGTGCGTATCTATCTTATATTATTAAACGACGGATATTAAAGCGATAGCTTAACTATTCATTTAATGGATTTACCGTTTTAATTATACCCTTATCTTTATTATCTCTAATAAAGGACCTTAATTTATCTCCCGTTTTTGGACCGAACTTTATAAGATCATTAAGGTTTAACTTAAATTATTTACGGCTTATTATAAGTAGATAAATAATTAGACCGAAATTATAAATAAGTATATCGACTAGCGAATGAGACCTTTTATTAATTATTATTAAGATAATTAGAGCGAGTTACTTCCACTTATAGACCGAGTATAAATAACTTTACCTTATTCTTCAATTAGAATAACTCCTTATCGCCTTAAATACGGCTTAGATCCGAGAACCTCTTAAGATTAAAACACGTTAGAGCCGTTTAATTTAAAAGAAAAGCTTAATTACGATAATACTATATAACTTATTACGCGTATATATAATACTTAAGACCTCGCTAAAGCTAATATAAAGAGAGCTTAAGAGAGAATATAACGTAATACGGATTAACACCGTAAGTTAATTAATTAGGAAGTCAGTGATTAAGTTTATCTCTTTATTAAGAACTTAAAGATAGATAGACCGAGTCGGAAGCTAGCCGTATTATAGACCGGACCGTATAAGATATTAAAGAAAGTTAGTTACTCTTATCGCTTAAAATTACTAGCTAACTTAACGATTTATAATATATTTACATTAAACGTCTTAGCGAAGCATCCGAATAACCCCTTACTTAGCTAGGAACCGGCCCGGCCACCTCTAGACATCGTTTAAGGAGAGTAAGAATAGGAAGTATAAGAAGTATTAGTTAATAAGCTAATACGTCGCAAGTTATATTATTAAGTTAAATAAGTAAGTTATAATACTAATCTAACTTAATATCTAAAAGAGAACTTCGAGCACTCACCTCATTATATCCGGAGTTTTCACCTCGCTTATCCCTGTAAACCGGGACCTCCTCGTTTATTGCCCGAATAGTTACGGAATTAGGAACTTAATAAGTAATAATTATTATAAAAAGAATAAAGATTATTATAAAAACGCTTATTTTAACGGATTTAAGGACCCGGCCGGCTTTCTAACTATTAAGTAATTAGCTAAGTCCCTTTAAAAATAATTAAATATAAGTAAAATAACCTCTTACTCCTCCTCCTCCTCCCCCTTAAAACCACCCCCGGTACCCCCGGTCAGGCGGGCGATCTCATCCTCCCCCTCCTCCTCCTCCTCCCGACGACTCTTCTTCCTACCCCGGGCGCTATCCGCACTAGTATTGAAGCCTTAGCGGCGGCGTTTACTATTATTAGAGCTCTTTAGCTAGGCTTTTAACTTACTTAAGGTAATTAAAACCCTAATAGAATTCTTCTTACTTTAAGCCCGAAGCTTAAAGACCTTATCGGTTAAGTCTTATTAAAAGTTAATACCGGAATAAAGCAATTACTAGCTAGTTTTAAGAAGGATAAACTTACCTCTATTAAGCGTTAAAGAGCGCGAGTTACTTTAAGTTATATAAAAGTAGCGGCGGCGGTAGACTTTAGTGCCTCGGCGGCACTAATTAAGCAAATCTCGTAAATAATAATAGCGGCGGCGACGACGGCGGCTTCCTTTACTTTAATTATAATATTTATTACTACTTTTATTATTACTATTATTACTATTATAGCGGCGGCGTCGGCGGGGTCGTGGGAGGGTAGGACCAGGGCCGGAATAGGAGCGTCCATTGCTATAATTATAACGAGGAAAATAATATACTCCGGGCTAACATTTTAAGGAAGTTACGATTATAGTTAATACGGCTTATAAACGGACCCGTTACGGATCACTTACGCGAATATAATTGCCCTTAAAGGCGGCGTAATAGGAGTAAAGCTTAGAGGAGACCTTTAAGAAGGAGTATCGGTGCTTAAGCTTCTTTATAATACGGTGAACGTAATAGACGTATTAAACGCGATACGCCTTTAAGAGGTAACCGGCGGGGGCGGCGAGAGGTATTATAATAATAATAGTAATGACTTTTATAACCGTTAATAAATCGTTACGACGCCGTTTAAAGAGTGATTAACTTATAACGAAGGAGACTTATTATTAATAATAATAATATTAAAATAAAGTAAATTATATTAAACGTTAACGATAATATATTAAAATAAGAGCTTTTAAGGATCACTTACGACTTGAGAGAGAGAGAGAGATTACTAAAACGGGCGATTATTACTAAGAAGTTAATTAATATTACTTATAAACGGTACACTTCCAGGGCCACTTATAATCTTATTATTATTATTAATACTACTATTATTACTTTACACCCATTATATTAATAGTTATATTATATATAAGTCGACTAAAGAGCCACTTACGGACTTATTATTAATATTAAGAAGGAAAGGAAAGGAATTATAAACGAAGAGAGTTACGAGAGTTATATATATATTATCTAATAATAGCTAGTTCTTAATATTATACGCAAGCGAATTATAAACTTATTCGCATTTAATTATCACTTATTAATAATAATATAATAATAACTATTTAAGTATAGCGATATAAGCTAATTACACGCCCGTTATTAATATCGTCGTTTATTATTATTATAATTAAGCGAGAAAATTATTTATTATTATTATATCACTTTATTAATTAGATTAATAATATTATCGAAACTAAGCCGTATCTCATTAACGCTTCGAGCGTTATACGATGCGATTAGCTACTCGTAATTAGTAAATATTAGGAACTCGAGGACGAGTTTTACTTTTAAGAGGGGGATGTGATGACTATTAATATATAACCTACACGTGACCACTAGGATCGCACTAGTACCGGGCCAGTTGCGGACTAGTCCCGATGCACAAGTAAGAGCACTTAATGGCCTAGAAGTTACGGATGCCTTACGGCCTTATTACGGACATATATATAGCCCGGCCTCTAGCCACTTATTAATCGGTAGTTTTCTTCTTTTCTTAGTATTAGAGCCTATTATTACGACCGATCATCATTCACTAGTATATATCACTATATATCCCTGCTTTAATTACGTGATCGTACCGGTGAACAGTGCCGTTACAAATAGTTCCTAAGGGCCCTTACCGGATGTTACGATCGGAATAGAGGAGGTCTTTATTACCTCTATCCCGACGATAAGTTAATGAAAGTCCTAAAACGCAAAATATAAATTACGAGATATTACGAGCGTGACTAGAACGGATTATTTTATAAATATTCTAACGGATTAGGAATAAACGCTTATAATAATAAGTATTAAATACGTAGCGACTAGGTCCCCGACCTTATAAAGGAAGAAGTTTAGCGGGAAGTTTAATGAGTTAACCACCTTATAATAAAAGAATAATAGATAATTATTTAAAGGGAAGAATACCTTACCTTTAAGAGGGAATAGATATATTAAATAGATCCCTTAAGACTTATTTATCGTGAACTAGGCACGCCACCTTTCAGAGGACTAGTATATAACTAAATCTAAGAAGTCGTATATAAGGACGAAGATCGTATCGGATGGATCTACGTTTAAGGAGAAGACTAACAATATAATAATATTAAGATTTATATATAAGACTTACTTAATAAAACTCCACCTTATTATCGGGAACTGCCTACTTTAAAAGAAGGAGAACGATAAGTTATTTAAGTATAAAGTGAACGACTCCGTACTTAGAATAATATCGCGGATTTATATTAGTATTACTTCGAAAGCATAAAACTTAGAATACCCACACTTATTAAAGGACACGTATATATCGTTATTAGTTATAAAGGAACGGTCCTTAAATAATAAAACGTACTCGACGGAAGTTTTTACTAGTAAATAAACGTTAGAGACTCCGGCGAGAAATGTGAAAATCTATACGAAGAACCGCCCCGGAAGCTATGCGCAACCGGGTACGAATAATTAAAACTAAACGTTAAGATCCCTTAGATCTTAAGACTAATTATAATAATAATTAATTTAAGATTTATAAGAAACTTTATATTTATAACGTTAACTAAGAAATATATAATCGCCACTTATATTAAAGGGAAACCTTATTAACTCGTTCTAATCGATAGATCTAAAATTAATTATAATAATAAAGAAGTGGAATTATAAATAATTCCTCTTATTATAATTACACCGTTAAGATATAAAGAGGAAATCACGTTTAATATTATTAATATCTTACACGATATTATCTTAGGATTACCTTAGCTTAAAGCTTATAACTTAATAATCGATTAGATAAGTAAAATAATGGACTTTAAGAGGTGTAATTACGAAAAGGAATGAATTATCTTATAATTAAATAAGGACGAGTTTATAAGTTAATAAAAGCTAAAAGTAACTAAACTTATACGCTTATTAAAAGAGGGTACGAACGAGGTATTATTATTAAAATAATACGAGGAATTCCGAGACTTATTTACCGAGGTATAAGATCTTATAATATTATTAGTATATTAAGATTAAGATCACGAGATTATCTTAAAAGAAGACGTAAAACCGGTTTACGAACTATTACGTAGAATAAACGATACGGACTCGAGGACGCTTAAAATCTTTATTAACGAAATGTTAATAAAAGGATATATTAAGGAATTTAAATCTCCGTGGGGAGCACTTATCTTCTTTATATTAAAACTTAAAATTAATAAACGACGCTTAATTATAAATTAGCGAAAATTAAACGATCGCATTATTAAAGATTATTATTCGTTATTATTACTTAACGATTTAAGGGATAAGATATAAGGATTAAAGATCTTCACTTAAATTAACTTAAAGTTAGCCTTTAATCTTATAAGAATAAAGGAAGGCGACGAAAGTAAGATTACTTTTTATACTTAATAAGGATTATATAAGTTCTTAATAATGCACTTCGGACTATATAATACCCTAGCCACCTTTTAACGATTAATTAATAATACTTTACGAGAATATATCGACGTATTTTATATTATTTACCTCGACGATATCCTTATCTATTTAAAGGACGTCGCCGAACACGAGAAGCACGTTAAGTTAGTTTTTTAAGCTTTACGAAAATATTACTTAAAAGTTAACTTAAATAAATACCACTTCTTAATAAAACGAGTTAAGTTTTATAAATATATTATTATTATAAACGGATTTAAAATAAACTTAAATAAGGTTAAAGTAATACTTAAGTGGGAATTATTAATAAACGTAAAAGAAATATAAAGTTTCTTAGGTTTTTATAATTATTATTAACGCTATATTAAGAACTACTTAGTAATTACGAAACCACTCACGGACCTCACTTATAAAGATTAAATATTCGAATAGACTCTTAAAGCTTAAAAAGTTATAAATACGCTAAAAGAAATATTCGTTAAGGAATTAATTCTTAAATATCACGACCTTATAAAACTAAAACGAGTAGAAACGGACTCGTTAGACTTCGCTATTAAAGCAATTTATAATTAACCCGGCGAAAATAATCGCTAATAATTAGTCGTATTCTTCTTAAGAAAACTTATATTTACGGAACTTAATTATAAGATTTATAATAAGGAGTTACTTATAATTATTATAACGTTATAAGAATAGAAGGTATACTTAAAAGGGTCGTCTACGAAGATAAATATTCTTTTTAATTATAAGAATCTTATTTATTTTATAACGATTAAAGAACTTAATAAGCGATAAGTCTGATAGGCCGAAACACTTTCGTCGTATAACTTTAATATTCGATATATTAAAGGCTCCGAGAACGCTCGAGCCGATACACTTAATAAAAAATTAGAATATATAAGTAATAAGACCTCGCCTTTAAGAGCGATACTCCGATAAGACGAGTCCTCCTTAATATATAATCGAGTGTAAATAGCCGCTATTATACGACTTAAGGATCGAACCTTTAAGGAACTTATTTAAAAGGGGTACGATTAAGACCTTATTATAAAATAATAAATAAAGGAATTAAGAAACGGATTCTTAAAGAACGCGAAAGGATTATTACTCTTTTAAGAAAGAACTTATATTTTAATCGGAGTACGAAAAGCCTTTATATAATAATAATATAAGTTATTAGCTTATAAGTATTAAGGAATAGCTAAGACCCTCGCGAGGTTATTTAAGAAATATTACTTCCTTAAGATTAAGAATATAATTAAAGAGGTTATAACTTAATACGATATATATATACGGAACAAGTTATCTCGATACGCTCCGTATAGACTTATAAAATCACCCACGACCCCGACACGATTATAAGGATCGATAGCTCTCGACTTTATTATTAAGTTGCCTCCCTTTAAAGATCCTATAACGGGAGTCGTATACGATTTAATCCTTATTATAACGTGCCTCTTAATTAAATACGTATATATAATATTATACTTTAAATTAAGTATAGCCGAGCAAATAGCTAACACGTTCATTTAATAGATTATTATATAACACGGAGTACCGGATAAAATCCTCTCGGACCGCGATAAATTATTTAAATTAAAGTTTTAAATATTATTAATAGCTAAGCTTAAAATTAAGAAGAAAATATTAACCGCTTTTTATCCTTAAACCGATAATTAAATAAAACGTATTAATTAAATAATAAAAGCTTACTTACGTTGCTACGTTAATTATAAATAGGATAATTAAGTAAAACTCTTACCGTTAGCTTAATTTATATTTAATAACGTAAATATAAAAATAACGGGTATATTACCGTTCTTCGTGAACTTTAAATTTAACCTTAAGGCATATAATTATTTATTAATTAATATTAAAAACGTAAAAGTAATTAATATTTAAGTGGATTAATTAAAGAACCTATATAAAGAACTTATTACCGATATCTTATTTTTATTATAACGATTAATAATTTATTATAACTCGAAGCGTAAAGTAAGACTTACGTTAAAAGAGGGGGATAAAGTCTATTTATTACGAAAAAATATTAATATATAAAGATTAAGCGATAAATTAGATTATAAGAAGTTAAGACCGTTTAAAATTTTAAAAGTTATCGGACTAGTTAATTACGAACTCTAACTACTTAAGATATAGAAAATATATAACCGATTTTATATTTCCCTCCTTAAGAAAGTATTATTAAGAGCGCCTTTAGCCCTTAATATAAACATTTAACTTATTAACCCGGACGCCGAATATAAAGTAGAAATTATCTTAAATTATAAACGAATTAAAAATCGGAATTGCTACCTTATTAAATAATTAAATTACTTATATATTAAAAATACTTAGGAACCCTTAATAAATCTTAAGTGCCTTAAAAAGATAACCGCGTATTATTATCGGTAAACTACGTTAAGCTATTGAAACCTAGGCTTATCTAGAAAGCCGAGGAAGTATTAAACTCGGATAGGGCCTTAATAAGCATTAAGTCCTCCTTTACGTTTTATAATAAGGAAGGGTCGTTTAAGGGAATAAAAGTAGGCTCGCTCTTAGAACTAGCCGGTTCCCCCTCGATTAATTCCCGTTCTAAACGCTCTCGCTCCTTAACGGTATTTAACTCCGTAATCGATTTCAGACCGCGATGAAGCATTTCCGCTACGCGCGATCGGAAAGCCTCCCTTTATTTTTTTATACGAATTAGCTTTACACTTATCTCACTTAAGCGCTTAAATAATTTTCGTTACTTAGCTTAAGCCTCATTCCACTCGTTCACTAGTTTCTTTTTAACGCGTTCTAATTTCTTCCATTTTACGTTAAAAGGATTATAAACGTTACATTTCACCCCGACTTTAATATATTTAAAACATTTCGAGTAGCTTAAAGTTATTAGGCACTTCGTACCACGTTTAACGTAACGCGAGCAAGCCGGCATTTCAATTCCTTAAGTCTTATAACGCTCGTACACGTTTTATTAATTAATTATTATTTTCTTTAATCGATTAGCGGTTATAATAAGAAGGGAAGATAGCCGTGGGCTAATAGCGATATTTCCTTTAACGTACTTAAGTATAGGGATTACATTAGGCTAAAAGGGGGATAGTGTTACGAACGTGATCTTAAGAGTTAAGTGACCTTAAGAGCATATTAGATCTTAAGAGCTTAAGGCTCGGGAGCACTATAGATCTTAAGAGCGAGGCTCTTAAGAACTACTTTATAAAGAACTTATAAGATTAATAATAATAATATTAATTATATAAGTGAAAAGGTAATAGTAAGCTATAGGCCTAGTCACGTGATTAAGTCGACGCGTGTTCACGCTAAGATATATCGACTCTTAAGGAGTCGACGGTGTCGACGGGTTAATGGCATCGACTCGGTCGACTCCTCGACTCTAAGAGAACGAAGATTATATATAAGGATAAGATAGTTTTCGTTAAATAGGAACTTCGTGCTTAACTTAAATTAAATATCTTTTATTTTAATAACTAATTTATTACCGTACTTATAATCCACTCTTTAACGACGAATATTAACCTGACTTAGCTATTTACTTCCGAGTAAACAGTGACCGTTACAAGGAGGAGGAGGGGGAGGATGAGATCGCCCGCCTGACCAGGGGTACCGGGGGTAGTTCCGGGGGGGAGGAGGAGGAGGAGTAAGAGGTTATTTTACTTATATTTAATTGTTTTTAAAGGGACCTAGCTAGCTACTTAATAGCTAGAAAGCCGGCCGGGTCCTTAAATCCGTCGAAATAAGCGTTTTTATAATAATCTTTATTCTTCTTATAATAATTATTACTTATTAAGTTCTTAATTCCGTAACTATTCGGGCAATAAACGGGGAGGTCCCGGTTTACGGGGATAAGCGAGGTGAAAACTCCGGATATAATAAGGTAAGTGCTTAAAGTTCTCTTCCGGATATTAAGTTAAATTAATATTATAACCTACCTATTTAACTTAATAATATAACTTACGACGTATTAGCTTACTAACTAATACTTCTTATACTTCCTATTCTTACTCTCCTTAAACGATATTTAGAGGTGGCCGGGCCGGTTCCTAGCTAAGTAAGGGGTTATTTAAATACTTCGTTAAGACGTTTAATATAAATATATTATAAATCGTTAAGTTAACTAGCAATTCTAAGCGGTAAGAGTGGCTAACTTTCTTTAATATCTTATACGGTCCGGTTTATAATACGGCTAGCTTCCGACTCGGTCTATTTATCTTTAAGTTCTTAATAAAGAGATAGACTTAATCACCGACTTCCTAATTAACTAGCTTACGATATTAGTCCGTATTACGTTATATTCTCTCTTAAGCTCTCTTTATATTAGCTTTAGCGAGGTCTTAAGTATTATATATACGCGTAATAAGTTATATAGCATTATCGTAATTAAGCTTTTCTTTTAAATTAAATAACTTTAACGTGTTTTAATCTTAAGAGGTTCTCGGATTTAAGCCGTATTTAAGGCGATAAGGAGTTATTCTAATCGAAGAATAAGGTAGAGTTATTTATACTCGGTCTATAAGTGGAAGCAACTCGCTTTAATTATCTTAATAATAGTTAATAAAAGATCTTATTCGCTAGTCGATATACTTATTTATAATTTCGGTCTAATTATCTATCTACTTATAATAAGCCGTAAATAGTTTAAGTTAAACCTTAATAATCTTATAAAGTTTAATTTAAAAACGGGAGATAAATTAAGGTCCTTTATTAAAGATAATAAAGATAAGGGTATAATTAAAACAGTAAATCTATTAAATAAATAATTAAGTTATCGCTTTAATATCCGTTATTTAATAACACGGGATAAATACGTACTCCTTATTAAGTTTATTTATAAATATTAAGATTATATTAAAGTTATACTTATCCTTAAGGAATAATTTAAAGTTTATAATTAAGTATTATATCGGATAATTAAGTATAAGTAAGGGATATAAGAAGCCTTATTATTTAATTTATTTAAAATAAGTGAACTTATATTCTTAATAATTAATAATATAAGTCTTATAATCCTAATTCATATCGGGCTAGTAGTACTTTATTAATAATAATAAATACGTCTTACGCGCATTAAGGTGAGTATTAGAGACTTAGGTATAAACCTTACGGATAAGTTTCGTATATAATTCGGTACTCTTACGGACTATTAATCGTTTATAATATAATAATAAGTTATCTTTTATAATATACCCTTTACGTATAATGGCTCTTTCTTTAATAAAGGAGATCTTATTATTATCGCGAAGTGCTTATAATAGGGCCGATTCGGAGTTTAAAAGGATTAATAATTCTATTAAATTAATCCGGAGTTCTTATTAACGTTCCACGAATAATTAGCCTAGTTTAGTATTAATACGGGGGTTTAATCTATTAGGTCTTAAGAATACTTTAAAGCGGTTATTAATTTTAACTTATTTATAAATTAAAAGATCTTATTCGCGACGGCTTAATATATTTACTTTAACGTTTAATTTATTAATAATATATATAATTTAAAAGTTAAAGTTAAATAAGAACTTTATTTATTTAACTTACTTAATTATTAGGATCTTAATTATTATAAAATATTAAAGGGCTTAATAGTTAGTATATACTTAGATACGGTCTTATACCGATATAAATTTAGGCCGGTATTTCTTAAAATTATATACGATAATATATATCTCCTTATTATAAATCTCTTAATTAACTTCGTTATTTATTAACACGTGAGAGAAGAAGGCTATTAAGTATTAATTACTATCCCGATATTATTAAGAGAATACTCCGGTAATCACTTTATTAAATAAATCTATTTCTAGCTTAATAAGGTGTTTTAATTAAAAGTGATAAAGAGTTTATATAAGTAATAGTTATTACCGAAGAGCTTCGAAAGCCGTAACGTAATAGTCGTCTTAAACGAACGGTATAATTAATCGAGTGAGCTTAATTAAAGGTAATAAGATCTTATTAAAATCTTTAATAAATTACTAGTAAAATCCGTAAAAGCTTAAGTAAGACTTAACTCCGGTCACGATAATAAGCCGTTTCTAATTCTTAAGAGCTTTTATATAATTTAAATTAATCTTTAACCCTTTAATTATAAGTATAAATTTAAGGTATTTAATCTTTATAATATTAAACTCGCTTTTAATTATATCCGCTTAAAGGTTAACGTTTCGTAACCGTATTAAGACCTTCTTAACGTGCTCTTTATAATCTTCGACGTTCTTAAAGTAAATAATAATATTATTTAGATACGCTAAGTAAAAGTTATTTAAGTAATTAATAAGGATATTATTTATATAGCGCTAATAAGTGATAAGGCCGTTAATTAAGTTAAATAATAAAACTTTATATTTATAAGTATTATATTTAGTTTAGAAGGTAATTATCTCTTTTAACTTTAAATCTATTCGGATTTAATAAAAGGCTTATTTAATATTTAGCTTAATAAATATCTTAGCTTTACTTATTTTAAAGAGTAATTTATTAATCCTTAATATCGGGTAAGGATCGGACTAAGTTAAAGCATTAAGCTTTCGGAAATTAATATAAAAGCGGAGTTTATTATTATAAGGCTTCTTAACGAATAATATTAATAAGGTAAAGGGGCTATTCGAGTCCGTTATAAACCCTTTCGTTAAATTCTTTAAGAGGTAATCCTTAATAACTTAAAGCTTTATAATTAATTATCGGTAAAGTGGAGAGAATAAAGAAGGTAATGGTTCCGTTAGAGTTATCTTATAATTATAGCGACGATAAGGTGGCAATATATTTAATATTACCTTAAAGAATACGTCTTTATATAATTAATATTCGCGGGGGAGACGCGCTCGTATTAAGGCCGTTATCTTATCGTCGTTTAACGAAGTGTTAAAGATTTTATTAATAATCTTATCGATTTCGTAAATATTAAAGATAAAGAACTTTATATTAAGCTTTTATATTTAGTAATAAAAGGAGTTCGTATTAACTTTATAAATAAAGAATAAATTAATATTAAGGTGGATTAAATTAATAATCCGGGTCGGTTTCGGGGGTGTAACGATAAGTATTACGCTTATAAGTATAAACGATAAGGTGATTAAGGAGTATAAAAGAATAGAAATTATATTCATTTAAGTTACCTTCCCTCGTCGTTTATTATCGTTTATTATAATAATGTCCCTCCGTAATACGTCTTTTTAAATGGATTTAAATAAGAGTAATAAAGTGATAAAAGATAAGGAAATAATTATATCCTTCTTATAATATAAGGTAAGTGGTGTATCGGACGGCTAAAGGACTTAGTTCTTAATAGGATCGACTTTATATTAAAAGTACTTAAGTTATTTATTTCTAATAATTATATCTTATTACCCGAGGTTTAAGATAATAAAGGGGTAGTTCCGGATACGACGATTATTTACGTGTAAATATAATCGTATAAATTAATTAACTTTACTTTAAATAGTTAAATTATAACCTCGTACTTATACGGAGTAGGGTAGTTTTTAAACCTTTAAGCCGAGAGCTTAAGTAAGGTTAAGGGTAAATGGCCGGTTTATAAAGAGGTAACCGTTCGCTCTTATATCCATTAAAGCCTTAATTTAAATATCGTATTTATTTATAATTAAAGTCGTACGAATTTAAAAGGGCTCACCTCTTATAAGAGTAAAGAGGTTAAGGTTTAATAAATTATATTTACGTAAGCTTAAGAAGGTATCTTTACTTAAACGTCCCCGTTTCCCTTTAAGAACGCATTAACTTCGGCTTCGTAATTAAATTCTTCTTATAATTCGTCGTCCTTAATATCCTCTTAAATCTCTTTAATTAAGGGCTTAAATAAATAATTAGCGGCTTAATAGCCGACTTTATCGCAATGGAAGCACGGGGAGGAATTAGCTAGAGCCTTAGTTTCGGGCTTATTCCGGTTTATACTCGGACTTATTCGTTAGAAAGCTTAGTTAAGAAGAGGTACGGTAATATTTAGTCTTAATAATAAAATTAAGTTATATTAACGAACCGGTGGATTAGAGACGGGCCTATTATTAGCCGGAAACTTAAGGAGTCCGCGGGGAGTAATTAATATATTAAATTTAATAATTAAATTAAAGAGTTTAAAATTATGCCGGCGCTCCTTATTAATACTTATAAGATTAGTTATTATAAGAGTTAAGTTATCGTTTTATATTAATTTATTTATCGTAGCTTAGCTTCTTAAGGATAAAGTGATTTTCTTTTATATATAATAAAAGAGTTTTAAATTCGGCACTTAGCCGCGTAGCGTTATATTAATAAATTTAACTTTAAACTCATTAAATATCTCTTAAGTATACCCCTTATTTATTATATATATAATATTAAAAGCGTTATAAGTATCTTTAATCTTATAATTAATAAGGAAGAATAATTTAAGGTTATTCATTATTTCGACCTCGTTCTTATAATCTTAATTAAGAGTATCGGACTAATAACGGGGCTCTAAGTACGTACGTGCTAGTCCTTTAATATATCCTTAAATAAGGGCTTTACGAGTAATAGTCGAATCGTAATAGTTAGCGTTAATGTCTAATCGGTCCTTAATAGATATTTGCCACTATTTATACGTGGGGTCGTGACTATCGTTTAATGGTTTAAATTTCTTAATAAGCTTAGTTTTATAGGAGGCCTTATTTCAGTCGCCTTCCGGGGTAGCTCCTAAGGTTCTTAAAATAGTAAGTCGTTTAATAGTGACCTCCTCGTTAATGCTTTCCTCTCGAATCCTAGTAACGAAGCGCGATTCTGCTTCCGGAGTCTCGATAAACGTCCGTAAGGGGCTAGCACTAGGAGCTTTAAAAGGGCTAATGTACCCCGGAGGATAGTTAATTATAGATTTAGTTCGAGAATCTTATTAAAGTTTATTATTTATAATCTTCTTTAGCTCGGCTAATTAGCGTTAAGTATTAACGCGAAGCTCCCGATTCTAAGCTTTTATTTACCGTATAAAGCTTTAGATTTAATTACTTATTTATTAAAAGAAGGCTTCTTAATTAATGAGTTTCTTCTTCCCTTTTCCTTTAACTCGCCTTTCGTTACCGGAACCGGCGCTCTCCTGGCCCGAAGATTCCTCTAATCGTTCTTCGTCACTTAGCTGGTTGGTCGATATCTCGGTAGCCTTGGTGTCGGTAGTATTAGTGTCGGTGGCCACCGGCCGCGATACTTAATTAAAGCTAAAGGGGAGTAATAATTAGTAGTGGTCGTTAAGAAGTGGTAAGAGGTTAATATTTATACCGGGTGGGATATTAATATCTTCCGGATAACTTTTAAATTAGTTAACACTTAGTATTATTATAGTTTCCTTTATATAAGGGGTTATTAGAGTCTCTCGGAGCGTAGTCGATACGTTCTTACTCCCTTAACGTAGCGAGTTCTCGGAAGTCGCTCGCTCGATTTTACTAGCTGCCGGTGCTAATATTAAACCCTAATATTACTAGTTATCTAGGTGGTCTCTAATTACTTAACTCTTCGCAACTTCACCGGAAGGGGTCCGTTACTTAAGTGAAAGGTATTATTAGATATTCCGATGAAGTCGCTAATTAAGATATATAAAAGCCGTCACCGGCGGAGTCGAGTTTTCTTCTTTTATATAACGGCATTGTTCACCGGTACGATCACGTAATTAAAGCAGGGATATATAGTGATATATACTAATGAATGATGATCGGTCGTAACAATAGGCTCTAATACTAAGAAAAGAAGAAAACTACCGATTAATAAGTGGCTAGAGGCCGGGCTATATACATGTCCGTAATAAGGCCGTAAGGCATCCGTAACTTCCAGGCCATTAAGTGCTCCTGCTTGTGCATCGGGACTAGTCCGCAACTGGCCCGGTACTGGTGCGATCCTGGTGGTCACGTGTGGGTCATGTGTTGATGGTCATCACATATTAGTCCTGCGACGTAAATCGGGGGGTTTTTACCGGTGCGGTTCGACATCGCTAATTGAGACGCCTAGGGAGCAACCTACAGGCCCCCAACTCGCTAAAATTCAGCATGGGCTGCCTAGGATAGATTTCAGAGCAGCAACCGTTTACCGCGACAACAATCGAATCAGATATTTAAGGTTCCTAGTTGAAGCGATAATTTATGAAATACAAGAAAGCAATAATGCAACCGCAAAAGCCCTGGAAAGTCTTAATACCATCAGTTTTCGCGTACTGTACTGTACTATCTCGTCACTAAGCTTGGATTGTGACAAACTGCCAGGTCCTAACCACGAGCGAGGAGAGGACGTCTGAGGAGCGCACTCTCTCGGTGGAAGCTAGACTCGAGCAGTAGTGCCGGAGGGGTGCTCTCTTCGGAGAGAGAGATTGTAGGGTAGATAGCCTTATTGTGTATAGTGATTTGGCACTATAGAACTTGGCCGTTACTTTTACCTGCAACTCCTTGGGTAAGGTTTTCAGCCTTTGCATTCAGGCGCTTTGTTTGGTACGAGAGGCTGTTCACCAAAATCACCAACGTCGGTAGGCATAGCCTGTTAACCGCAATTGGCCTATATTGTTCCGTTGCATGCAGCATCTTCAAGCCTCCAAATCCAGTTGAGGCAGTGCTTGGAAGCGCCTTGCGGCCAGCCTCGACTCTCACGACATCATATCCTTTCCCCCCTCCCCCTCGTTTCCTATTTCGTTCTTCTCATCCTCTCGCTCGTTCCCCAACTCTCGCAATCCCGTTTCGCACTATCTGTCTATCCATCTATCCATCAAACCAATGCAACAATGGACGTTGTCTCTTCCGTTGGAGCCATCGTTGGCCTCGTCTTCAACTTCGCCAAGGCTATCAAGATATGTCACGATATCAAGGGCCGCTACGACGGCGTCGACGAGACTATCGCCAGCGTAAAGGATGAGCTAGAAACGCTGCAAGGCGCGCTAAAGCAATTAATGGATCTATTGATGAATGATGCCGCGGCCCTCTCGTCGCGCTGGGATATGGATAAGCATCTGCCCCAGACTTTTGCCGGTGCTATGATCGGTTTAAAGAAGACTATTGCCGTGCTGATAAGGGATTTGGATAGCCTGTATAGCGCGGTGAGGGATGGGGGCAGGGAGATGGGGAAGGGGAAGAAAGTGGCTATTATTAAGGCAGAGAGTGCCTTGAATGCGCAGTGTGTGCAGTTGAGAAGTCAGGCTAGCGCTTTACATCTTCTATTGGGCGTATTACAAACGTGAGTTACTATTTCTTCTCGTTGAGATGTTCGAAGATTAACGTTATTAGCGGTTCGATATCTGAAGTCAAGAAGGATCTTCGTGAACTCAGAGCAGCGGTTGAGAAATTATCGCTCTCTTCAAACAACATACCATATGATAATACACCACCCGGTTACACACCACAAATAGTACCCACCAGCCATCTCCTCGATTTTCCAGAAGATCTCATCGACATTGAGAAATCTTACCCGGATGAATTTGATAGGTTCGGACCATTGCCAAAGAACCCGCTGGCTTTCACAAGTCCACCTGAGCCATATCGACCGTGGCCATGGAACGAGTAGTATGTTATCTAGAAAGTTTTTAATGTCGATCTCCGAATTCTGCTCGGAAATCAATTCGAACTCTTGTCTTTCTCCCCCACCCCTCGTACTGACACTCTTCCAGTCTATTAGATGACTCGCGCCCTATCCCATTACCGAGTCCTCCTCAACAATAGAAGACCAGGAAATTGACCACCCTAGATCCGAACCATCATTAAAGAGCACCAAATCCCTACCCAAAAATTCTTCCGCTTCCGCTTCTCCTGAACTCAACCTTACCCCCGAAGCTCTCGCTATCTCTGAACGCCTTTCTTACCTTCGCCAAACCGCCTCTGCTCGCCAACAACCCCCCGAAATATTTCGCTTAGTCCTTATAAGTAATATAGAGCCCCTTTCTGACCTCCTTAACTCTAGCCAAGATATTGAATCCTCCCACCCTATAACAGAATCTACTCCCTTAATCCTCGCCGCTTCCCTCGGCCACTTTGAAATCCTTGAACTCCTCCTAAATAAAGACGCTAACACCGCCGCCGTTGACCGCCTTGGACGAAGCGCCCTCCACTACGCTGCTTCCGAGAACTACCCCGAATGCACGGAGTTACTATTAGCGTATGGAGCGAGTCCTGATATTAAAGATCAGGAGAAGGAGACGCCTCTACATACAGCCGTGAGGTGTCTTCAGAGTGAAAGTGTGGAGGTCTTACTCGGCTGGACGAAAAGCCCACTCAAACACACGAATGCTCGTGGCCAGACCTCGTTACATCTAGCGGCAAGGAACAGGGGCATTGGCATCGCTGAGATAATCTGTGAGCACGCTAAGAGGACCGATCACATTACTGCATGCTCAGACTCGACTTCCTGCGCCTGTCCAGTGACTTATCAGGGTGTTAATATAGAAGATCATAATGGGGATACGGCGCTGCAAACGGCTCTCTTCAGACGCTCTATGGACGCTGTTTCGCTCCTCTTAAAATACACTACCAATGGCGCCAATGCACCACAGAGGGTAAAGCATTGGTCCAATAGCAAATTGGAGGGAGAGAAGATGGGGTGGGAGAGACCGTTGCACTATGCTGTTAGGGGATCAAGTAAGACGTTGGTCAAGAGGCTTTTGCATGCAGGGGCGGATGTTACTCTGTTGAACTCAGAGGGGAAGACGGCTCTGCGCGTTGCGGCGGAGAGGGGAAATTTTGTTGGTGCGAGGTCGCTTTTTAGTGTGGAAAGTTCGCGGTTGAGTTTGAGTTTGATGAGAGAGTTTGTGGAACTCACGGATGGGCAATTTGAGAAAGTGTTTACGAGAGATGAAAATCTGAACTTTGGGGTCGTGACGTCTGTGTGGGTGGCTCTGCTAAAAGTAGCGTATATAAATGAAGAATGGGGGAAGGTTTTTTTCCTACTAGGGAAGGCGGAGGATAAGGAGCAGGCTGGGAAATTTTTGGATGAGGAGAAGGCGATTGAGAAAGCGATTGAAGGTTGCGAGGAAGGAAAAAGAACAGAGGTTGTGGCCTCGTTACTATTGCATGGCGCGTGCATCAATACCAAAATCCACACAAGCAATGAGAAATGGGGATATCCTCTGCACCTTGCTGCAGAGAAGGACGACACACTTCTCGCTGAACTACTAATCAAGTCTAGAGCAGATGTTACTTTGTTGAATTCGGAGGGGAAGACGGCCTTGAGTGTTGCAGTAGAGAGGGGGAGTTTGCCAAGTGTGAGGTCGCTTTTGAGTTCGAAGGTGTTGCTTTCGACTCCGTCACAGATTGGTTCACTGGAGAACAAAGGCGAAGATCGAAAAAATCATTATTTGAGCTTTCGATTACTTTTGTCGAAAGGAACAACCCAAGATATTAAGAAGCTCTTGGATGAAAACTTTGACTCTGTGGCCCAGGAAGATTTTAAGTGGCTTCACGAGCTCAGGGGCCATGGCTACAAGAACGAGGACATCGCTCAAATACTTGTGACCGAGGAGAACGATTCGCCTTGGATCTACTTCGAATCGAAGAACTTTCCTAGAGAGGCTATCATACCCGACCACCATGAATCATTCTGTGTTCATATGGGCGGGCGAGACATAAAGGATCCCACTAGGTCAATCACTAGCAACAAACGTGCGGACAGTATGGATCATCGCTTGTCATGGACATCCAACAACGAAAGCTTGATTTGGATAGAAGAGCTCTGCGGACTCGGCGGTGTTGCTCCCAACACTCGTGATACTAGCAAACAGGTTGGGTCGGTCAAATTCACGGAAGAAGATGGCAATTTGACAGCATCAGTTTCATATTACCTGGAAAATGTGGCTTCTGGCCATACTAAAACTATCCCACCCGACACGGACATTCGCTACTGCACTATTATTCTCACAGTGCTCGAAAACTTATGCTGTGCCATCGCACATGCCCAAAGAAGCGGAGTTTGCTGCGAATCCTTCACCATTCTGAAGATGAATTCTACTGCGTATACCCAGGAGGTCATTGAACTCTGTCAGGTAAATGTTGCAACGGTGTTGGAACTACAATCGAAACTAGTATCTGCACTTGCGGAGCGCCAACTCGGAAATTCGGAGCAGTTACAACACTTTTTGCAAAAAAGCCTCTCCTGTTTTGAATATCTATTCAATACAGCGATATTGGAGTCGACGTCAGTTGACGTCCTAGACGGATTAGATAAGTACTGCTTGGTCGTACAATATCTTGCTTTGGGTTTTGCTTCTTACATCAAGGCACACGTGGGCGCATTACAACCCTTCTTTCTTGATACGCCGTTGAGCAAGATTTTACTGTATGGCTTGCAAAATACTGACAATACATCGATACGGATAACAGCCTCTTTACATGGTCTGACGTGCTTAGATGGTATGATTCAAAGTCCTGTTTTGGTGTTCAGGGAAGCTGAGCCCATAAAGCAACAGACCCAGAAGAGATGGGACTTGCTGGCCACTCCTGAGGACTTGGTGGATACTTGGGGACCAGGCCATTTCACCACAGCTAGTGACAATACGACACCGCAACACTTGACGGCTATTATGATAGGCGGAGGAGTTATTGAAGCCACTACGGAAAATAGCCGCCTCTTGCATTGGAGTAATGATGTCGAGCCGCGCAACAAAAAACCGCTATATTTCAGGTCAACGGAGAAGATGCTGATAGCGGGTAGTAGCACAGTCAATAATGCATGTCGCACAGACCAGGCTCAACGATGGTCGTCATTGATGGGCTCGCTTCAAAATTTGGGCACATCCCCAGATTATTGGAAATTTACAGAGTTTCAAGCTGGAGCAGCACTGTCAACACAGCAATTGATCGGTGGACAACTGCAATTCAATAAGACTTGGATATGGCACCCAGGCAATAGCTGGAAACGGCAGTACTTGAGCCTGATTACCGACGAGCTGCCCTTGACTGAACTGGACCGACCATGGGGTCTTCAAGTAAGCGCTTGCACTGGTCTTGCCCGCAGAGTATCCCTCGGGATATTGCTTGCTGATTCGCTGGAGAGTTTTGCAAACAGCCTTGCTCTACCTCCTGGTTGGAAAATCTTACAGCAAAGAGGAATAGTCAACGCATTAGCGCAGGGGGGCCAGGCTTTGAAAACATGGTATGACGATTTACACGACCTCCCAGATGTTCAGGAACTTCAAACCTTGACCAAGCGACTCGTACGACATATACTGCTGGTGCTTCGGGACACCGGAATTGACCGAGACCAAAAGAACTTCCTCATTGCGTGCCCACAAGACAACGCCTCTGGAAGCCCAATTTCGATGTGTCTCGCAGTACCATGCGAAAATGCAAGCCTGTGGGCGAGAATTCTTCAGGACTCAGAAGAATGTGCAACTTTTGCGTGCATGACCAACCTGTGCTTTGAATCGCAGGTGCACAAATGCCAGGGAACGGCGCCCTGGCACTGCCCATCGCTCGATACCGCCGTCAACCAGCTACGGCCAAGGAGAGATCCTATCGTCATCCCGCCACAGGCTTGGGATCTCGAGGTCGGTAGTCTCTATTGGATTGGAATGCCCGAGTCTGGGCTCCAAGCGAAGGTGATGAAGGCCGCGGGCGCTTCGTGCCCTAGTCTTTGCATATCGAAGAGCGCTATTCCAGAGAAGACGCGGGCGAGGCTGGGAACCATGGGCAGGATTTTCGGCGCGAAAATGGAGCGCTTGAGGGAGAAACAGATTGCAACATGGCCGGCTAAAGATGTCATTATACTTTCCGAGCCAAGATAAATCAAAAGAGAGAAAAAGAGAGAGATCGATTCTGACAAAGGATATTTTCTTTTATAGGAACGGTGGTTCTAACTTGGGAAGGCGAAACTAACATTTAAATGGGAAGTGAAAGTAGAGAAAGAGAAAGGGAAGAGAAGTCCCAGAGAAACACGGTGTTGGATGGTGAGCGTAATGACACAACATGGACAGACTTTTGAAGGTGCTCCATATCTGAGGTTTTGGAAGAATTCGGAACTATACCGCCCCAATGGACTGCATCTTTCTTTTGTTCATGAGTACACGCGTAAACGAATGGGGTGGATAGATATCCTTTTATGAATTTTGGATTTAACAGAAATGATTAACGAAGAGGGATTGTTATAAAGGATATATTGCGCCAATTAGCTTATTGTTATACGCCATTGGCTCAACTACCAGCCAGTGCCTATATTTTGCCAAGGCTTTTTTTATATATAAAAATAACACTAGTTAAGTTTTTTCTGATTGAGGCGATAATTTTAGGATGTTGAAAATCAGTAATATAGCTGCCGAAAAAATAATCGAAAAGCCTCTGCGCAAAAAGAAGTAGAGCTGATGAAAATCTGTCGGGGTTTCTTTCGCGAGTCACTTCATTGTAACGGCAACTGTTTAAGGAGACAGTCACTTTTAAAAGCAGGGATGTATGGCAATTTGAGCAAATAAAGAATAATTAAGTATAGTAATAGGTTCTAGAATAAACGAAAGAAGAAAACTGAGGTACCGATCAGAAGGTGGCCAGAGGCCCAGCTATTTGCACTCCGTAACAAGGCCACCAGGCATTCGTTCCATCTACTCATCTGATGCTATATGCACGTCTTGAACTTGGTGATAGGACTTATTAAGTACAAGACAGGCTCTTTGAAACAAACCGAGTAGGATCACCTCCTACACTCCTTCATGCAGCTGTTCCAGGGCTGTTGGGGCATTCTTATTTTCTTCGTCTAAAGTCATAGTCCCACTCGTTTTTCTAGAAAATTCTACATGCATCTTATTTATCTTACTGGAGGATATAGTCCTCCCGGCCTCGACATCATCAAATATGTCAAACTCGTCGCCGCGTTGTGCCCTCTTTGCTTCAGTAGTCTCCCTGATTCCGCTTGGTTTGCCAAATGACGATGGCATATTCTGTGTTTTGGTGGACGGCAATGAACCGGTTAAGTGTCTGAGGATAGGGCGAAGAGATGGAAGGCAGACACAGACGACGCCTATGGAGTTTTCTACACCAGACCAAACCACTGGAATGCTGACAGCCCATCTGATGGCGTAATTAGATACTTCAAGTATTGTGATATAATAAAACCGAACGATGGAGGCAATAAAGACACTATTCGGAGCGGCTCGTAAGTAAAGATATTGAAAAATAGAACAAAAACTTACAAACTGCCAAGAAGAAAAAATACAATAACATATCTTCTTTGATTCGAAGGGATTTTGAGCCGCCAGATCCAAGGCATAGGGAGGATAATTAGAAACAGATCGGTCAGGATGTTTGGAATTGAGACGCCAAAGAAAAACGCCTGTAGCTCCACACATTTGGCGCCTGGTAGCAAATTTGCATCAAAGATGGCAGCAACAGGGACGCATTGAAAAGCTGTGACCAGTGTCTATTGTTAAGCTCGCATGTTAGATTTTAATCTCATGAAATTGAGAAGAGAAATGAGGGATCAAAAGACTACAAGCAAGGACCAACTCCACAATACGTACTGACGCGATGAACCAAGTGCCGACTACGAATATCATAAAAAAAATTAGATATCGAATAGAAGAATTCCCAGCAGAAACTCCGAACACCCGCCAATAGAATGCAAGGATAGAGAATTTAAGGATGCATTGTGTAGAATAATAGAACATCTCAGCCGCGTAGAGGGTTTTGCCATTTGAGATTATGTATGCCTGGTCGATTGGAGTCCTATTCTTGATCATTGCGTAGGTAGGAAGATCTAACATCTAAGGTAAGAAGGGCGTATGAGGCAAGCTG
This sequence comes from Tetracladium setigerum, assembly GCA_031472005.1. Lineage (NCBI taxonomy): Eukaryota > Fungi > Ascomycota > Leotiomycetes > Helotiales > Tetracladium > Tetracladium setigerum. Next base: position 1,867,447 of record PZJY01000011.1, on the reverse strand, counting down.
GGAAGAGGCAGTGGCTTATCTTACCACTGAAAATAAGAGAAACAAAAATAGTAACAGAGCCCTTTTCAGAGTACAAGTCAGCTTTGATAGAAAACTAATCAAGGACTATGTTATGCTGTTCGTGTACAGATCTCGGGCACAGAACCAGTCACCCAAGCTGTCCACGAGAGTCGTCGAGGTTCAGGAATAGCGTTCGGGACAAGAAGTGACATACAAGACCACATAAAGCAAGCCAGTCATCCCACCAAAACCCCGCAGAGGAGATCCGACGAGCAGTAAAGCGCAGGGCAACTGCAACATACGCAAGGCAAAGACATGGTGTTATTGCGATGATTGTTCGATGGCGCATGGCGATCGTGAGATCCTGCACATTAGCTGATGAGTAGACCGTCATCATGGTGGAGAAGCGGAGCGGCGAAATGATGGGTGGAAAGCGGCCAAATGTTGTGTTAAAGTGTTGCTAAAAGTGCTGAAGCAGAGCAAAGGAGATCAATCTATAAAATAGAGAATTCATGGCCTTAGGCATCGAATGATCGATCTTCCCTGCACCCACAGACGTCTCTCCTGTCTCATCTGGGAGCTGAAGATATGCCTCATGGCGTTTTATGATTCCCCAATTGTCGTTCTGTCGGAGAATTGAGACATATGTGAATACGACTGCAACAACCTCAGGGATGTTGATGTCTTTCGATTTAATTCACCACAGTGGTCCCGAGGTCTCTGTCGAGATAAACTACTCGAGTATTCCACGACATCACTTATTCGATGCAATATTATCCAATTTTGCGTTTGCTCGAAATGTAGTTGTGAGTGACTTCGTTGTCGATTGTCAGATATCAGAAAACAGTCCGAGCGGGGTAAGCCCCAATTCGCTAAATAAGACGAGAGCCAATACTTAGGACCTCTCCTGGTTTACTATTATTGGTCTCGTTTAAATTAGAAATGCTGAGCATTCTTCTAGACTTCCGCGGGCACGCCTCCCTCTCTGAAAGTTCACCCCAACAGTAATCAAATCAGAAATATAATGTTCCCGATTGAGGCGATCATTTTTGAGCGTGCACAATCAGCAACGCAGCTGCTACGAACATCGAAATGTCTCTGTTAAAATGGTTTTAAGACTGATAAAATCTGTCTGGTTTCCTTACACGCGCAGCTTTCATTCGAGCGCTTCTCTTAACCACCTGCATTTTCAACATTCACTGAATGCAGAGTAGCTATTTCATTTGATAATGCTTGAAGCGGGGCTATTTCAGTTCTCGACAAACTGAAATTCCGAAATATTGATGACTAATGTCTTCATAAGCTTGCTTATGTAATACAACGACTTGAAAATGAAGGAAGGCTACCAAAACCGATATTACGCGCTCCTTACTTGTATCGGTCGACTTTCTGCGCTTACCAGGAGCAGGCGGAAGCCGATCGATTGACGTTAGCTCTCTCGCATTTTTCGCAAATGTAATCCGAAATACGAAAGCGTAGTGTACAGCAATACGAACACAGGCGGTATGCCAAGCCACAGACTCATGGCATGTTTACTTTAAGGACTTCTGAGACCATGAAACATAATTCAAATGCACATTACGAAATTTTAAAACTATTCAATTCAAAGTGTCATAAACGGAGATTTGCCTAAGCAGAAATGAAAGGAGTTCCTATTATTTGTTCTTTTGTTATTAATCGTATATTTTAGATAAACACACCACAATGACTTCGTATTTCGGATTATATATGCGTACACCTGTTGCGAACCCTAATTGCATTCACCAGCAGTCGCTCATTCCAGATCCTTTCATCGCCTGTTCTAGTTCATCCGATTTCACCGTGTATGCATTTTGCTCTCCCGTCTCATTTCCTCAGCGAGTAATTGTCAAGTGTCGACTTCTACAGAGCCACGGACCGACTACGAATGCATTTCATGACTTGATATCACCACAAAACGCTTTAGCTTCGGTGTATCGGTGCAATTCAATTGTCTTGACAGCTTCATTATGCTCCTCAAACGGCCCTTCTTCCCCAACTTCTCCGCATCTCCACATGTTCGCCCCGCAAGCCTGGTAGCTTGTGAATAGATTGTGGAGCTGGAGGAGTTTTCTTGCAACTATAATCTGACTATTGGGGAAAATTTGGGCAAGGGATCGGATTTTCCAAGAATCTTCCCCATTTTTGGAAAAGAACGTATCCAAAGAAGGCATCTTACTGATAGGTCATGCGACGTTGATCTATGAAAAGACTTGAAGAGTGAGTAAATAACGGGGAAACATATTTTTGTCAAGAAAGCCTGCTGATTATACCGATATGAGTGGTTTCCTCATTGACGTCAATGTCGACTTATCCCCGCTGGGTAGAGAAAGTACCTCACCTGCAGTACTATATAAGTTTCCTTTTCTCCTCGCATTTTGGATTGTCACCTGCCTACAATCATTCCAAACATCATACGGCTTGTAGAAATGCAGTTCTCAATTTTGTCTCTGCTGTTTCAGACTTGCCTTGTCGTGGGCCAAACTTCAACTCAAATACCGAGCAACGCAACAGCTACCAGCGTAGATTCAACAACACTATCTACACCAACAGTACTCAACTGGGATGATCTTTGGGATTTATATATTGGCCCGTTGCCACTGGTTTGTATAACAGCACAGTAGAACCAACACCAGTTCCTACAAATGAGCTGATTCCACCACCGCATCTGAATCCTGCGAACGCCTTTTCCAGAGGTCAACAGATAGCTCTCACTCCCAAAAATTCAAGCTGGAGTTTTCCTTCGGGGTTTTGGTGGGGAGTTGCGTCAGCTGCTTATCAGGTCGAAGGCGCTGTGAAGGCGGAAGGGCGAGGTCCTTCCATTTGGGATGCTCTTTTGCATCGTGCTGGGGTGTCGGAAACGGAAACCAACGACAATGGAGACGTCGCCGGTGAACAGTATTATCTCTATAAGCAGGGTAAGTCCATCCAGTGCAATAGTTTTCATTTATTAAAATTGGTGGTAGATATTGCACGTCTTGCAGCCATGGGTGTGAAGGTATATTCCTTCTCAATCAGTTGGTCCCGAGTTTTCCCCTTCGGTAAAGGACAAGTCAATCAGTTGGCGCTTGATCACTATGACGATGTAATCAATACTTGCATTGAATATGGAATCGAGCCTCATGTGACTTTATTCCACTGGGACTTGCCACTCTATCTTCAGAATAGCTATGGAGGTTGGGTCAGTCCTCAAATTGTTGGCGACTTTGTCAACTACGCTAGAATCATCTTCTCGACCTATGGAAATAAGGTCAAGAGTTGGTACACTTTGAACGAGCCACTGTCTTTTTGGTACCTCTTTTCTTCGTAAATCCATGTTCGAGTCAGGCTAATTAAACGACAGTTATGACTACCCTCTTCCTGAAGGCTATTTTGGTTCCAACAAAACCATTCCAAGATATCAGGAGCCATATTGGTGCGGCCACCATGCCTTGATTGCACATGCTGAAGCATATCATCTTGCAAAATCTTTGGGTAACAATGGCACAATATCAGTCAAGCATAGCCGGGGCCACAAGATCCCTCTCACAAACTCAACCGAGGACGCCAAGGCAGTTACACGTGGTTGGGATTACTTTGAAGGTTGGTTTGCTGATCCACTCTTTATATCAGGGGATTATCCTCCTTCGTTCAAGGAATTCGTGGGGATGTTCCTGCCGGAGTTCACGGATGAGCAGAAACGCATGATCAATGGCTCAAGCGATGTATTCTGTCACGATTCATACACTGCAGAGTACTACTTTGGTAAGCGCTCTCTCTTTTGTCCCACTAGCTATTTCTGAAATCCTTTCTTTTCGTGAGCCATTCTGATATCCAAAACCAGCTCCTGAGGGCGGCGTTGATGCATGTGCTCAAAACACTAGCCACCCTTATTGGCCACTATGCTTCGGCTCACAATTCGATCTCACAGCCACTGAAGGAGGCTGGCCCATCGGCGTTGTGTCAGACCCATCTTCACCATGGCTTCACAAAACCACTGAATGGATTCCCGATCTTATGCACTTCATTCAAAACAGATGGAAGCCAAAGGGTGGCATTGCAATTTCCGAATTTGGTTTTGCCGAGCCTTACGAAGGCACAAAATCACGCTTGGAGGATGTTCGCTACGATTTTGTTCGAAGCGCTTATTTCAAGGACTTCATGGAGGGTGTTCTCATTGCAATCGATCAAGGTGTCAATATTGTTGGTACTTTGGCTTGGTCAAGCATGGATAATCTCGAGTGGAAAAAGGGATATGTGAGCAGATTTGGATTGCAGTAAGTGAATCTATTTGCGAGGTTTCTGCAGATATTGTTCTAATGGTATACAGATACGTTAATTTCACAACACAAGAGCGATATTACAAAGCAAGCTTCTTTGAGTACGTGAATATGTTCAAGCTGTATGCAGAAGATCCAGTTATCCCACACTATGTACCCTGAGTTTTGTCAAAGATGAGGGCTAAAAGCAGGGTTTATGAGAGAGCATAATTTGGGGAAAAAATATATTAGAAATCTATGGACATGAATCGATTGATGACAGGTCATTGAATTCGGTCATTCTGTAATTGGGTATTAGTGCAGCTGGCAGATTAGAACTTGTATATTCTTTAACCAAGCACTCGTTCTAAAACACTTTAAAGGAAGAACATGAGAAGATAAGACTTTGTACAGGTTCGGCTATTAAGCTGCTGCATCGTATATTCTTGCGTAACAAAGTTAATCCTAAGGTCGAAGAATGGAAGTTGATGTTCTAGGGTTTGAGATATTTGCAAGTGTTGTTAATAAAGGAAGGTCGTGTCAAGGCTCGAAACATTGAGGATTGCATTGTGTACTTGTATGGCTGATTCACTTCGAATACTTTACAGTAATTTAGAGGTAGATACAACAGGAGCGTAACGGAAGACTAATGACTGGTCACAAGGGGAATGATGTGTGATATCTCTTCGCTGTACTCTGATGAGAAGTGCCAAATTGCAGGTATACACCAGAATACGAACAAAATAAGGAAACGCAAAACATCGCATTTATCCAGTCACACCCCATTCACTGTCCCAGTGGACAAAAAGGTTGTAGTAAATGGCGCCTAACAGAAAAAAACACCTTGCTCTAGATACATACGTTTATTTAACTTGAGAAAATATCTAAAATTATTTTAACCTGATTTTTGAGTAATAGCCAATCCGACCGCATGCAGGTATTTTCAACTCGTGCCTCGCTTACCATCGGAGCCATCAGGACGTACGCATCCCCTCCCGATTTCTTCATACAAAAGTTGACCTTTTTGGTGAGGGCAGCCCGTGCGCTTTGTTTGTGCACTAAAAATCAGTCTTTTTGGCCCTTCTCACCAAAAAGCGGTACTCTTTGTATGGATTACATTCCTAATTGCCGGGACATCCTGATTTCCCCGTTTGTAAGCCAACGACCGATGGAAAAGATTACAGGAGGCTGAATCGTCTATTATACTATTACTTTCTTTACTCGTAGACATAGAAGCTAAACGTTTGGAGGAAAGCAGATAGAGGAGTTAATTATTGAAGTTGCTAACATTTTGAGAAGGGGGCGGCCAATCACTGCATCTCTCAGAAGCCATCACCTCGTAGTTTTCTACCGTAACAGCTCGGAGAAGAAGGCACCAACTCCAGTTCCCCAGATAACTCTTGTCGGTTATGGCATTGGCGAATCACTGATATTAATGCATCTCATCATGTTACGGACGTGATCACAGGTCACGAGGAGCCTGAGGCTCGGGAGCATTATGGTACTCAAAGCCGAGTGGCTATTTAGGACCACTCCTAGAGAACTCCCTATAATAGTAGAGTGATTAAGCGGCATTCACGTGGAGATGGAATCATTGTAGCTTGGCATGCCAGATAATGATTCACTCGTCGGACTTCCCATACGAGGTTTGCTAATTATAACAATTGTAAGAACAAGAAGATTCTATATAAGATAAAATTTGTTTCATTAAAGAAGAGTTTCGTGCATAACTTAAATTGAATATTTATTATTCTAATAACTATCTCAGACCGTCCCTGTGATATACCTATCTCTCTCGACGAATACTAACCTCACCTATCTGTTTACTTGCGAGCAAGCAGTAACCGTTACACATCAGGACAAATTTGCGATCTCGGTATATGTCTATTCTTATATACGCCAAACTTCTATCAGCCGTAACAATGCCAGCAGAGCGTTGTTGGATATCTATAACCTATGTACTCCTTGTTCGCCAAATTGTTCCGCAGACCGATTGATCGTGGTGGCTTTCGAGAATTCGACCTGGCAGAGCACCGAACGACACACATCCACCAACCCAAAACGCCATATTATCCTTCGTGGAATTCACCTGCACTCGACCCATGCTGTGGTCTCCGCCTTGCTGGATGTCGGGATTCTTAAGCTCCTTGCGTGCCCGGCGGGCGAGAGGTGGTTCCCTAAGCAGAACGTCAGAAGGGCCAACGGAGACAGGATAATTCGAGCTTCTTTCTTACCTGCTTCACAGGCGCATTGCCCACAAATGCTGCAGACCCAGCGGCGCTGCTGTAACCCCCAGATCCTCCCTTGAAGAGAGTCAGTGGGCGACACTTGTGATACGCACGCAGTGCACACAATTACCTACCGGATACCCACAGAATCCTGGATCTCCCGCACCAACGCCAGATTGTACCGTAGTGATAGGCATGTTCGATCGAGAGGAGATTGGAGGGAAAAGGTTGGGATGCAGAGGGAATGTGCGGTGCTGTTGTTGCGTTGCGTGTGGATTTTGCCGTCCAGATCGGAATCACACCCTCGATTTTGCCCAGTGACGTTGGGTCCCTCCTTCCTCGCCTTTGCGAGACTAGCACACAATCAAAGTTGGCATACTAACCCATTCTTCGGCAGTTATCCCCAGTACCTGAGTTTTGAGCGAATCGGAGGCGGACCATCGATTAGACCCAGTGGCGTGGTAGTGGTGGTGGATAGAGCTGTGTTCCTTCCAGAAGCCCCTGCCTTTGCTACACCTCCGAAAATAGCATAATAGCATGGCCCAACGCACATGTTGACAATTAGAACTTTCGTTCCCACAACTGAGGATTGACAAACAGCGCAGCTCTTCCCCCCGTCCTCCTCCCGTCCCCCCAAAAATCATCAGCTTGCGAGTAATGCCGAGCGAGGGCATGTCGGTCTCGTGACTTCCCGCCGTCGCAACTCCCATCATCCTATCTCAACACACAATTCAAAATTCCACCGCCACCACCACCTCCAATTTACAACACACTACTTACATCTACCTCTCCCTCCCCACCAGGTACATAATCCAAAAAAGATTGTCTGGGTATGTGTGTGTACCTTCTGCTCTCATGCTGCTCGATGTTCGTAAAGCTGCTATGCAAGCGGCCGCGACGATTGACGCTGACGGCGGGGCAGTCTGATGTCGCCTAACCGACTACGAAATAGTGTGAAGCCGCACAACCAACCAAGGACGCAGTGCAAGTATATGGTTCGTCGGGAGGCAATCATAGACCATCTGGAGTCTTCTCCGAGTCAAGTCCACGCGGAATACGGACACTCGCAGCTACGATGAGACTTCCTCCCTGGATCGACAACACTGTGGCTACGAACCGTCTTTCAGGTTCTGTCATTGGTCGTCGCTCAGGTTAGAGGGCTATCGAGGCTCGACTGAATACGACTGTTGGGCGAGGCGTGGGACCGTGTCCAGGGCACAGAACGCGAATGAACCGAAGATGCGATCCTATCTCGAACCTGCCTGTCTTGGTCCTTCGCAGACATCCCCCTGATATTTTCGCCCAGGTCCTTTGGTCAACAAACGAAATATGTCCTTGATGATGCGCATCTGTATGCATGGCAGTCCTGCGTTTTCATCGGGCGAATAATTTGCTGGGTGTAGAGATGTCTCCTTTGAACAAGATCGATGTAGTGGAGGTCCACGCTGGTACTTGATGGACAAGTTACCGAGCATCCGCAATGCGACGGGAGCAATGTCAATGATTCGATTGCAAGGCCTTCAGGAGCACCAAGATACTTCTGGAAACCATATGCATGGCAGAATTGCAAACCGTTGGTAGATCTCCCAAAGACGAGGAAAGTGTTTCCTGGCGGTTACGCTTGCGGATAGCTTCGCAGGTGAGAAAGGAGTATTACTTCGTTGTCATTTCTAGCGAGTATCCAATTTGTATTTGTCGGAACATATTCCCATGTCGTAGACGGAGAGGCAGCCTAGCACTGCCGACAAGTGTGTAGACACATATTCCGAGTGGGCAGCTGCAAGTGGGTGATCTGGTCGTTTGCATATTCGAGTGGACAGAGAGCGTCGATTGATTTGGATATCTGTTTAATGCTCTGCCGTTGCTGCTGCTATTAGTATCTCTACCAAACTCCAGATGCGATTGCATGTAGGAATCCAGAACGTACATAAGTATTGTATGGTTCGGTTGTAGGATAGGACACATTTGGTTGAACGAGGCTGGGTACCATCATGAATGCTAGTGAGAAGACCCATGATGAAGGTAGCTGGAATGCTCAGTGGTATGCTGTTGGCTGGTTTGAATGATGCGTAAGAGAATGGCGGTTCTTTCAGGACTTTCAATAAAACAGTGCGCTGGGTAATGAATGGATTGAAGATTGTCATACTCTGTATGCATTTTTGAAAGCCAAACATTGCATTGCAAGGCTATGTTGATCTCCCACGTGACACTGGTGTTACTAAATCGACCTTCAGAAGTATTTGGAGTGAACCAAAAAGTGGGTTCTTGCTTTGTCCAGTTTGATCGCATATTCTATTCTCTAAAATGCTACTTAATTTGTGGAGGAAGCCTCAACTAGCTCTTGTTTACTCGTCCTAATTGTTATTTTCTCGTCCTTGTTCAGTAACGAGGCTCAAAATCATCGAGTGCCTCATTTCCATTTTCGACGCACAACATCAGGGCGTAAGGGCGAGGGCGAAATTGAGGATGAATCTGAGACCTCAATAGACCAATCAAAGTGGCCAAATAGTGGAGCCCAGGGCGCCGCTTGGCAATAATCAGGATGGATTTTCAGGATGCCTGACCCAAGGCAACCAAGGCAACCAAGGCATCATGATAAAAATCCTGAGTTCAATCTCTGGCTCAACGAAGACCTCAACACCACATAATCATCAAGATAAAAATTGAGATGATGACTTATGAGATCTACCTATATTTTTATCTAATTCATAAATGTTTTGAATTCCATTTAGGGACTAGAAATCTATTGTACCTACCTAGAGGAATTTGACTGGGTTTTTGATGTTCTCAATTTTCGCTTAATATTCGCCCGCAGCTTGTTGTCTCGTCTCGTTCTCGTTGTCTTGTTCTTGTTGCCTCGCTAAGGCCGAGTTTGCCTGCGCAGTGGAAAAGAACGAATGAACTCCTGGTTCAACGGCCAATGACGCACACGTGACTCTTTCTTCTTGTTGTTTTAACATATTACAAGTAGGTGTGTCTTGGCTTTCTAGAAAAGTACAGAGATCGGGCGTTGGGGATGTCTCTTCCACATGGCATTTCCCCCAAACTCAGAGTCTGCCTTGTTGGCAATCAGCACTGTTGGCAATGCAAGCTGCACTGCGGAGGACACCCTTGAGATGTAAGAGCAACTAGGAATAAGAGATCTCTCTCTGGGTGTCAAATTCTATATAGCTAAGGCTTTTGCCACCACGTCCTGCTAGCCCCACAGTGATACATAAAGTTCTACTAATGTCTCAAGAATCTGTTCCGACGCTGAGACGAAATCATTCGTCTAATAATCCATCATGTATCGATCCGTACAATCAGGCGGAACAAGGCCTTCAGCTTGGCTTATGCGACATATCCGGTGCTAGACAGCCTCCCAAAGCGAGGACAACGCTCTCTTTACGCTCCTCCCTACACAGTTCAGACAGCACCTTGGCAGGTGGTGTGGTGGGCGAATCTTTCGAACTGCATGGTTACGATGGTGTAGGAAAGTCGCTAAGTAATGCAAGCCCACCAAACTACAGTCGTAACGTAATTTTTAGACGCTCAAACTCGGCCTTCAACATGGTCAGGATGCCTCAGTCGGAGAAGACATCTGTCCGTCCAGGAGTCTGCCCAGCAGAACTTACCGAGAGTATCTCCCGATGATTATCAGGCTGGCTACTCCCAGTTTCACACCATGTGCTGTAAGAGAGTTCGCTGTTTGTGTTTTCAATCATTGTTACTAATGTGCCCAATAGATGAGAGCCATCCTGATGGTTGGCCTAGACTTGCGGCGTTCATGGAAAGTAGTGACTCCTTTGCGATCTATAGAAAATTCGGTCTTTGCCATGCCAGACTACTTGCTATCCACATGAGTAACCTTACAGAAATGGAAACACAGCTCCGGGATCTAGATTCAAGCGATGAAAAGGGGGCGAGGCCACTAATTGGCGATTGAAAAATAGATACCACGAGGATGGACTTGATACCACGAAGATTGAACTTCAAGAGCGATTGGAGAAAGAGTTGATTGCGTATGGTACGTACATTTTGTGCCATCTGTGCCATCTGTGCTTACAAGAGTGGAAATCTAAACTTACATGCTCTTTAGATACGCTGCTCATCAAATTTGGATCCCTCAAGGCGCTGAACCAGACACCAGCACGAGATCACGACAGTCTTTTCAAATGGATCTGGGCAAACAAGCCGCTTGACGACCATGAATTCGACTGGATCTTTCACCCGGATGATTTTGTGTCTCTAGTTCCTCCAAGGCGAAACCGCTTCGAGGTTTTCATCCTCCGACATCTTGATGGCGGGCCAAATTCTTTTTTTAAGGCATGGGTACCCAATTTCTCAACCTATCCGAGTATTTCTAGATAGTCATCAAAGCACCTACTAATGCGCGGGTGGTAAAAGCGGTTCTTTAAAACGGGAAAACAGCTACAGAAAAGCAAAGACTCAGCGGTAGAGTTCTACTGTAAAGCCCGCATCAATATGTTTGCCCGCCTCATGGTCGTCTTCTTTGCAGTCCTGGTTTTGTTTATTCCCGTCATTCTCTTCCTCTTGACATCGATGAGTAGGGGGTGTATGGCTGTGGTCGTCCTTGCTTTCGTCTTCATCTTTTCCGTCCAAATATCCCTTCTCACGGACGCAGGTGACAAGGAAGTCTTCGTAGGTACGGCCACCTATTGTGCAGTATTGGTGACATTTCTGGGGAACTTGCAAAAGAACAATACCTGAACAGAGCCCGCCCCATTCCCCTTTTTGCGTGTAGAAGATGATAGTCACGATCGAGCCTTTCTTTGGTAGGAGAGCAATTAGTCGGATCCAATGATGTACGAATTTATGATGAATACGGCAATATATACACATCAATACTATCTTTCACTTGATACCTGCCTTGCGTTGTCATGCACAAGTTCATTACAGTGTTCGTACCCCACAATTGTGTTGCACGGAGACAAAGTGGTATGATAATTACGCCTAGTAGGCGTAGATTTTATCACGCTTTACTGTATATAGTTCTCTGCATATCTGTACCTTCCCGAATATTATCATTATTCTAACATGCACAGACAGATGGACATGTGCACTACTTGGTGACCAAGACCACACCGAGACTGTCCATGAGAGACACTACACACTTCAACCATGGGAATCGTAACCATTAAATCATTAGCGCTAACGCTACTCGGCTTAATCATAATCGTTTACAGCAGCCAATGAATTTATGTTCGCGATTGGCTTTGTTCTAGTTATCGGGTTTATTCTGCCTGATCAAAGCCTACCCCTTGTCAGCCTCGCCTCACTTCACATCCATCCATGCTGTGCACAAGCGCCACAGCCTTGCTGGACTCAGCCTGTGGAAAAGGAGGCCACAGGACGTTTAGTCAATTTGAAATGCAAGGTGCCCGCGCAGAGCCTCATTTGCCCCGATGACCGCGACATTGGGAGTCGACGATAAGATCACGTAACAACAATAAATCGATTCTCGATTGGCATGGATCGTTATAATCTGTCTAGATCCGATGGAGATGCATCCGATGGGACGAACGTCAGGGAGATCAAAACCTTGCCATGCCCTTTTTGTGATGCCACATTTCCTAGTCGCTCGAAGCTCAAGTCAGTCTCAACCAGTACGAATATCAAGTATGCCCTCGTTGCACTAACGTCGGAAATAGCAAGCATCGCAATGTCCACGAAAAACCGTACGAGTGTCTAGCCGACGAGTGCTTCGAGCGCTTCGCGCAGAAACAGACTCTCGATCGGCATACCCAAACCAAGCACGGAGACACGAATAATCCCTCGAAATATTACCACTGCACCGTAGACGGCTGCAAATACGCGAGCACTGGTGGTCGCAGGCCAAAAAAATTTCTCCGACCCGATCAGGTTAAAGAACATATAAAGGACTATGGACACTATGGTCCCCACTCCGCAAACGACCGGCCTAGGCGGCCTGGAGAGCCACTATTCACAGAACATATCATTTCAGCCCGATTTGAAGAATGGAATCTAGACGAGAACTCGGGTTATGAACCTCGACGTACAGTGATGTCTTACGAGTTCAACTCATGCAAGAGTAAAACCAAATTGTGGCATAGGGACGAAAATGCGGAGAGCCTTGTGCTTGGAGATTCCGCCAAGGCAGATTTTTTTAGTTGTGCGATAAGTGGTTGCTATTATGCATTGCCACCACCCGAAGGCTGTGATACCATCTTCTTCAGGACGACGAGGGCACTGCAAGAGCATTATCGGAGGGCGCATGGAAGTCATAACCTCTGCCTTTCGCCTGCAGCAGAATTGCAGGTGCCGCAACCAGAACGAAAGAGTAGTACTAGCAGTTCGCGATCGACGGAGTTTCTGGATTACGCTTTGGTGCCAGCATCAATCAACATTGACATGAAAAATTGCCAATCAGGTGCCCTGGGTCCGGTTGTTGAACAATTTGGTACGGTTCATGTGGATGAGGTAAACTGTTCCTGCATCAAATGCTATCTTGAAAAAAATACAGCTTCAGATCAGACCCTGCATGATTTTTGCATGGCAGACTTGGGCTATGAATGCCATTGCGAGTCTAGCTGTCGGTGCGATGGGTCTGCTCTGAGTCGCAGTGAAGAAATCTTCACCTCAACTTCTCATGGGACAAGCTCGCCCGTCATGCACCTGCAAACTATTACCCATTCTCAAAACCTGTACAATAATACTTCATTTTCCATTCCGGAGATCACGGGAGGTGATGAGAACTTCGTGTTTGGACCACATCTCAGTGGTACCACGCTTCAATATACACAGAGCTCGTCAAGGCCACGCACAGAGTAAGCATCTTCCATCCAACTCCCCCTGCAATACTAAAAAGTGTGTTTTTGCTGAAAGCAGGAAACTCTCTTGCACCGACCCTTCTTGCTCCAAAACCTTCCGCCGTAAAGGTGACTTGCAACGGCACCTAGACACCCAGCATGGCTCCCACTTTATCAGCTGTTCAGTCTGTGATCGGTCCTTCCGGCGGAAAGACAAGTTGATTGCGCACTTGCGCAAGTACCATCCCTCTCTGGACTCAAATCTTCACAGATACAGTTCTGTGCCCAGCGACTCCTCCGGCTTGTCAACTCTTGATCGACTGTCGGCTGGCTTCCCAGTGTCAAGAGATATCGCGCCAGGTGATACGTTAGTGACGCACAGTTCCAGTGCACCAAGCGGAATAGTATGGGACCTATCTGGCATGTCTATGTCGGAATTTGGGAGGGGAAGTGATTTGCTTGGAGGAATAGGAGAACGGTGGTCTACGAGTCCGCAGCCAATGCAGACCGATACCATTGAACCGTCCATTTGTGTTGATGAAGCCACGGCCTTTCAGGAAGGCGAACCTGAATTCCAAATATAAGGAATAAAATTTATTGCGAACGTTGCTCTAAGCGAAACGTACTGATCCTATCTCATATAATATATTTAATTCAAGTCTACAGGGCTTGAGAGCAACAGCACCACACATATTACTCTGTGGTCCACCTATATAGCCCTTCTAACCCGCCAGAAACTAAATGGTGCACTTAAACCCTACTATATGACCGTATCCTAAATGTTTGACGCCTTAGAACCACTCTTTCTCGTTAGTATGGTCTGAAACGTGAGCAGCCGCAATTCCAACCTTAAAAAAGGGTTGAGGTGCTTTTGCCGATGTATTCATGTGCGAATACTGCTCACATTGAAACCTTCTCCTGTGGATTGCTTCCTAGAATCATCACTGGGACAGCCACAAGAGCTTTGATTGCAACTCTGGTTGGAATTCATACCAAAGACGAGTTGCCAAAGTTGTTGGTAAACACTTATACGCATGCGTAACAGTGGCTGTAGAAACGGTGAGTCTCAAGGTGGTGGTTTGTTCATCTCTCCTATATTAAGATGATGGGAGTTAAGCTCCGTATATATAACTACTGGTGATGACGAATATCTGACTAAGGTTCTACGTGAGGCTCTGGTACAGTATTCCCAACAAAAGTTCTTGACCCGCGAAAGCATTGATCTATCTGCATTTGCTGCAAAGATCCCTCATAAAATGAGAAGGATGGAATAAAAATCAGCTAGAGTGGAATTGTTAGATGTTGGTTACACTAAGTGTACCTCTGTTACAATCCATGTGAAAGGGAAACAGTACCGTTACAATAAATAGGGACTCTGTTATCGTAGATATGATGTTTAGAGAGCAGGCTTTTAAGGAAGCTGGAAACTGCGGTACTAAATTCAGCTAATTAGCACCATTCGATTGGTCATGCATTATCGTGCTACCATCGTGATTCACTAAATACGCGCTACGCGTATTATCGACATTAGACTTTTGAGTTTCACTTGGCGGAAGACTTAAGTCTTGGCATGACGGACTGCAGCAACAAGAAGAGCCTTTTTAGTTGTTTCCATAAGCAGAATGGACAAAAGGTGCATCTCAAGCCATGGAAGTCAGCAACTGTGGACTTCAAGCTTAATAGACGTAATCTTAACTTCTGGAACACCACCGCTCAAGACTGGCAGATTCCTTTGGGAGAGGCGACAGTAAGTCTTGGATTTAGATCTCGAGATCTGAAAGCTGTATGCAGACGATCTGGTGACCCCACACTATGTGTCTTGAGTGTCGTTAACGATGTGCGTTGGAAGTAGATTTTCATGAGTTTTGAAAATTAGCCCAGGTAGTCGTTAAATTCTATATCTAAATCGACAACAGACAATGTAATTTCAAACCACTCAAAGTCTGCATGACTCTGCTCAAGAGAGATACTCAAAAATTCGAAGCTATCAATTGATTGATCCCTTTCATAAATCTTTGTTTCTCATGCCACATAGTTGCTTATATAAGAAAGAAAATAAAAGAAGAACCACTGAGGCTTTATGAGAGGGCATAAAGTCGAGAGAACAATGGGGAGTTATGCACATAAACTATTAAATGGCAGGCCATTGAAATTAATGCTTGAATTGTATACAAGTGATTGCTGCCGTGATAAGATGAGACATCTTTTATTCTTTGACGAGGCACTGGTTCTGACTTAATTTTGAGTGAACGATCGAAGCTCAACTGACCAGATATCTATTAGGCTCGGTATGACCTACCCGCCTCCCCAAAACTTATTTAATCAGCAAAATATTTCTCAAACATGAAAAAGCAGTCTCATCAAGTGTTAACAAATTATATTCCAATTGTCCAACTTCCGCTCAGTGCAGGATTTGAAGAGTGGTCCAGGACAACGTTCTAGCCATCCCGAAAGTTACAGGCCGAATGTGTGGAGAGACAGATCAGAACATTGCCAATTAATTGTTTGTTGCTGCAAAGAAACCGAAGATCGACCGGTACTAAGAATTTCCAAGTCCATGTCCTCGGAAATGCCGACGAGTAAAAAAGGTGCAGAAGTCTTGCCATGTGATATATCCTTGAAAATGGGCGCCAGATGATCATAACCTACCGAGCAATGACCAACCACTGTCTGATTTAACTTTCAATTTACAAGCGGCCCACGACTAATTGGTTGGTATTGCATGACAACTAGTTCATCCCATCCATGAAGTTTCGTATTTCGGGTTCGCTTGGCATGCCATCGTATCTCGGGTTCGCTTAATCGTGTGTATCCGTCCCATCAGGTTGCTCTCAACGATCCTAGTACATAGATGAGCTAAACCGACCCCTCTTAGAGCAATAGAGAAATAGGAAATCCTCCAATTTTCCGACTTGTCGCTGCTGTCATCACGCGAGTCAACTGTCGAATCTCGCCGTAGTATGTCCGACAAGCTGTTCCCCAGTGACGCCATTGGAGAATGGGGAGTTAAGAACCTCTATTTGGTCAGGGTAGCGACTAAATCTTGCATTGAAGAATGGGAATATGAGGGAAGCAAGCGTACACGCCACTACCTCGATCATTGTGAGCGAGGTTGAGTCTGTCCGTAGTCTCTCCGTGGTCTCCCCACAACTTCCCCATCATTTCTCTGCATTTCTCCATCGTCACTCCACAGTTCATCTCTAGCAATTTACTTCAACGTGGAGATTTCAAGCTAGGAGATGGTTCCGAGGTCAAGTAAATACGTAAGATTTTGCCTCAAGAACCTGCCGATGAACCTAATTTGCATGCCTATAAGTATGCTTGCTCTCACTTTGATAAATCATGTTGATCAGCACATTCATCAGGATACAGTCAATCTTCATAGCCATCATGAAGATCAGTACCACTGTCTTGCTACTTCAAGTCGCTGCGACTGCGGCCGCTGCGTCAAATTCTCGGATCACTGGTCAGTAGCTACCTTCCTTTTATTTGAGAAGCTCTCAACTCGATTGAAGTACCGAGTTATAGAATTTTATAACTAACCAAAATAGACAAAACGGACGTTGATCAGAAATGGGCAGCAGCAGTTCAATTGGCAAACAGTCTCGTTGCAAAGCTCAGTGTTGAACAAAAGACAGCTCTTGTGACAGGAAATGCTTCCGCTGGGGGATGTAACGGTAACATCGTTGCTGTGCCGGAGATTGGCTTTGCGGGACTATGTCTTGCAGATGGTCCTCTGGGGATACGAGCGGTTGATCTTGCTAGTTCTTTCCCCGCTGGCCTTACTATAGCTGCGAGTTGGGACAGAGATCTTATGTACCAGCGAGCTCATGCTATTGGTGAAGAATTCCGAGGTAAAGGTGCTGCAGTACATCTCGGGTGAGTAAACCTTAATACTTTGCCTTAATCTTATCGTTTGATCGTCTGCTAACCATTCCTGAATAATAGACCAACTGCTGGAGCCCTTGGCCGGCATCCTCTTGGAGGAAGAAATTGGGAAGGCTTTTCTCCAGATCCATGGCTCACAGGACAGGCTACTAGCATCACCATCAAAGGCGTGCAGGATGCTGGTGTTCAAGCCTGTGTCAAACATCTTATCGGTAATGAACAGGAAACGCAAAGAGGTGGCGCAATTTTGGCCAATGGCACGGAGGTTCCAGCTATCTCTTCGAATATCGATGATCGTACTATGCATGAGCTTTATCTGTGGCCATTTGCCGACGCAGTGAAGAGCGGAGTTGCAAGCGTCATGTGCAGCTACAATCGAGTCAACGGAACGTACGCATGCGAGAACGACAGACTCTTGAACGGCTTGTTGAAAAAGGAACTCGGCTTTCAAGGCTATGTTGTTTCCGATTGGTACGCTACTCATTCAGGTGTACCGAGCATCATTAGTGGCCTGGACATGACAATGCCTGGAGGAGTTGATACCGCATCGCAAGAGACAGCCAATTCGTACTTTGGTCAGAATATCACATGGGCCTTGGGTAATAACACTATGACCACCAGCCGCCTCGACGATATGGCTCGTCGTGTTCTCTCGTCATACTTTGTCTTGGACCAGGACAAAGACTTCCCGACCCCGGACCCCTCAAACTTCTATGTCCTTCTTCAAACGTATGGATTTTCGGCTGAAGCAATCGGTCTTCCTCCAGCCCCCCAGCGCGAGACGTCAGAGCGAACCATGGAAAGCTCATTCGTAAACTCGGCTCCGCAGGAGTTGTGTTACTCAAGAACACGAATGAAACACTGCCACTGAAGAATGCCATGAATATTGGAGTCTTCGGTAATGATGCTGCTGATGTGACTGATGGTCTTTACTTTGAGGGAACTCGACCTGGTGCCCCTGATTATGGTTTCGATATTGGAACGTTGTCTGTTGGAGGTGGTTCCGGCACTGGACGCAGCAGTTATATCATCTCTCCACTCCAAGCAATCCGAGAGAGAGCACAAAAGCAAGGCGCTCGACTTCAATACTACCTCAACAACAAATTCATTGCTGCAAATGATCTTGGCTCGCTCTATCCAGTCCCAGACATCTGCATCGTCTTCTTGAAGACGTTCGCAAGCGAATCAAGGGACCGTACCTCTTTCGAGAATGACCACAACTCGACAGTTGTTGTGAACAATATCGCCAATCTCTGTCCTAGTACCATTGTTGTTACACACTCGGCTGGAGTGAATACCATGCCATGGGCCACAAATCCCAAAATCACCGCCATCCTCGCTGCACTCTTGCCTGGTCAAGAAAGTGGTTACTCTATCGCCGATGTATTGTACGGAGATGTAAACCCATCAGGACGTCTTCCATACACGATCCCTGCCAATGAGACGGACTACGACATTCCAGTTGTCAATATTACCGGTCCAGCAGCTGAGGATGGCGCCAATTGGCAATCTAACTTCACTGAAGGACTGTTCATCGACTATCGCCATTTCGATGCAAAGAACATAACCCCTCTTTACGAGTTCGGTTACGGACTCAGCTACACCACCTTCACCATGGGGCAATCTTTGTCCATCAAGACAAGTCGTCAGATCTCTAGTGCGTTCCCAGCGCCTGCCAATGGCTCTGCACTAGGCGGGAATCCAGATTTATACACAACTCATATTACTGTTCAAGGCACCGTCAAGAACACTGGTAAGGTAGCGGGAGCTACGGTCCTTCAACTCTATCTGTCATTACAGGGCACGAGCGTCCCAGCAGAGACACCGATTCGAGTTTTGCGTGGATTTGAAAAGGTGCAACTGAAGCCAGGGAAGTCAGCAACTGTGGACTTCAAGCTCAACAGACGTGATCTTAGTTTCTGGAACACCACGGCTCAAGACTGGCAGATTCCTGAAGGAGAGGCGACAATCAGTCTTGGATTTAGTTCTCGAGATTTGAGGGCGACTGGGAAGGTGAAGTTGATGTGATGTAGATACTTCGTATCGAAATTGTAACCAAGACACGAATGAAAGAATTTTTGGACTACGTTTAGTAGGAAGAGAATTGTTTTTGGATATTGAAGAAGGCCACTTCCAACTATCCCTCAATGATTGTCTGATCAAAACCTGTGACCTATCTTGCGATGGTTTTCTCCACATGATTCGTGAACAATATTATGGTATAGTGCGCTGAGCGCGTCAAACTACTTTCCACGATAATGATGATGACAGACCAGTCTTTGTTTTCCAGGAACCATGATGCCAACATATATTGTTGGTTTCACCGGTACGTATACTTATTAGTAGGTTATAAACATAGTAAGTCTTAAGGTAGTAGTTTATCTATATCTAGTCTATTAATAGAAGGGGAGTTAATGCCTTGAGATTCAACTACATTTCTCGATTTCTCGTCTCAATAGCTGAACTTTTTAAGATTGCCACTAAGTAGCAGCTAGTTCATGATCTTGATTCTGACTGATGTACTTCGCCTATAATTTCCCGACCACTTCTCTTAAAAATTTTGATACCCTCCAATTCTTCACCTTTTTATTGCAACTTGGAATTACAACTCTACTTAATATGTAGTATACTTAAACTATAACCACAAACCAAAGTACACACAACCCATATCGAACCACACCCAAAATGGCTCCCTTAATTTCCCTCATTGCGCGCAAAGTCCTCCACACCGCCGCTTGCGTCAAAACCAAGACCTGCAAGCCGACTTGTCCCCAATGACCATAGGCATCGTCCTCGGTATCCTCCTCTTCCTCATCATCATGAGTATCGCTGTTCAATGCTTCGTCGGCGGATCCGAGAAGCTGGCCGAAGCCACAGACCAGATTGTGAGAGAAGGAGAGGAGACTCAGGAGAGGAGTGCGGAAAGTACGACGAGGAAGAAGATTGTGGGCGGGAGGTACGTAGGTAACACGCTTGCGAGTGGGAATTTGGTGAGATTTGGAATGCCGCATCTTGGTTAAAATTAAAAAAAATCCGTGGATAAGAGAGATAACTGTGATACCTTGCATAATTTGGTTGGAAGGTTGTGGATTTGTATTTGGAGTTGCGTATTACATTAAGGCGAGATAGGGAGAGATGCAAATTTGCTGTTAATTATCTCTATAAACCAGCGAAAAAAAACACAAGAATAATTAAAGCCTAACCCGGAGACGATGGCCAAGATATAAGGCGCAGAAATCTTACTTGCTTACCCATTCCCATTATGCTTGGAAACCAATGCAGGATTGTTTGTAAATAATTTTGTTCGTTTGTAACAGGTATGATCACCAAGAATTCGAGTGAAACAACCCATGTTTCCAGTCCAACGAATAAATTGAAGACCTCTAAATAGTTTAAATACACATTGTTTTGAAATTATGGGAAATAGGACGCGACAAAGCGCCATATCACATCCGAACATCGGCCATCAGAAACTTCTTCCTCAAAAAAGACAAAAGAAACAAATCGTACGATGTATCTGCTTCATCCAACTTCACCTTGCTTAAATGCGATTCCCAGAATTATAAAGACTACACAGGCAGTGAATCAGTATTCATGGCCGCAAGTCTCTCAACACTCAACTCGAATTGACTTGGGAACCAGTCTGATACCTTCCCTGGCAATCTTCCCGGCGTTGGCTTGGCGTCGACGTCTTGCTTCCTGAGTATCGTCAAGGCAAGCTTGACTCCAGAAAGCCATGCAAGGACCATTCCTGAACCATGGTACGCACCCGAAATCCACTCTCCGGGATTGTTGAGCGCGTCTCCAGTAGTGTTTCCAGCGCGCACCGCCCGCCCCGTGGTGTTCGCATCGAGTCTGCCGACCACATGGCCACCATCCAGAGCATACCCAATAACGCCCGCCCACAATTTCTTAACCCTCTTTCCTGGGCGCTCCGCTCCCCAAGAATCCCCAAAGGCCACCGGTAGAACACCAGAAAGATGGCTGGACAACAAATGTTCAGTCGTAGTATCATCGTCGTTCCCGAACTCATCTGATCCACGGCCATTTGATTGGTACATCACAGTGCCGGCCATGATTTCGCCGCCTAATTGTGATCGACTTGGTGGACCAGGACGCTGAGTAATGTACTCACTGCCGTGCCTGCTGATGAGGCTCCAAGACCTCGTCCCGTTAAGCTTTGGAAACGAAAGACCTGGTTGCTGCGCAGACATGTGATTGCGGACGGGGACAACTTTCTTCACTAGGCCAGGAACCAGTTGCGCAGCCCAAGCATTTGTTGCATGTACAATATGAGTGGCGGTGATGCTTCCTCGAGGTGTATTAACGAGGAATGGGTATGAAGGGTTGGACGTGGTAGCTATTGATACTGCAGGTGTGTTCGTCTCTATTGACAGAGATTTTGGGTATCTTGCAAGTAGAGTGGCAAAGCCAGACGTAACTAGGCGGAAGGGCCAAAGAGCACCTGATCTGTAGGAAATTGCGCCATTGACTGTGTTCGAGCATTGAAATTTCTACGGATGTTAGTATTGATGAAAGAGCAAGCTTGACTGGTGCAGACTCTCTTACCTCAGCGGCCGTCGTGTTGTCATAGACTGTTACACCGTTCCCAACTTCTGGCAAGTCTTTCTTCAATTCCGCAACTGCCTGGACAGCCAGCTGCCAAATGGGAGGATAGAAGAATAGATCAACAGTCTCCACTGCCCTAGCCTCTGCTCCGTTCTTCTTGCTATTCCACCCCTCAGCATTTACAACATCCAATAAGGCATCCAAATGGCTCAGCTCGAATTTGACGATCTTTTTCGCTGCCTCGGCGCCAAATTTGATTTTGTTCTGAACGTAATCCGCGTACGGGTTGGCCTTGATATGTCCTCCGTTTCTGGCAGTTGCCCCAGAAGTGATATTTCTGGCTTCTAGCACAACGATATTCCACTTCTGTCCCGCTTTTGGCCCCGCCGCATAAAGTTCCTCTAAGAGTGTTTTCGTGACACTCAATCCTGTAATTCCCGACCCAATTACAACGATGTCGGCCTTGGTGGGGAGAACCTTCGATTGGATGGTCGTTAACTCAGGGTAAGGAGGAGAAAACTCCCAGAATGGTAAGACAGGATCCGCTTTCGGAAGGCCAGGTGAAGAAGAGATGCGAGATAAAAGAGCAGTGAGATCATCTGCGCGGTCTTGTACGCTGTCTTGAGCGGATGCGGTGGTAACAAGTCCACCGATGAGAAGGCAGGAAGTGCCCAGAGCAGAGAGACTAGACCTCATTGTGGGATTTAGTCGCTTTATGTTCGATTCGAGTATCTAAAAAGGGTAAATGGAAAGAAGTGAGCGATGGTTGAGGAGTCTCTGTGGAGGTGACTCTGCGCCTATATATATATGTCATTGTCGAAGCGCAGGGTTCCGAGACTCACTGAATTTAGGCCCACAGCACGGATCAGTTCTATGCGATCATATGTTTAGCATCGCCCGTTTATTGCCGGTTCGGGATCGCATTTTATTTTTAATGCGGGAGTGTAATTTAAAAGCTAGTAAAAGTTACCCGAAGTACGACAAACCTCGTGTATCTCTTGAATATTATAGTGCACCTCAAACATCACTTGATGACTCGCCCCAAACTTGACACCTTAATATAATTTGCAGTAGGAAGACTCCGTCAGAAGCGTAACCGCCCTAACGCAATGCCTTGACCGGGTCAAGGAACACCACGAGGAGTATGAGCCAGTTACGAAGTAAACATCACGGCCAAGAAAGTTCCACTGACGACCAGAGCACTAAAAGCATTAGAATTGGCAAAGCTAAAGAAGGTTTGAATATAAAAAAGTACATGGGTCGCATCATAGAAGTAAGATTAGGTTAGCGCCGCTGTCATTGATGAGCTTAGAGTTCGAAGGAAGGTCGGACTACCTAGAATTGATCTCCGAGATATTCTTATGATATAATAATGAATAACCGACACAGTAGCGAATCCCTGTTACCCTACGTCTGGGTCCCTGGAGATCTACGGACTAATTTTGGCGGCACTGCCCCTTTTTCTTCTGTGCAGGGATCGCGCGATATATTCTCAATCGGGACAAGTCGCGAATCTACGAAGCACTCCATAGCTCCCGGTTATCATCATGCACTTCAATTCCATTTGAAAGCAAATGATACAAAATCCTGGTAGCTGTAGGTCTAAATTCTATGAGGTTCAAATCTCGGCTTTGCAGTCCCAGAAGTTCGGACGAGTCAGGTGGAGACCGTTTCGATTTAAACACAAGAGCTCACCCAGGTATTCTCGAATTTCTCACAACTGTTTCTCACCCAAATCATACCCAAAGTTCACTCAACCCCAAGTCCAATTGACTGTTCGCTTGGGTTTTTTTTGCTGCCCTGTTCATACTCCCGCACGGATAACTTTACAATCATGACGCAGACATGCCATGGTCAGTACCTGCAACTTTATATCTTTCACGCCGCCTCTCTAATACAGCTCTATCCAGCGCTCGAAGTCGACAAGACTATGTGGGACTTTTGCCCAAATGTTGCAGCATCATATATAATGATGGTGGTATTCGCTCTCGCAACATGTGCACATGCCACCCAAGCCGTCATATACCGTAAGCCATATTGTTGGACAATTGTAGTGAGCGGACTACTTCAGGCGATTGCATATCTTCTTCGAATCATCAGTATTGGAAATCCGACCAGCCTAGGGCTCTATGCAGGGTGGTTTGTTTTGATTCTAGTATATACAACACTCTCCCCTTGAAATGAGTTAGCCTTGCTGAATCTCAAAGATTGCACCAATCTGGACCAATGCATTCGTATACATGATTTTAGGCCGGATGGTCTGGAATTACACAAAAACTGGCAAGCTCTTAGGATTAAGTGCATGGAGGCTCGGGCAATTCTTCGTCGTTTTGGATATAATGTAAGCCCTTATAAATCCTACAAAGATGATGAACACTGATTTAAATGAATATAGCGCCGCAATTGTGCAAATCTATGGGGCGGGTACAGCTTCTGACATAAAAGCACCCAAAGACGTGATATTACGAGGTAAGTGGACCATGCCTAGTACATCTCAGGTCGCTGACATTGGGGCAAAGGATTGCATACTTATATGGCAGGCATTGGTTTCCAACAATGCTTTATATGCGTTTTCTTTCTATTCGCGATGTGCTTCCACAAAGAGATTCGTGGAAGTGCGCCAGGAGCTGACAAAACAAACGCGCTATCGTTGCTTTATGTCTTGTATATTACTGTTATTCTTATTAGTGTAAGTTCAATCCCACTGTCATGTATGAAAAAGCAGTCGTGAGGTTACCCGCTGAGATAGGCTTTTATAGGCACGAATTATCTTTCGTCTTGTCGAGTATTCTGGTGGTCTCGATAGTTCGATTCCACGACACGAAGTTTATCAGTACTGTCTCGACTCGTTACTTATGTTGATTGCGTCATGTCTCTTTAACATTGTACACCCTGGTCGGACGATGGCTGGAAAGCAAGGAGACCTTCCAAGTAAAGCGGAGAGGAAGTTACATGCAATCACCTCTCAATCTCGTGGTGACAGTATCTCCCTGTCCAATCAGGAAAATGCAGATGTATAGTTCTGGAAAATGGGACGATCAAGATGCTTTGGGTTTACATTTGTCAAGATAGAATTGTTTTGAATGCCGTTGACAGTTAATTCGGTAGATAAATTGGGTTTACTTTGACAAGATAGAGTTGTTTTAAATGTAATTGGTAGTTAATTCGATTTGATGATAATTAGATTCAAGAGTTTGGCACTTATGACCCAATTGCTTGCTACCTGGAAACGTGACTTAGAATTCACAGAACTAAGCTTCTTCAGATAATTTCTTGTTACCCTTTGCGACATAAATCCTCTACTTAAACGCATCCCCTCCAGATCACAGATTTGATAATATAATCTTACTGGTGTCAGGATAATTCAAAGTGAAATCAACTCTAAACTTCAAGTCCTGTTCAGGAATAAGAGGTCTACCTTGAGAGAAGGGACTCGATGCGATTGATTATTAATTATGTCTTATCAAGCATGCCTTCTAGTTTATATATGAGCTGCACTCGAACATGATCTCTAAGGCTTATTTACGACTATTCCAGTCCTACGAGACATCTCAATATCTATGGTGACTGACGTATCGATGTGTTGATGTAGGAGCGCGATTCAAAATGGGGAGGGATGGTCGTAGAATAAGACTTTTTCTGAGATGGTATAGAGTTTTTTTGTCAAGCTTCCTCAGCAAAAATAGAGGCAGTATCGAGTCATGAAATTTGTATTGCCTTCAGAGTGAGCGCGAAAGCAGACTAACTACTTGCTGCTCAATAATAAGTAGGTGAAGGACCCAGGCTACTTTGGCCATTCTCCACCGGGCCATAGTCAACATACGGTCGCCCCTCAGCCCGTCGTACCGCCTCCATCAGCATCCTCGCCTCAGATGGAACATTCTTCACCCGACCAGCAAACAACTCATCAATGGGTAATCTCTCACCGTAAAACCTTGCGTTCTCATCGTTTCTCTCAATGATAACTGTCGTGTCTAATTGCAACCCACAATAGACTCCTCGGCTTTTCATGTAAGTGAAAATCGGCTTGTTAGCTTTGGATACTTCGACCTCCAGAAAGCCTCCCATCCCAATTGGTCCTGCAACAGCACTCAACTCGCCACCGAGAGTAACGCGAAATTTGCTGAATGCCTTCAACGCTTGACGGCTGTTTATCACGACAACACAGTCGTAGATATCAATTCCAGCCATGAAACCAAGGCCCAACGTTTGGACGTGGATGCCAGAGGGTGGGGACCAATCACCATCCTCCTTCCGAGCAATAACCACCCCAGATCCACCAGCCCCAGACATCCAAAGCCCAGTTCGCATAGTTGTAAAGATGGCGAGTCCAACACAACGCTGGATCACTTCTGTTGGTATCTTGATCAAAACCGTTGGGTTGCCTTTTGGCCCTCGAGAGCCAGGTGTTATCGGTTGCTCCATATAGCATTCATTTTCTTTTCTCTGTCAGTGTATTTTCTCGAAATTGGAAAGTTCGCCCACATACTGGAAAAAGATGTCAAGATACGAGTGGCTTTATCGCACTCTTCGCCGAGTGCAGTCGGCCACCACGCTTCACACCCAAGTTTGTTTGAGAATCTGTTCAATGGACCACCCAACTTGTCAATCCCCGCCCAAGCCTTGTCTGCTATAGATTTCTTTTCAGAGCCGGAGGCGTTCTGTCCTGATGTCTCTGACGGCGGTAACTTTGATGATTTACCCATTGGAGGCGGTTGAAAAGCAATGAATTGTGGATGGTATGCAAGTGACTCTCCATAGAATAATCGCGTGCAGATATTTATGTATTTATATATTTCTTGCACTTATTTTAACCTTTAGCTTGTTGTTACAGCATGGATGATTTCGGCAGTTCCAAGAGTCGCAGTTCCGCGTGATATCTTGGTAAGGATCCCATTCCCTCACCAAGCCACCGCCGTGAACTTAAATAATCTCGCAAAAAAAGACAGTCAAAAATTCTATGGATTGCTCTCGAATTAGCCCGTGCGAGAGATGTGTAATACTGCAACGGTTCTGACCACTATATACTTAGATGGTACATGTCCGCTACGGATTCACGAGTTACTGAAACGACTATATATCAGCTGTAAGGTACTTGTCTCTTCTTCTCTTTCTCTTCTGTGGCCTGTAGGCTATAGTGGAGGAAGTGTGAAGAGAGGTTGCCTACAGGGCCTCACTTCTTACAATACAACAGTCATTTAAGCGACTAGTGATGACGCGTAAATAGTTTGGGGGTGTTCAGCTTTCAAAATAACAGTTGCAGGGTATTATAGCACATGGTCAATAGGTCATAGCATTGCGATATCGATGAGCTTAGATCGGATTTGCTTCGTAAACCCAATCTCTATCTTACACCCTTTCCGTCCTTACAATCAATGTCTAGCATCGCTCGTTTATTACTGGTTTAGACTTGTGTTTTATGTTTAGCGCGGGACCATAATTTAAAGGCTAGTAACAGTTACCCCGTTCCGCCCTTCCGCCCTTCCGATGAAATGTCTGGCATCGCGCGTTTGTTGCCGGTTTAGGCTAGCGTTATACGAGTATTTGGCGCGCGCCGAGACTGCGGATCAGGAACGGCCAAGGAATGCTTGTCTCATTTAGCCCGCCAAGCTCCACGTCAAGTTCGAAGACAAACCCATGCCAGAAGCCTTTTCCTTAGGCCACCGCGTCCTCTGGGACTTCTCGCGAAACTTGGGGCATTAAAAGCAATTCTAATAAACTTGAAGACACTTTCCCACAGAGACCCATGAATTACTCGGTATTGCTCAATATATAAATGATGATCTTATTGGGATCCTCCCAAGAGACCCTAGCGCTTAGCCTCGACCGAACGCCTTACTTCGAGTAGAAGGAGATGGGAGCTTTGTGACTAAGAATTTGTTTCTGAGAGGCGGTTTTGGCATTGCCGACCCGACGACCTTGACGGATGGGTTAAAATAAATACTCTTAGGAGCTCAAGTCAGGGGGGATGGAGGGAAAAAGAAAAAGAAATTGATACTATCGTCGAAGACATCATAAGTAGGCAACTGAGTTACGTTGCGTGCGTTCTTAACCTTGAGGCATCTGATCCCAGCTTCCCCCTTTTCCAAAAATCCGACGGGTTTCTAGGGCACTTCAACACGCCACGGTCTTATCCAAATAGAAAAGTAGTCGAAGATCTACTAGCGCTTCAACGCTGCATGATATTTTCGGAGGAGAAGGTTAACTCTTAGGTGTCAACACCGTTCATAAGAAGTGTCCTATCGTTTCGCCTACTGGCTTGCGTCAAGCAAGGGAAATGGCGGAAGTAAGTCAACTAATCCAACATCCGAATGTGGAGGAGCCGATCAGGAAATCACCAGTTGCAAAGAGGAAACCTCACAGAAAGAGTAGGAATGGATGCACCGAATGTCGACGCTCTCGAGTGAAAGTAAGATATCCAGTCCATAACTTTGTTCTTCCTCATCTTATTTACTTTTTGCGCCCCTATCCCTCGCTTGCAGCAGCCAACACAACAATGAAATTGACTCAGCTCTCTCGCTAAAACAGAGGAAATTGCAACATCAACATCAACATCAATATCAACGTCAAATAACATCTTTCCAGCGCAATGAAACCAAACCATCCTGTTCCTACTGCATTCGCCATTCCGTCGAATGCAGTTTCCTCTATACCGCACTAAACTTCGTCCCGGCCATCTCAAGCCTCCGACGAACGTCGAGTCCCACCCACCGCTCCCGTGGAACCACACCGGGAGGAGGGTCTCCCTTCCTTGACAGTGGGACTCCCGCACTTTGCACCAAGCTCCAAATCCGTGATTTCGACCTCCTCCTGCAATACACGACCTCCACAGCGCGCCCCACCTGCTAGCGATACCCCATGCGCTACCAAATCTGGTCAATCAAACGTCCCCAAAATAGCCCTCGAGCACCCGTTCCTAATGCCCGGCATCTTCGCCATTGCCGCTCTTCACCTCTCCCATCTGAACTCTCATCGCCATCAAGAATATACCATCCTAGCCGCCAAGCACCGGAATATGGCGCTGCCCTACTTCCGCGCCGTCCCCGAACCAACCCGGCGGAATAGTTTTTTCCGCTCCCCGAAGTCCCGGGAGCAGCAATATTACCGAAGTGGCTGCTTCTACTGCGTAGAGTAGATGCCATTACGAGAACTAGATGTTATCTCTCCGAGAAGAGTTCTATAGAACCATTGGTTGATCTAAACCAGTTCCAACATTGCGTTCTGGACCCTGAAGATGAATTACCTCCTGGCACTCTCTTCAATCTTCAGCGTACCTAACAACTGCTCCCTCGAACGCGTGGAAAAAATCGAAATCTACCGCGAGACATTGTCGATCCTAACTCATTCCTTCAGCCAACCAACAACTCCGTAGTTGTCTTCAAAGCCAGGGACTGACGACCACAGGATTAGAGATCATTTCCACCGGGTAAGCACCCCACTCAGAATACGAAGGGAAAATGCTCAGTTCTGTCACTTTATTGCTTCCCACGCAAGCTTGATATCATGCGCGACCGTCAATGACACGGAAAATCCTTTTGCTGCTGTAGCATGGTACAATCGGATTATTCTCTGCCGGTCGCGGATTGAGCGCACTTCGAGTGAAATGCAAACCAGTAATGGCAAGAAAACGACTGCACTCAGCCCCTCTGATTGCAGCCCCAACTCTACTAGGTCTAATGCCGCCAGCGCATGTGATAATAATGCCGCCTCCGATAAGATCGGTAGGTCGGACGCGACGGT
The DNA here is from genome assembly GCA_031472005.1 of Tetracladium setigerum. Taxonomy (NCBI): domain Eukaryota; kingdom Fungi; phylum Ascomycota; class Leotiomycetes; order Helotiales; genus Tetracladium; species Tetracladium setigerum. The sequence continues at coordinate 1,837,996 of PZJY01000011.1, read as the reverse complement.
TGTCCACGCAGGGTCTATGAAAATTCGTGATAGCGAGATGATTATGCAGTGGTAGGATGCAACAGCTAGCAGACCAGGGCTAGGTTTTCGGTAAGCTTCATAGATGGAAAGTTGACGCTGTATATCGGCAAGGTATGTACGTATGCTTAGGCCGCAATTTACAATGGCACAGCCTTCAGTTTGGGATTCACTTGGAGTCGGGTTGGCCGAGTCTCTAGGGACAACTATAGCGGGACTTAAATCCCTGACTATTACTGCTGTGATAGCTCTCTGCTTAAGCCACTCACGACATCTGGCGCCATTTTATGTCAGCTCTGGCTCAATTTGTTGTATTTAGGAGAGTATAGATATGTAATTACCGGCAACTCAACCTCGCAACATGTGCCGCGAGCTCCGTCATATACTGAAACAGCCTCTCCTCGAATTGTTCTGGCTGGTGCATTGTAGGGAGCCGCATAACGCCTGGTAAATGGTCCATCCATGTATCATCTGCAAGAAATGTGTCCTCATCAAATGAGAATGCGTAGGATACCTCGAGCGCTTGGTAGAATTTGAACACGGAGTTTGCCACCGCCCCTTTGAAGAAGTCCGGCCCGCGCTTCCTTACTAAGGGGCTGAGCTTTTGGCGCATGAACAGATAGTACCGGTTGGCCGTCTTATCAACCATCAACTAATAAGCCAGCTTAAGCATAGGCCCGTTCAGTCAGGTAGACTTTGGTCGACATACCTCAAAAGCCGCAAGTAGAAGAATCGCTAGCAGCACGGCATCAGTTTGAGAACTGATGTGCTCATGTACAAACTTCGTCAAACTTGAAGTGGCGGCATGATATGACTTTTGAGCATCGCGAAATCTTGTCTTTCGCTCATCGTGAAGAGTGCTCCGTCTACCTTGGTATACTGCCCCAATGGCGTTTACCACATGGAAAATAGCTTCATGCGAGAGAGCAGATCCAATTGATTCTCGTGACAAGCACTGGAATATGCCTAAATAATCAGGGCAGGCGAGGGCTTTCAGGCAAACTTCTATGTAAACGGGTTTATGAAAAGCAGAGTCGTTCGAAACTGTGGGTGTTGTATTAATGACAATCAGACCAGAAGCCTTTGCTGGCGTCTCTGAGCAGACTAGTAGTCTCTGGCGACAGGAATTGCAGGGTCTTCCACCGTGACACTAGAAATAGCGAGTAATACCAGTTAATAATTATCGATACCAACTGATTCCACGGAAGAAGGGAGAAGATACTTTACCTTGACGTGCAATCGCTGGCAAGAGACACAGCGCTTGGTTCGGGTCCGGCCATCAAGAGGGCCACATGGCCGAGTCCTAGAGCTGCTCATGATAAGGATATTTGTTGAATTTACTAGGTAAAATGCGCTTCGATGGTAGATAGGGCCGGCTTTATGTATAATAAATTAAGATGTTGGAGTCCTGGGTACATCTAGATCCATGAATCAAGGTTTCATCACGTGATTTGCCAAGCTGAACGCCAAAACGCGCGTTTCGTCCTAAATAAACATATCTTTCCTCCATGTCAGCCGATTGGTGAGAGGTCTGGTGGCGCCAGGCTTGTCCAAAAATCGCTCAATCCGCTCGAAGCCAGAAACAAGATTGCTAGTGCTTTTTTAACACATTAGAACTCTATACCACGACGGATGATCTGCGACTAAGAATTCCATTGGGAAACCCGACGTCCTGGTCCTGTTCGGCTTACCGGAGGGCATTCGGACCAAAACTATTGGTTTGAATCCAAGTTCAGCTCTTCAGCCACCTAATTACCGCAGCAGCTCGCAGAGTGAGATTTTAGACAGGCTCTGTGAAGGTCGAGTTTCAGGGATATTGCTGACTTTTCAGGGGTTGGAAAATGCCTTCGGAGAGTTCGTCGTACGAGGAACGGTACAACAGCCCTGGTGTCTCATTCGGCAGACTGAAAGAGCTGGTCTCCAAGAGTTATACTCAACAACTGCCCTCCTTAAATTGGTCAGCGACAGAACGGTTTCGGTACTATTGTCACAACCACCATCAAAAACCATCATCAACTACCGCTTTTCTCTCGATTTCTCTTCTTGATAGCTCAAGGACTCATCTCAAGTTGGATCATGGACCCAGCGCCAAGCACCGGAAAGCCAATACTGACCTGCTCATTCATTCTTTCCCGCAGCCATTTCAACGTTCAAATATTCCCATCTTGGTTACCTCTCGTTCCTTCATTCCTCTCTATCCCAAGTAGAACCCGATGCGTACTCTCATTTTTCGACATATTGCCCTCGCTGCCTCTCAGAATCTCCTCATTGCAAGTCTTCATCGTTGCAACTGAAATTCGTGATTCGGCACAAGCCCCGCCACGGAAAACTCCCGCACGAAGTGAAAGCATCTGTACAGCAAGAAGACTGGTTGGGCCGTGATATTCTTGAATCCGAATTCTTATCTCAGATTTTCCTTGGGAGAGCGTTGACGAGAGAATCTGTCACAAACATCTTGCGTCCGACCGAAGAGGTTGGTACTCAACCGCCCTTCCAAACTCAAGCTCCACAAGATCTTCTTCCCAATCTCAATTTCCTCGAGCAACTTTACCCAGGCAACTTCTTTCTACCCAGCAACTCCTTTCAACCCTGCAACTCTGCCGCCCCCTCTTCTCCCCCCTCCCATCACCCAACTCACCAACCGCCACATGTCTTTTATCGCCTACAGGAAGCTCATGAGGTAATCCGTGTCCCAACTCCGAAGCTTGAGAAGGCTGGTCGGGATTATTTTGACGTCGCTTACGAAGTAATAATGCAATATATGCGAGGAGTGCGAGGATACCTGCTCCAATTACTGAACCGATACCTATGCCCACCTTTGCGCCGGTGGAGAGGCTGTTGTTTGATGCTGGTGGTGTAGAGGTATTGGCCGCGGAGGATGGAGAGGTTGAAGATGGGGCAGGGGAGGGGGTTGAAGAGGGGTTTGATAAGGGAGTTGAGGATAGCTGTGGGAGTTAGCATGCGGTTCAGATGTGCAACAGGATTTGAGTGGAAACAATGGAAGTCTTACAGGTAAAGATGTTGAACTCCCACCAGTAGTCGTCGAACTCGAACTACTTGCGGTCGTCGACGATGATAAACCACTAGCTGTTCCACTCACGGGAGCTCTTATTGTACTCGAAACCAGGGTTGACGACGAGACACCCAAGACTAACACCAATCGTTAGCCAAATCTATAGCCCAGAGTAAGTACGGACCAAATTACGTACGAAATGGTGCACAGGTAGACTGCAAGGCTTCGTTTGTTGCCAATACATCGGATGCACCACAGGCTGCAATAATACAGTTTGTTAGGGTGGCGATGCTGCCGGCCTGAAAGTTGTCGATCGCAACACAGAGACAGGAGAGATCAGTGGTGGAGCAACCGGTAGCTGCAATTGCAGTTGTAATACAAGTTTGCTATATTGGTAGATTTGTTAGTCTATTCTTGTGGCGTTTGGGGATTGGAGTACTTGCTGCACAGCTTGGAACCTGTGGTCCACCAGCAGTGGTGGGAGTGGTGCTCCCTGTAGCCGCGGCCGGCTGATCTTGGATTACAGTCAGTTGACTCCTGACGCGAGCGACCAGAAGAACCACGATTAATAGCGAGTTCCTGGGATTAAGCAACATTTTCTGGGATCTGGGAGGCACAAAGCAACGCAGCAGGTTAGCTGTGCACCTCAGAAGTTTGCACGAGGAATTGAGGATTCCCATCATCTTATCACTTTCTGCATCCAGAAGTAAGCTAGGCCTTCTGTTAAATACGAGGCGTACAGAATGACCTCTGATTCGGTTTTCAAATAGTGTATTCCTGCACGAGTTTAGCCGCATGTTGGCCGGCTCCAATCACCACTGCCTGCAACAGTCGGCCTAATTGTGTTGCGACCTTATTGTGACCTCCCGTCTCTTGGAAGTCACGAGACTCTAGTGATGTTGACATGGTGTTGGCATCTAGATCTGGACTAGACCTTTTTAGTCGTTCATTCATTCTTGAACATCGTGCTTCCATGGAGAATAGGAATCTCCTTTTGAGGTATCATACAACGGGACTTATGGAAGCAAGATTTTTGATTATGTTCAATACATCTAGACATTCGGCTTATTCTCTCGAAACTTCTCGACTCGTGCACAATTTTGTCGTTCAAAGATGATTCCTGTCGTCGAACTTTCAGAAGATAGCAAGTACTTTCAGATCTCTAAAAGGATACAGATATCGTTGATAACAAGACAAAGTGAGAGGATGATAGGGTTTTAATCGATGAGAATTTCCAGTTGAATCGATGTCTTCGATGATCAAGCTGGAGCAATTCTTTGAACCATCCATGTTATACAGTAGAGTATGTACTTCTATACTCGTTCTTTTGGGGTTATTGAACCAGATCCCAAGTGGGTCTACACGAGATTTTGGACATTTAATTGACTTCGTATTTCAAGTTATGCCAGGCTGGTTTCTTGCAAATCGAACAATGCTGGATCTTGAATAATCCGCCAGCATAGTTTTATGGACTCGATGGACTACTCGTAGACATCTGATCGAGACAACTTCGCTTTATATAAAGGGACAGTATTTCTTCGAATTAATTCACTTCAGCTATCTCCATCAACTACCATCCTTCCTTCTACCTTCACAATATCGCCTCGAAAAGTTTTCTATCCATCATGAAGTTCTCTAGTATCAGCTTCAAGCTTGTGCCTCTACTTTTCGCACTTGCAGCTGTCAGCTCCCCAGTCGTTAGAGAAGATAAAAGACCAGTTATTGATGTCAACTCGCCTGAGATGAAGACTTTTATTGCTGAAATGTTGAAAATCGATCTGTATATATCCTATGAAACAACCTACTCAAGACCAGCAAACATCTACTGAACTCATTTCCCAGCTCGACGATCCAACCCACCATCACTCCAGACTCCGATATCTTACCTCAGGAAGCGAGTCCATCTTCAAGATTCCTCAGGGGTCGCGCTCGCATCTGAGAACTCCACGGCACCGGCTTGGAGAAACGCCTCCATGAAGCCTGCTTCGCTTCGCCATCTTGGGTATCCGGAGACCAGAGGAATACTTACTACAGCTACTACTGGGGCGCCTCCAATGCTATCTTAACCTACGGCAACCATAACAACAACCTTGGCCTGCGAGGAGAGATGATGTGGACCTTGGGATCACTCATCAACAAAGTCCGCAACCAAAGCTACTGCAACAACGCTGTTTGGACATGGGAGGTGTCGCCAGCTTGATGAACGTTAACTGATATGCCTGTGGCAGCGCTCAGGGCTGGGACTTTTACACCGTACCCGGCACGTCCTTCCCGAATTACGAACTCATTGTCACTGTTCGTTTTGACGGGATTGAGCTCCCAGGATATACTCCTTCTTGCGGATAAGCGGAGAAGGGAAAAATACAGTGGCAGCATTAGGTTTACAATGGTAGAGGCCTGGGGTGGGTGAGATCGCTGACCAACCTGACTTCAACCTATTGGGCTGCTGTTGGTAAGCGGGGATTAGCGAAATGGGTTTAGTCAGATGTCGGATCTCAATTGTTACCTGAACCCTTTTTCTTAGGGAACAGTGGACTTGAGTTCCTTTACTCCACTTTGTTTACGCTCGCGTAGATATTTTAGATTTCGCTTAGACTTGGGGTGGAGAATAAAATATTTGCAATTCAGCGCATACTTTCCGTCAGGATCTCACAGCGACTCTAACGGCTAAATTAAATCTCATGATATTGGCGTGGGAAATTTGCATTTCTCTATTTTATCGCCACTGCACACTCAGAAAGGCTTACTGCTTTCACGGCCGCACGAAAACCTCCACTCACTTCAAGTTTCTATTTCTAAGCCACCCATAATAGTATTCACTCTTCCACGCTCACTGTCGTCCTCCCCGTCTTTGTATTTTAATTCCGTTTAATTCCCGATCTCTATGATGTTACTTCTCGGCCACTCAATCCAAGTCGTCCAATCTCCCTCTTCTTCCCCAATCTCCGCTCTATATCCCTCAAAATTCTCTCCGCCTCTCCTTTCATATACCAACAATACTCACATCTCTTTATTCCTGGTGTCACGAACGCAAGCACTACCAAAGCTACCGGTCTTCTCTCCTCCAATCTCACCCAAAACTCTTCAGATATGCTCTCAGGCCACATACTCAAGGCAAACCTCATGCCTGGACCGGGAGAGGAAATCACGGACGGTGCTTGAAAAGGCAATGCATATGCCCGGCGTAGGAGAACAATTGCATCTTCGTAAATGAATCTTTCAGAGTCAGAAAGTAAAGTGGTCGCGGCAAGTTTTTGGAGAAGGAGAGTGAAAACCCAGTCTTCGTTGTTTTGGGAGGTGTCGACGCCAGTTTCGCTGGTATTGGTGAAGTCGAGTAAGACGTCTCGGTAGCGTTTACTATCCTCGTTGATTAAGACTTCATAAGGGTTCCCTCTGCCTGCTGTTATTGTTTCCTCGGAAGTGTGTATTGTGATGTCAGTGCTCTGGCAAATACAATTAATTATGAGCCCCATATGGGAGAGATGGGAAACCAGTAATACGAAAAACACGAACCTTCCTGACCTGTTTAACCAAGGCAATCCACTGCGGCACACCGCTATTGCCAGTCGGCACGATAATTGAGGAGGCCGAGATTATGTTTCCGAACATGATCATGGCGTAGTCGTATTTCTTGAGTTGGCCATCGTCAGAGTTGCTAATTCTGGCCTCCTCTTTCTCGGCAAGAATATGTGAGTATTCCGTTAATCCAGCCTCCTGGTGTTCAGCAGCTAAACTCAAATAATTCTCTCTTTTTCCCTGCTCGATTTTAGGTCCAAGAGACAAATGCAACGCAGCACTGGCAAGCACAACGTGCAATAAAAATGGAAACTCAAATCCCAATTTCGGGATTTCAATCTGCCAAAACTCGTTATCATGATCACCGTTCGGCATCTCCGTGAATCCTCGGTATGAACTGGTTGTCCATTGATGGAGTAACTCAAGCTCGGAGCGGTTGAGAGTACTCTCTTCCGGAGATTTTTCTTGGGGATCTGAGAGTGGAGTAAAAGATTCCTTTCCGGTATTGGAGGATTCAAATGTGTATGTACAAGTTTCACCATGCTGGACGCAGTGTATACATTCTGGTTCCTCTTCTGTGCACTGTGTGGTTGTTAGTACCAGACAGGCGGAGGGAAAAGTAAGTGGAGGATACTTTGATATCCAGATCTTTGCACTGGAGACAACCGGCTCCAATTTTGTGATAATATTGCATTTGAATTTTTTGGGATGTAGAAAACATGCCCTTTCGTGATTTGACTCGTGGGGCATAGGTATTTCAGTCTTAAGTTAAGAAAGTGCATACTTTATATTCAAGTGTTGGTTCGTCTTAAGAATGGAGTGGTAAGGATACGGAAAGATGATTTCGGCTTCAAACGGACGTGGAAAATGAAGTCGTGAAAGTGATGATTCATTATCTCGCGAATATATTTTACAATTGGGGCTGTACTCTCGTTGTGCAGGAAGTGTTTGGGTATGTAAATCTTGGAGCACTGGGGTATCTTCCAAAGTGTGGAGAGCTTACAGGCAGGCGTGGGCTACCAACCAAAAACCCGACCGTACATTGATCCAATCGGTGCCTTTTGGTTTCCACGTAAGCCTTCAGCCCCAATGCATATGAACAACAAAAGCAGGAGACAAACTTCTCGGCTCTCATGGCCGTTGGATTTGGATTCCAGGTTTGACAACGTGACGTCGCGTATAATCGTTGTGGGACCCCCTGTATTTAGGGAATAATGCGTGCATTTCATCCCACGAATCGTTCTGCCAAGGGCCCCATCACCTGTTTCGTTACGAGCCTCTTACCCATTCTTCTAATCCTTACAATCATCCAGATGAGGAATGTTAGAATGCAGTAAATGACGTCAAGGATTAGAGCTTTGATTAAGCCTATGAGAAGGTCTAAATATTGTTGAGCGTGGAAGAAATGACCCCGCAACAATGGATTGTTGTCCTTGCAGGGCTCGTATTAATGGTCCAATCTTCTATCACCGTTTTTTCAGTGGAGCTTGTTCAAGTCGAGAGAGTCTCTTTCTCATGTCGTACACCAGCTGTACGCTTACATCGCCCAAGCTCTCCTCGATATGTTTCGCCACCTCACTGTCCAAAGCAATGGTAGATCTAATGGATATCTTTGATAAAACACTCGCGCCAAATTGTCCATATCTCTGCCAAAGGTTTCCAATCAAAGAAATGCGCGTGCGCAGGAGGAAAAGCAGCAAGAGCGAACAAAAAACTAGATTGTGTATGGTAGTAATCGTGAACACGGATGCGAGACCGTAACTTCTGGTTGGTATCACGATTTCCGTGAACGATCTGGTTACTGCATCTTGTTGTATATTAAATTGCGGCAGGAAATCGTAATAGGCCATCTGCGCCAAAATTGTCCATGTCGCTTGCAGCGCGAGAGGAAGACTGCCAGTTGACTTGAAAATCCCTTGAAAGACCGCCACATGTCTTTCATGTGCCCTCAACGTAGCCGGATCAAAAACTTCACAATAGCTGCAAAGCGCCATTGAAATGTCGTTTCCAAATCCTTGGAGCAATCCTCCGATGAGCAGATGCAACTTGAAACTGACACCGGTGAAATCCATCGTGTCAAGCGACCCTTCTGTCCAGTTTGACCGGGGCGAAAGGTTGAAAACTCCCCTCTCCTGAAGCGAGTTTCTATCCCATGCCCCAGCGTACAGCTTGCTGATCCCCGATACGTTATACTCGGAGAGCTCTGGATTCCATTTCGCAATGGGCTCCGCCCTCTCGACTCCCTGCATCATCACCGACGGAGTAGTGACCACCGCGGAAGACGCTACAAAGAAACTGAGAGCAACCGAAAGCTTCGGGCTGTCTGGAGAGGATGACAAAAACCAAGGCTCTGAAATTGTGTCTTGCCAATTCATGTTCTTTTCAAAGCTTCCGAGCCACTCCTGAGAATTCCCAGTGGTGTTGACGATGAGATATTACCATGCACGTCGAGCAAGCTGGATATCTGCATTGAGAGGCGAATCCATGCGAACAAACGCCTTAGATACATCAAAGATGTCGCAAACCGAGATGGCCCACTCCTTGTCGGAAAGGCTAACATCTGGTAAGGCTAGCGAGCAGTTGATTCGCATCCAGGGCCTGCTTTTCAAAGTTGGCCCCGGAAACGGTTGATTTCATCTATTGTATATGGGACGGTAGCACTACTCGGAAGCTACCATGCAAAAAGACCGATACTGGTAACGTCCCAAAGATCATGCGAGCCTTCAATTCAACCGGCATACAGGAGAATCTAGTGTCAAGGATCGTTGCATAGCCTTCGTAGGATTCCAGGAGACTCCGTTGATTGGAATCGCTGATGGGAGGAAAGGAACGCAGAGTTGGCCCGGCATCTAGTTTCCAATCTTCACGGTTCGCTGGAGACTCGGATTTTTCCGCAAATACGGGGTACTCGTCTAAGCTAGAAAACCAGTACTGCGCTCCGATATCAGGAGGCATAACGACAGGAACAGTCTTTCCCACCATCATGGCCGATTTTTGAGCTTCATCAACAACAAATTGAGGGGCCAAGTCGGAGACTAACAACGTCGAGGCTAGTTGTGATGCCATTGTCGTTGCTACCAGAGTAAGCGCACACGAATTATATATAGCATTGGAACGAAAGGTGTGCCATAGGTATTGCAGGAGTTGGTAGGTCGACGCGCCAAAACCTCGCAGTGTGAGCATCAACGGCGCAAATCGCAATGGAACTGTCGACCTCTCGAGCGAAAGGGCCGCAATGATCGAAAATGCGATGCTTGCCTGTAGAGCCATGGTTGTGCGGAGTACTGCTGTGGAGAGTGTGACGGAGATCGGAAGAGACCTAGAGAGCACGACACGGCGCCATAAAGTAGGTTGTAGTGATAAGGGCTCCAGTGACCATGACCATAGAAAGCCAAGGTATATCAGTACCAGGAGGCTGGCGAGCGAGCTTCCGGAAATGATAATCACATTCCAGAATCCGACTTGTTGAACCCTAGAACGAACGAATGGTGAACGGCCAGATGAGTCTTGCATTTCGGGTTCCTGATGTATAGGTGCGGGGGAGGGCGGCAGAAGATGTACATCGTCTTCGCTTGAAGTCCATTAGAGTGTTGACATTGTTGCTAGCACTTCGAATAAGTGCAAGCACGGTTCTAGGCCCCTTGAACTTTTGTCCCAAGGGAAAACTTGTTATCACAGCGGGGTACGTCTAGAGGTTTTATAATCCGTATATGGACCTTGATTAGGATCCAAGTTACCCCGTGGCTTGATCGAAAAGTCTTGGAAGTAGAAAAAACTGTACCCTTGGACACATTAATGTATTGCCTTGGACTTCTTCATTTCAAAGGTGGCGCTATTCTCCCGTCTGTCGTTTTGTTGAACCAGCGCCATTATCTTGGCAGCTGAACAAATGAAAGATCCCATAGTGTTGTTTTCTTGCGGCCGAAATATTGAAATGAGTTGTTAGGTTTATCAATGACCCTGCTTTCTAAACTAGAAATTAGGATCTATTACTATGAAAATACCAGGGCTGAAAAGCCACATTGCATTGGGTAAAAAATGACAATGCCAAGTTACCAACTGTATTTGCCGTGTTTTGACAATCCAAACCAATCAAAACGTAATACGAACTGAATTATAAGAGAAAATTATCTGCTTTTGAGTACTGAAAGGAGATCCAATCCTAAAATTTCTGCTAGCAAGGGCGTTTCTTATGATTTCGCAGTCAACACCTACTTTGCTAGACCCAAAGACGAAGAATAAACGATGTAGCTAGTCAATCACCTTCAAATTCACGGAGGGCAACGATTGAAAAAGAGGAAAAGGGGGAAATCATATTACCAAGACGCCATTGTAAATCGGAAATGCATAAGTTAGGTAGATTTGAAAGCTGGAGACTCGCATGCGTGGGTGTATCCCACTCATCGTTTTGCCAACACCCTATTGCCTGTCGCAGTTTTCACTACCAAGTCGATTGCCCGTTCTTCAAATTCTTATAAATATCTGACCGAGAAATATCAAGAATATCATAAACAATGTCAGAGAAAAGAGATTCGATCAACTCGGGTCACAGAAATCCACTTCTAAGTTCCGGTGTGCAAACTCCAAGAGATCTGCCGGGGAGACCGTCTGATAAGAAAAGCCAGAAGGCAGAAGAGTGGGGGAAAAAAATCATAAGCATAGCCCGACACCATATACAAATTCAATCCATTACCTAGATCATATACTTAGAAATCCCCATCCTTCTAAGACGTGACTAGTATTCCCTCACCTCACACCATCCTCCCGCATGATCTGATTATCATCAATATTCTCGTGCAACTCAAACAAATACTTATCAAATTTCCCAGCCACCTTAATAACATGCTGCAAATGCACATACGCCATCTTCTCCTTTTTATAAATAGCCAACTGCCTCGCTGTCGTAATGGCATTTCGAATCTCCCTCCCGTTGATCTTATGCTTAGCCAGCTCATCAAGATGTTTCGTTAAGTCGGCAGTGTCGACACCAAGATCTCGTATGATGATTTTAGATGAGGGTATTGCTCTGCTGGCGAAAGATTCTTGTCGCTGGGGTGGGCCTTTGAGTGGGAAGGAGGCGGTTTTGGAGAGGGTGGGGTGGGTCTCGAATCCGTCTAGACGTTTAATGAAGTTCTCCCAGATGGAGCGACGTTGTGCTTCTTTGAGGCTATCGTAATGGAGCGCGAGTTGAATTCGGGATTTGAAGGCTTCGTCGAAGGTGCCGACACGATTGCTGGTGAGTATTAAGATTCCTATGAGAAGGGTGAGTTCTTTTTCTTTTCAATTGAGGATACAGTAGCTTACCGTCGTAGTATTCAAGCACACGTAAGAACACTAGAGTTTCGTATTAGTATGGCTTAGAGTACGAAAAAGAACGAGAGAATACCAGAAACAAGTGCGTTTCTTTGCAGGTCTCGAAGGGTTCGTTGTTCCAGGAACACATCTGCCTCATCGAGAAGCACCACTTATCAAGTTAGCGGTTATCAGTAGCGCAGCGTGATTGACCTACCGCATTGCCACGTCTTTCCTAGAAGAAGAACGGTTTTAAGATATTCCTCGACCGCTTCTGGGTTGGTGCCGATATCTCCACACGTGACGCGATAAAGAGGCTTCTCAGCAAATTCGGCAACACTGTGATCCTTCTTTAGCCACGATAACATGATTCCGAAAGCAGACGTACCTCTCAGCTGTTAGTGTTTTCCCTGTCCTAAATAACTAATTAGAGGCGAAAATTAAATCAGTGAACAAGTGAATTCTTACCCTGGGCCACTGTTAAAAAGTTAGCTGTCAGAAACTATTTCATCAGAAGATTGGTCGCAACATACCCGTGCAGCAAGATGATCAAACCTAGGTCATTCATGTTAGTACACTAAGTGTCGGGAAAAGGTACCAAACACATACCATTTCCCTTTCCGTCCATCAGATCTGTTGATTTCTCGGTAGCCAATTTGTTGGTTACCAAAGCTGTAATCAACTCCTTTACGGATGGATCCACCACCAGAGAAGCGAAAGCCTCTTTATTCCATTCTACGTCAGATATTCGATCTACCTGAAGTTCAACTGCAGTAATGTGTAAGCGTCAAAGTGCGAACATTCTTCATGGAAGCGTTTACCCCATTGTTTCGCTTGCATATTGAAGCCCCTCACTGTACTTGGCAAAAGGAGGATAAAGTTGCCTCCAGGAGGGTCTTCCGCATCCATCTCTTCTCGACTCAATCTGATGTCACCCAGATTGTGATCATCGTTTCTCATGTTGCGAGTCTTTTGATGCATTTTCTGATACGTATCCAAATCTACCATGTACCGTGAATCCGATTTTTGCTAAAAGCAATTCGTTTAGTAATGCTCAATTTTCGCAATGGATTCATCCTTACTTTGTTAGGAGCATCTGAGAGGACGTTATAGCTCACGTACTTGCGTACACGGCAATCCCAAAATATGGTCCCTCTTCTGCGGAGCTCCTCCTCGGTGTCAATTCCAGCAAATCGTAGCGGAAAATATTCCAGATCTGTGATTGGTTTTACAGGAGTTTTGGGGTCTCCAAAGCGAATTGAAATCTCTATCTCGTTCTTTGAAAAGGTCCCCTCAAAGCACCAGTGAAAGGCTTGAATGTAGTGGGGACCAGAGGGTGAAGATTTAGGTTTCCTCACCACAGGATATGAGTACAGACCTGGGTGAGAGTTCTCAAATTCCAAGACAGGCCAGTCGGTCTGTTCGTAGCCCAAATAGGCATCTCCCTTTCGATTGATTACCACGTTGCCCGGCTCAAAGAGGTAAGTCATATACTGAGCCGCTATGTTCCCTTCTGCAATCAAGGCGTCCACTCGTTCAAATTCGGCACCGAAGGTGCTTTCGACGTGTCCGCGAAACAACTTTATCTGAGCCATATGACTCTCTGGTAAGCCATCTAAACTCATCATGAAAGAACGCTTGGCGTAGTAAAACAGGAAAGGAGATGATATGTGCGTGCCGACTTTGAACACAGGAAAATGTTTCAGCTTGTCAGGAAATTTCTTCTTCAGGAAAGCGAATGAGTTAGCCAATGCTTTTGACGTGACTCGGATTGTCTGCTTTATTCGAGCCAATTGTGTTTCCCGGGTATCAATTTCCTCGTCTGCTCGATCCGGGCTTTCATCATGTGACACCTCTGGCTTGCAGCATTCCAGTTCAGTGTAAGCCAAGAAAGAAAGGGTGCCCCTCTGACGTTCGATAAAGAGATCCACATCGTTGGGAAACGGTTTCTGACCGTGGAGATGAAATCCGTGGTCCAAGTCATCTCCATATTGTAGCGGTTTGTCAAGGAAACGGGTGACAGAACCTCTCTGGCCACAGTGAACCTCATAGACTATCTGCACCCGCGATGCCTCTTCAGCCTCCAAAACTAACGGCTTGAGGGCTGGTTTCTTTTCTTGCTCTAATTTTGCGATGCGTTGTTGTAATAATCGAATGACGAACAGGTTATTTGTCGATTCCAATGGCTCGCTCTGTTTCTGATGGCGTTCAGTCTCTTTATCCTCAGAGGCGGCAGGAGAAGGTAAGATGATATTCTCTGTGTAAGTTTCCACTGCAGGTTCATTTTCTCTTAGGATGGAAGGAACCATATCCGATTTCGCTCGAATTTTGTCACTTGAAATCTGGCTTGGTGATGGTCGACATAACGCTCTCGACTTTTGCTCCTTCGGTGTGTTGGATCTGTTTTGAATCAAGTCTTTCTGACTGGATGTCTCACATTTGTCGAGCCCACTGTCTAGGACTTCTTTGCTGGGCTGTGAAATTGGCTTCTATCGAATGGATGAGATTACCGTTGTACCATACCGACGAATAACCTACCTCTTGGCGCGTGGCTAGAACCGGTAAGGAGCTTCTTCCACTGAAGCTTCGTTGATATCCGACCGAGGTTCTATATTTAGAGCTTATCTTTGCACTCGATACGCTGGAACGGGCAATGGACTCGTTATCGGAATCGTGATCCTGATTTCCCTTCAATTACTGTAAATACTTCCAGCTAGGCATAGTCACTTACTGGAGTTTTCGTTGAAATAATTGTTGGAGCCTTCGAAGATTTGGACTGATCGGTGACCGAAACTGTTGACGACAGAAACTCACTTGGTCTACCAGGTTGACCATGAAGCGGATTTGCGTCAATAGAGCCGAAGGTATGAGATTCTATAATGTCTGGTCCGTTGTGGCCACTCGCTGTCGCTTCCAACAACCTCAGCTGTTCTTCTGGCGAAATGCGTTCTCTCAATTCTTTCAATTTCTCCGCTATAGTTAATTCTCTTGACAAACCCGCTCGATAATTTTCATGATTTGATTTTTTGTGATGACTATTGGTTGGCAATTCAGTTAGTCGAGAATTTGCCGGAGAGTTAACCTGATGGGGCGTTCTGTTCTTGAGGTAAGCGAAATAATAGGCGATAGGGTCCAGTTCAGAAAGAGCCAACGTCTCTTGTTCCGCTGCCGTCAAACAGGAGAGTAAGCTCTCAGCAGCTTTCAAGTCAGTATCAGTGGCTTGTAATGCCTCCTGTCGGTATGCAGTCATATCGTCTCTCGAGGAATCCTCACGAAGTATTTCATCCCCCTTGCCTCGCCGTTGCTTCAGAGTTTGTGTTGTCGTGATTTCTCTATCTTCTTCGCCGCCACTTTGCCATTCTTCTTCTGAGTCGCTAATATATGCTGACGGATATCTTCGATCTGTGGTAGGATATGCTCTCCCATAACCTGGATAAGGACCACCAGGAACTCCTTGGGTGGGATATTTTCCTCCCCCGTATGCGGGTTGAGAAAAGTCAAAGAGAGGAGGACTAGGTAATCCGTCCCAATTTCTGAGATAAGGATTAGAACTTTACAGCTTTGGATAAATCTGAGAATCGAGAATGCACTGACCCTCGCCTTAGCTCTGGCACAGGTGGAGACATTCTGCGAGCCTCGTTTGGGTGTGGGAATGGGTAATCCCAATTTGGGGTGGGGGAAGTATTAGCCTTGGTTGAAGACTCCATCTTCTTCACAGATTCTTTTCCTGCAGTCAGATCTGGCTTCTGTAGCGGCAACTCCTGGATACTCAATAGTTTTTGGGCAAGCGCAGCCAACGCCAGATTTCGACTCTGTTCTAGGCCACCCGTTTGATCCTGTGAGATGGTAGAATTGATGAGAAGTTCAAGTTTAGATAAACCGGCTGCTGGGAGGGAGTCCTCCTCATCATCTACTTTCCTTCCGGCCAGATTCCCGGCCATCCAGGCCAGCACCCCATGGCTAGGCGGCTCTGCTGGCTTGCCCAGTTGTTGTTGTTGTTGTTGTTGTTGAGCTGCCAATTGTTGAGCTGCCATCTGTTGATGTTGTCGTTGTCGCCGTATCTGTTCATCTACAGATAGGTGCTGCTGCTGCTGCTGCTGCTGCTGCTGTTGTTGTTGTTGTTGTTGTTGTTGTTGTTGTTGTTGTTGTTGCATCATTGCCTGTTGCTGTTGCGAAGCCATCTGTGCTTGGATGAGTGCCTGTTGTTGCTGAGTTTGCTGTTGCTGAGCACGAACCATGGCGGCGTATTGTTGCGGATTCATTTGTTGATTTCCTAAATACAAGCTTTAGAGAAGGACGCATACCATTGGGCATTCAACTTTGCATACCGCTGTGCTGAAAATAACTGGTATTCGATATGGGCTGTGGGCTGAATGGGTTAACATAACCCGGGTTAAATGGATTACCACCTGTGTATGAAAGCTCAGAACTACGACTAGGAGGTCTTTGCGACAGAGGGCCGGAAAGGGGACCGCTGATGGACGCCATCATATTATCCTGCTCCTGGCGTGCCATCATGAGCCTCTTTTTGCTTTGTTGGTCTTGAATCTCTAATTGGGCCTCATAATCTACCCGGCTTATTGAGGGGGCGTATCGGGCTGCCCCGACTCTGTAATATGAGGTGTCGTTGTGGCCATCATTGTGTGCGAATCCATCAAACGGAAATCAGACTGTGAAAATCCAAAGGACATAGAAGCTCAAGATCTTATGTAGTGCGTATCAAAGAGGTAGGTAGGTTTGAATATGTGAGATGCATGGAAGGTCAGCCCTCTAGATAACATTTGCGGCGGCCCTTGGCCAGGCGATCATGTGTTGTCATATGACAGGAAATAGTGTGTGGTGTGGCACTGTGGTGGAGGGGCGCAGCGTCTTTCATTCTGCCCAGCCGCCCTCATGGTTCGGTGAGGCTCGGTGAGGCTCATCCTTATATCCACAGAATTTCCACCTCGTTTATTGAAGCCATCTCTATGCTCCAACATATACCTACATTTAAAATCTCAAATCTCGGAACTCCCTGGTCAGCTTGGATAATCCAGAATCAACTACCCGCCGGGTGCAAGTGTGAAAATGCCTGACCAAAGTTTGACTACCCCGTCGGGTCCATCTCCATGGGAAGCCACCGACGGATCGAGATCCAGGCGAGTCCCAAGTTTACAATCTTACAAGCAACACATCTCCGTTTACTAACATTTCGATGACAGCGATGAAATCCTCAAAGAAGCCTATGACAGCGCGGTTGAGATTTACAAGAAGAAATTAACCAAATCCGAAAGCAAGATCATCTGGGCCGACCGCCGGACAGGAATCCGAGATGTTCAGACCGTTTTGCAAGAAGCAAAGTCCGTATACGATGATCGAAAGGCTAAGCAAACGCCAGCTCGAACATGGCTGTCAATGTTCTCCTCTAGACTCCTGTTTTACAGTGGCGTTTTGGATGTAGTGAGTAGAGTACCCCTCTTTAATCCACCATGTTGATGTTGGAAGCTGATTTGGAATACAGCTCGCTCAACACCATCCGGAATACGTCTCCCTAGCTTGGGGTTCAATGAAATTTCTATTCATTGCTGTTCTGAACCACGAGGAATCCATTTCGAAGCTGGCCGAGGCCTTTGTCTTGATTGGAGATGTGCTCCCTCGTGCGAAGTTAAAGCTGGAGTTGTATGGCACCGAGGCAATGCTGCAGGCTGTTGCTCTGCTCTATGCACAGATTATGAGATTTTCTCAGAGAGCTGTGAAATGGTACACAGAAGGTAAATTAAAGCACATGTATCACTCAATTACGCAGGTACGTGGACAGACGCCTTGTCCAGAACGTTCAGAACCATGATTGACGAGTTTACTCGAAGCCTTTCTCTCTGTCGTACAAAGACATTGTTGCAGAGGTTGAACTCTGTTCAAGACGAATCCAACAATTATCTGTAGATGCTGCGCAAGCAGAGCAGAGGGCGATTCATGTAAAAATTGAAAAGTTGGAGCAATTGATCATTGGTGAGTCGATAACTCGCACATATTCATGACCTCCCCTGATAATTTTCAAGGACAACATAGCGTTATTGTCTCATCCGGACTACTCAACACGCCATTTCAACTTCGCAATATCGAACTTTCGCAAATCTTAGCCTTTGTAGATAGGACGAGTCTCCCGTCCCCTGAGGTGTCTCTATCATATCACCTGGCCATGAAAAACAGACAATTACGGTCCAATCCACGATATTTCGACTCCCTTGATACCAAAAGACTCAACGACTGGGCGTCCGAACGGACATCCAACCTCGTTGTGATCAAAGGCACATTCCGGGCCGAGCCATGGCGCGACATGTCGCAGCTGCAATCATCGCCTCTGCCCGACAAAGCCAATATCCCGTCATCTGGATCCTCGCACCTCCACTCTCAGCCGCAGCACAAAGTTCCTCAAGTTTAGACGTCTTGAAGCAACTCGTGCTGCAAATCCTCCAGAAAAACAAATCGCTCCTCAACGATCAATCAAAGCCGCTCCTCGCGCGAGATTTTCAGTGCGCAACTACCGAAGAAGAATGGTTTGGATTATTGAGCTTGGCCCTGACGGGTATTGCGGAAATATATATTATCATCGATATTGAGATTCTCCGGAGTAGTTATGGAGATGGTCAGATGTGGCCGAAGTCTTTCGCGAAGCTGTTCCAGAGATTGGCGACGAGTAGTCCCGAGACTGTCGTCAAGGTTGCGATTATCAGTTATCATACTCAGTTGAGTATCGAGGGTCCAGATCCCTCGCGGAAATCTGTCATTTCGCTCAACACGAAGGGAACCCGAGAGGGTAAGAACGCATTGCGTTCGCGTCAAAACTCCGATTTCCAGATTGTTTCCAATCGGCGAAAACGTCCTACGCGTCTGGATTAGTGCTAAAATGACGAATATTTATAATTATTGCTTGGATAAAATGGGGATATAAACAGCAAGTTTAGCTGTCTTTCACGGTGCTGACAAAGGGTTGGATCATAATAGAGATCCTGTCATTGATTAACTCGAGTTGCGAATCTGCAACATCTCCTTTTCGAATAATTACGAACTGATTTTGACCAATTCTACAATACTCTCACAATCTCAGCTACACTATCGACAAAGAAAACCATGCACAAAGTCGGCTTCAAAGTTAACAACTCGCTTACAATGATGACCAAAAACATCTACCTGAATTTGCTTTGCAAACCATTCTGTCCTGGTATACAACAAGACAAATACATTTGGTCACAAGCTCCCCAGACACACGCCCGGATTGGTGAATTGATGCATCACCACCCTTGTCTATGTGGAAGTTAATTGCCATGCTTCACCTTGCTTGATTTTACCCGAGTGTAAATAATTGGCCATCATCCCTGGAGTACAAGGGGGCTTGCAACGGCGATCTACTCCTCAAGGCTGACAGACGGGAGGAGCCCCAGACCAAAATCCAGACAATCACAACCTTAACTTGGAGCCTTCGAGCCTCCGAGCCTTCCAAATCTTCTTTCAATCTTTCCTTTCTTGTCGCTCCAACACTTTGCCTCCAGATATGGCGCTTTCTTTCTGTCGCTATAACAATATGACTTTCTGGACCAGCTCGCTTAGGTTTTGGAGTCTGTTTTTGTTGCTGACACCTGCCCTCTCCATTCCTGACATTGCCATCTCGGGCAGCAAATTCATCGTCCAGGATGGCAAGCAGACGCAATTCTTCATCAAAGGTACCATACTCTCAATGGTACTCGCCGAACCAAGATTAATTGCCACCTACAGGTGTGATTTACGAAGCTCGCGATGGAAGCACCGATTCTGATGCACTTATGAATGCGCAAACATGCCAGGTCGACGTCAGGCTCCCCTCCTCATTTTGTCCTCAAATCAACTTGTCCTTCGGGTCTAACAGACCATACAGATCAAACTCATGAAAGACTTAGGAGTGAACACTATCCGGGTTATGTATGTCGATCCAACCGCATTTCACGACGGTTGCATGGACGCCTTTGCAGATGCGGGCATCTACGTCCTGATTGCGCTGGAGAGTTCAACTCTTGAAATCGAGCCAGTGAGTGACACATCATCATCATTCATCAAGTAACGCTAAAAATGATCTATTGAAGTACTCCCCACTCTGGACGCTGGATATGTACGAGCGATATGCAGCCGTGATAGACGCTTTTGCCAAATATGCCAACGTGCTTGGCTTCTACAGTAGCAACGAGGTTATCAGCACTATTCCCTCTATCGATGCAGCACCAGTCGTGAAAGCTGTCGTCGCAGATATGAAGAACTACATGGTTAGCCGAGGCCACAGACGCATTCCAGTAGGGTACAACGCAAATGATTTTCGCATTCTTCGAAGACCGACGACTGAGTATCTTGCTTGTGGTGGTACTAATGCGACAGTTGACTTTGTGAGCTTCAGCGATGCTGCGTGGTGTATCGGGAAGCAAACATTTGCGAGCTCGGGATATGAGTTACTTCTTACTAACAATGACTATAATCCTCTTCCGGTGTTCTTTGGCTCGGTAGGTCATTTTATTGTACTGTAATATACGATATGCCCTGGAAATTGTTCCTAATTTTCATGTTCTGCAGATTGGTTGCAACGGAGACACTCGAGACTTCTCCAACCAAGCCCTCATCCTCGGACCTCAAATGAACGGGCGCTTCAGCGGCTCCATCATCAACGAATGGGAAGCAAAAGCAGAATCCTTTCCTTACGGCCTAATCACCTACAAACCAGCATTTATCGCAGGAGCCACGACATCCACGCCAGTTCCAGTGTCGACATACTACAGCGATCTGAAAAAACAATGGGATACTCTTAAGCCAGATGGGTCCGAGACGACATGGAAACCGTCGTTGAATCCTTCCATCCCTATTGCTTGTCCGACCTCAACAGCTGGCGAAACAGCATGGAATCTCGACCCTTCAGTTCTAGTGCCTACTTTGGGCGTGCGAGTCTTTGCTCCTATTCAGACCTCCTCGTCTACAAGTCGTTCTCCCAATAATCCAGCAGGGATAGGGCCAGTCGCGAGTGAAACGGCCTCATCAGGTTCAAGCTCAGGCTCTACAACGAACAATACCAACAGTTCTGGTACGCAGGATGATTCGCTAGAAGGAGGTGGGGTGGGTGGAGGACGAAGTAGGTCTTCGGGAAGAGCTACTCGCATTGGTGCGGCTGTGGGAGTTAGTGCTCTCGTCTTGTTAGTTGCATTGATTGTATTTTTGGTACGGAGACACAAAAATTTGGAGAAGATGGAGGGTGGTGGTGGTGAGAAAGCTGCTGGACGTGGTGGACCTGCGGATGGGTTGGAGGTCGGTGGTGCGGGTACGGTTCAACATAAGCCGGAAATGGATGCTTTCTCGGCCGGGATTGTGGGAATTAGAGATCGTGAGAAGAGGGAGAAGGGGGTTGTTGAGTTAGGTGGGGAGGGGAAGGCTGTGGGGGAATTGGATGGTGGATTTAATGCTGGAAGACAGGAACTTCACAGTGATGGAATTACACCGGCTGCTGAAATGCCCAATTCTGAATCGAGAGTTGAACCTAAGGCTGGAGCGGGAGGTGTTATTGGACTTGGGAGAAAACCAGTTGGGCAACCGGGTATGGGAGAAAAGGACAAGAGACCTGATTCTTCAAATTTACCGTGGATGGACCAAGGAAGAGATGAGTTCTCAAAAGATGCACAACAAAACCAATCATCTTCATCATCACCGTTCCAAACTCAACCAAGCCACACTGGCCCTGCACAACAACAAGCAGCAACCCTCGCCCTCGCACAAGCGCAAGCTCAAACAACAGACAAGGCTGAGATCGAGCGGCTAGAGGAGGAGGAGAGGAGGTTGGATCAGGAGATCCTCCAGTCAGAACGTTTGGCGAATCTGAAGGCTGAAAGGGAGAGGGTTCGGCAGATGTTGGATGAGAAGAGAGGTGGTGGCGGTAGTGGTTGAGATTTGTTTGGGGAAAGATCTCCAAGAGACTATAAGCGAGGAGTTGGCTCGGCGAAGAAAACAAAGTCCAACACTACATCGTCGACAACCTACACAGCACAATATCGCAAGCCAGAAAATAAACCAAGCATGAACTGCGGGAACCAATTCTTCGTATGGGCGAGACCTCCAGCTCTCAGATCCGCGGTTCGTATGTGCTGGATCAGATGGGTTCGTTACTTTGTTTACATTTCTCTCTGAATCAAACAACCAAGTTGGGTCACTCGACAGTGAGGGCAACTCAATCTCAATGCCGTTCATTATGGTAGAGTAACATCCATAACATGCAGGATCCCCTCAATTATCTCACCGGAAAATTACATTTCTAAGATCACCGGAGGTATTGAACGACGGTAGTTGAGGTAGGGTGGGGCGGCTTCAGTCATTGGGACAAGTAACAAATGAATTTTTGGAACAACAGAAATGGATATCATACAAAAGCCCTATGGGATAGCCGGTGGCTCGGCAGAATGTCTATCCTACAACCCTATGTTGGATCTTAAATACTGTATATGACAGAGTGATTGATTCTCCGAAATTATTTTCTAACCTTTCAATGTTCACCCACATCACACTTACATTTTACCCAGTCCCACCACCAACTTTCTTATTTTTATCTAACTCCGAACCGACGGGAGCACATGTCTTTCTTATTACCCCCATCCACCCACAGGGCCTTCCTGCAGCTCTTTCCAAGCCATGATATGAAGATTCCTGAATGGCAAAACTTGATGCGACTAGGGTTAAACCTATCTTATCACAAGTACTGTATTGTACAGGTATTGTACGGTATAAAATATGATCAGCAGAGCAATGCAGAAGTGCGGTACAATCAGATCAGAGCGAAAGGCCGTTGCTGCGTTTCTGCCCCCATATACCTCCGTATTGGGGTCTATCTCCAACACTTCCCATCGCATACACAAGGGGTTCTCTTGAATTGAGCATGCGATTTTAAGCCACGCCGTTTTGATCTTATCCTAACTATCCCATCGTCAAACTTCGGCTAATTGACATCCCGCATCCGCCGTTCTATTCTGCTAGTGCGGCTGAGGCGCTAAAGGTTCAATAATCATAGCGATCTTCTAGACATCCTCCAAAACAACCGTTTGGAAAAAAAGGCAGGGTGTTGAATTCTCCATTAACTTCGGAATTTTGCAAAGCTCTGCGGAAAAAAAAAACCATTCATCAAAAACTACTACTCGTAGAAGCCCACTTTTCAAAACGGTTGAGGGGAATCTGTGATGGTCCGTCACACGCCACACTCCTCCGTACATTGCACATTATTGCAAACTTCCAGCCTGCTTTTGAGTATATGCAACATTTCCGAAAAAGGAGCCCCCGCCTCCCGCCGGACTGTGAGGCACAGCCTTGTGGCAGTGATTGGTTATGGTATTGACAGGATTTATTATAGGATGCAACCGATGGAGGGTGGCTTGCATTATGGGAATTGCGAAAAGGGGAATTGATGTACGGAGTAGAGAGAACGTTAAGTGAAGCGAGGGAAGTTGGGAGGGGGCAATGGGAGGAGGGTTCTTGGCCGAATTATTAAAGTGTACCTATTTGAGCTTAAATATTTACTTATTAAGAGGTATCTTACTTCTTTTACATCTCACAGGAAAGAGCCAAAGTAGGAAAAAACGTATTGTATTTTGTTTGTATATACCCGAATCTGGAATAACTGACCTAGCTAAAATATTGAGGCTGTCCACAGAACGGTTTTTATACTAATGATTCATGGATTGAAGAAGGTGACCGACTGACTAACTGACTGACTGCTTGCTTGCTTGTCCCAAGGAAAAGCTAAGCTAGCTAGGCTATCCTGGTCAATCAATCATACCTTTCAAACCATACTATGCATAATGCTTTTGTTTTCCCCTTCCATACCCTTCCTTCCTCTGTGATTGAGAAGGCAAGTCAAAGGAAAATAACGAGATCAAAAGCGCCACATCCACCACCCATTGTTGACCACCCATCCATTCGCAATGCACATGAAAACAGCCATCCATACTACCCATCGAAAAAAGACAGAAACAAGAAAAAAAATCCCTCGATCGGGAAAAACCAATCAATCAGAAGAAACGCCGTGGTGAGAAAGTCGAAGTCTTAAGTCGAAGACCGAACGAAAAAGAAGGATGCAAG
This sequence comes from Tetracladium setigerum, assembly GCA_031472005.1. NCBI lineage: Eukaryota > Fungi > Ascomycota > Leotiomycetes > Helotiales > Tetracladium > Tetracladium setigerum. The sequence goes on along the minus strand of PZJY01000011.1, from coordinate 1,814,049 downwards.
AAAAACAAAAAAGGGCACCCCCGCGGCACTTTCTGTATTTGCTTTCCTTTCCATAAAATCTATCTCCTTCCTTCACTTCACTTCAACATTTCCCACATGCAGATATGCAAGGTAGTACCGATTATTTTTGGAGGGGGATTCCTGACGAAAGAAAAAGATCCGAGGTCGTGAAGAGGTGTGTGGAGAAATAGATAAGGGGTATCATTCGTGGGCGAGGGAAAATAGGTATTTTAGGCGTTGAAAAGACTTTTTGTACAGGTTGTGAAGTGTATTAGAGACGATGGAGGAAGATCAGTCCGGACTATACTGATCTGTGGTGGGGGACTTCGATGATTCTGATTTTCGAGAAGGTGGGAGGAGTTTCGCAGCAAAAAGACTTATGCGTCAAATTGTCTGGATCTAACACCGTCTCAATGAGAGAGAGAGAGATCATCGTCGATCAGATTGCTGTGCGGCGCCAGAGAAGAATCCGGGAGGAATCATTGGCATTCCATTCGGAAGAGTAGGAAAGCCAGCAAAGCCATCTACGCCAAAGCGAGGAACAGCGGGCATGGACGGAGGAGCGCTGACGGCACCGAATCGATCATCATCGCGGCGGTGATTGTGATTGTCTCGTCGGTCTTCCTTGTCGCCATGACGGGGGTTGCGCCATCTGCTGGGAGGTTCATCGTCGTCTCGGTCTCGCCCAGCTCTGTGTCCGCCTCCGCCTCGGCCACCGTGAGGACCTTGATCAGTATTCAGACGGCGACTGATGGCCTTAGAGGAAACACCAGCGCCAATTTCGATGTCCGGCTCTTCGACAACCATGAATTGCTCCATTTGCTTTCCGCCCGTACCGCCATACTCAGCGCTCAACATCCATTTCCTATCAGCGTCGGTGAGCTTGCCAATTGGGATGATGCTGACACCAGTTTGGTAGTCACTGCATTCACGAGGTCCAAATCCAACTCCCCATCGTGTCTGGGTATTGTTAGCTCTGTATTAAATAGCAGGATGGTTGAACTTACTCTCAATTGGGAATCGGGATGTCTGTCGCGTTCCATTCCATCCTTTGCGGCGACAGCATCGGCACGGCTGACCATCTTGACGAAAGCGTGTCGCTTCTCCTTGTTAATGATGCAAGTTTGGACTCTGCCATATTGCTCAAACGTATTTCTGAGATTCAGGTCGGCATTACTAGATATAGTTAGTTAGCACGGTTCAAAAGCTTGGATGGCGGCTGCTTACGTGACACCTCCCACAAAAAGGGTTCGGCTCAGGACTGCATAATGTTAGAACACCAAATTTGATTCCAAAATTAGATGAGAAAATACCTTTGATCATTCCGTTTCCAATGGACTCATCGTATCCAATCCACTTCGCTCCCGAGGTTGGTGGTGTGGAACTAAGTCTACGTGGAGGACTACGTTGGCGATAGCCTCCTCCTGCACGACCACCACCTCTGTGCTCCTGACCCCGGTTTCTACCATTTTCTTGATCATAATCAGACATGGAATCATCACGACGTCCATGAGCATTCCATCCACCACGGGGAGGACTTGGGGATCTGGAACGGCGTCTGTATCGACCTGGAGGAGATCTCACTGCGTCAGGATAGCCATTACGGTCACGTGATTCGCTAGCTCCCCAGCCATTTTGAGGCTCGTTATGGTTCTGAAGGGGAAACTGAGCTGCAGGTACTTGAGCAGCACCACCTAGAGCAGCAAGACCTCCACCACCGCCCATCTGGTTAAGGATGTTGGCAATGCTGTCAATAGGGATGCCCTGATCTGCCATAGCCTTTGCCAACATCAGTTGCTGCTGTGCAGTTGCGCTAAGAGCTGGCACTGGCGCTGGAGCGGGAGGGGCTAAAGTCGGAGCAGATGCGTAAGGGTTGTTGATAGGATTACTGGCATAGAACTGAGCACCATTCGAGTGCTGCTGAAAGGGAACCTGGGTGACTGGCACGTTTACAGGTGGTGGGAATGCAAGAGACTGATTCTGATTTAAAGAAGCTGCCAGTTGTGCAGGGTTATTCTGTGCACTTGATACATTGTACGGATTGCCCATGGGAAGGCCATTTGGGATCGGTGCAGCAGCAGCGGCGGCGGCAGCGGCAGCAGCATTATTCTGACGTGCCATGTTTGCGAGCTTTTCCAAAATGGAAAGAGTATCAGCGGGAGGAGCTGTAACAGCTGGAGGCGGAGCAGAGAAGGGCAGAGGTGCGGACGGTGCCTGCAATCCTTGTAGAATGCTCTGAAGATCTGTGGGAGGACTTCCCGGTGGTGTAGTTGATTCGTCTGTAAAGAAGGAGGTTATGGTTAGAAGCTGCCGGGGGGATACTTTATGGGGTTGCTGTTTGTCTTACTTGAGGCACTCAGTTTGTTCTTGAAGCCAATGAGCATTTGGAGGGGAAATGTTTGGCCTTTCTCCCAGATATCAACGAGTTTCGAAATCTTTTCCTGTAAACGCAAGCAAGGTAAGTTGGAGTTCGCCGGGAGTTAATGGCCGCCAGTGGTATGTAGTTTTGTGTGAGAGGCGATTTTAAGAATGAATGTGCAAGGACAACTCCAGGAACGTCTACGGGAATGGCTCATTCATGTTTTGGGGCTTACCTTCTGATCAACTGGGGCATTGGCAATAATGTCTTCCATTAAGGCGGGCAGCAGTTCCTTGACTCTATAGACGCCAGCTGCTGCAGTTCCATCCGCCGCGCTACTGTTTATGGGTTGGTCTTCGTTCTTGGCCTGTTCAGTCCACTTGCGAGTTACAGAGTCTACGACGTAGAGGACGCCAAGTTTGTGCGAACCCGGGGTTTTCCTGAGATGGGTATACAGCTTTTGGACAAGGACTGATTCAGACTGCAGAGGGAGGAGATGTTAGCTAGAGCAGCGTAGCAGAATGGCAGAATGGCAGAATGGTGGCGATGAAGAGAGCGACATGAGCGTACCTGGACATTTGCGGTGCAGAGGGCCGTAAGACTGTTGATTCGAGAGCCCGAGACTCCTGGCGGCTTCAAGGTAAGCATGGCTTGAAGACCAGCTTCGAGATCTGCTACTGGAGATGACATGCTGAAGATAGCAGATGTAAAGATGCAGGAGCGAAACGCGACCGAGGGAAGCCAAGTTCAATCAATACAAGAACGCCACGATCGATCTACTGTAGGTAGTGTCTACGTCCGCTGGTTCACGTCGTTGCAAGCACGATGTTATGTACGATGTTATGTACAATAGAGGCGACTGAAGAGTTGAGCTATCGACGTTACGAAGTGAAGTGAAGTGAAGTGAAGTTGGTGGCACCCGATCACAGGTGTCAATGACTGCGCAAAAGAAGACGAAGCTTCCAGCGAGCAGAAAAGTCGTCAGAGCGCCGTTGCAGGCAGTTGTACTTGGCAGAAGATGCCAGTTAGTTCTGAGAATGTAGATCTTATTGTTGCAGCGATGAAAGAAAGTCGTGAGTTGTGAGAGAGAGTCGGGTGGTTGATGTCGTTGACGAGAGGGAGGTCGGAAGATAGATTTGTCGATGGTCTTTCGTTGCACCAGAGACATGACGCTAGTGAGGCCAGTGATTCGCGCCAAGGCTAGCAGTCATTCTGCCTGAGGCCGACACAGCTGCAAGATTCACCTTACCAGATTTGGCTTGGCTAATCTCAAGGTCACGTGGGGAAATTTCGCCTTGAGAGAGAAAAAAAATGTTGAATTGATTGATGTCTGTGATTTATCATGAAGCTGGTGAGTATTCCGGCTCTCCGCTAGACGGAGGAGGGTACTTTACTACTTGTCTTGGAATATGGGCCCTTTATCAATGCAATGCTTTGTTGTTTTCCCTAGTCAGGTATTTAGGTACTTTCTTGACAGTAAGTACAGAAGTACCTGGGTATGGTACCTGAGCTAGATAAAGCTTTATACTGTAGTGTGAGACCTAAGGTAGATGTAGAGCCAAAAACATCACAAAGACAAGTAAGACATTGAGGATGTTAGGTAGCAACAAAGTATATTTCCGGGTGCTGGTTTTTTTTCCCATATATCCGGGTTGCGGTGTTTTCTTCGCCGTTCCTTGACATCATCCACATCCACTGCATGGCAACGGCAACAAATCGGACTCTGTTGGGCAGGTGAGCAGCCGGACAGGGATGCTTGCTCCGAGCGTCTCAGCGATATTTTCTGTTGCTCCTCCGGAACCTCCTCCAAGCCCTCAAGCGCATCAAGTTTATTTCCATCCTCCTCCTCCTCCCATTCTCTCCCATCAACCACCACCATCAATTCCTCTTCCTCTCTCCTCTCTACACATTTCACATACACAATGGCATCTGCTCTCCGTTACGGTTCATCGGCCTTACGGTCTTCCTTTGCTGCTCCAGCTCTCAATGCCAGAACCATTGCTTTCAATGGTCTGCGTTGCTACTCCTCCGCAAAGTCCCAGGTACGTCTTCGCCCCTCTTCCCCTTCGAGTCCATCTCCCATGCGAAGCTCCATCTAACCTTTCTCATCTGCAGACTTTGAAGGAGCGATTCGCCGAGCAGTTGCCAGAGAAGATTGAGCAGATCAAGAAGCTCCGAAAGTAAGCTATCGCCGCCGCCGTCCTCGGCACAAACAAAACAAGGATGCGCTTGCTGATACTTTGGCGTGTTAGGGACCACGGCTCAAAGGTCGTTGGTGAGGTCACCCTCGACCAGGTCTATGGTGGTGCTCGTGGAATCAAGTCTTTGGTATGGGAAGGTTCAGTCCTTGATTCTGAGGAGGGTATCCGATTCAGAGGAAAGACAATCCCAGAGTGCCAGGAGCTTCTCCCAAAAGCCCCAGGTGGAAAGGAGCCTCTTCCAGAAGGTACACCATGTCTCCAGATATTCCAATTCATCCTTGCTGACACCTTCAGGTCTCTTCTGGCTTCTCTTGACTGGTGAAGTCCCAACCGAGCAACAGGTCCGCGACCTTTCTGCCGACTGGGCTGCCCGCGCAAGCGTCCCCAAGTTCGTCGAGGAGCTCATCGACCGATGCCCAAGCGACCTCCACCCAATGGCACAATTCTCGATCGCAGTCACTGCTCTCGAGCACGAATCTGCTTTCGCTAAAGCTTATGCCAAGGGAATGAAGAAGACTGAGTACTGGCAACACACCTTCGAGGACTCCATGGACTTGATCGCAAAGCTCCCAACCATCGCCGCAAGAATCTACCAGAACGTCTTCAAGGGCGGAAAGGTTGCCCCAGTCGAGAAGGATAAGGATTACTCTTACAACTTCGCCAACCAACTTGGCTTTGCTGAGAACAAGGACTTCGTTGAGTTGATGAGACTTTACCTTACCATCCACACCGATCACGAGGGAGGAAACGTCAGTGCCCACACCACCCACTTGGTTGGCAGTGCTCTCAGCTCCCCCATGTTGTCTCTTGCAGCTGGTCTTAACGGTCTCGCTGGTCCCCTCCACGGTCTTGCCAACCAAGAGGTTTTGAACTGGCTCACCAAGATGAAGGCCTCCGTTGGTAATGATCTTAGCGACAAGGCCATCACCGATTACCTCTGGTCTACTCTCAAGGCTGGCCAAGTTGTTCCAGGTTACGGTCACGCAGTTCTCCGCAAGACTGATCCTCGTTACATGGCTCAACGTACATTCGCTGAGTCTCACCTTCCAGATGACCCAAGTAAGTGATTCTATATTTACCGTCCTCGCAACCTTGCTAACATACTCTCTAGTGTTCAAGCTCGTCTCCCAAGTTTACAAGATTGCCCCAGGTGTCTTGACTGAGCACGGAAAGACCAAGAACCCATTCCCCAACGTTGATGCTCACTCCGGTGTCCTCCTCCAATACTACGGATTGACTGAGGCCAACTACTACACAGTTCTCTTCGGTGTTTCCCGCGCTATTGGTGTTCTTCCTCAATTGATCATTGACCGTGCTGTTGGTGCACCAATTGAGAGACCCAAGTCTTTCTCTACCGAGAAGTGGGCTGAGATCGTCGGTGCCAAGCTATAAACGTGAAATTGGATCGGTTGCTTGGGATTTGGTGGTCAAATTGGTGATGGTTGTACGAAAAAGGAGTGAAATTAGCTAGGATTTTTGGAGCATGGCGCGCTTGTTCTCTGTACTTTATATCAGCAGCGTTCTGGTGCCTTTTTTGCAACCACTACTGCCTATAGAATTGACTCCCTTGAAACGTATTTGGTTTGCATGCTGTGCTTTGGTTTACCTTTACTAGTGACTGTGATCCCCTTGACGTTGCATGCATATATGTATGACTGCGACTACCCCTATGTTCTACTCGCCTGGTTTAGCTTTGAGTTTATTTTTCGAAAACGAATGGAAGAATGTTTCATTGTCTTCTTGTGGAAACTTTGCCTCTCCTTCCCGTCACCTTACTCACTTTTTGCCTTTGTCTTTGCCTCCCTTCATCTCAATTGTCCCTTGCCCCTTTTGTGGCTCCCAGGGCACGTGGTTGGCCTTGGCAAATGCTGTTGAATTCAGTGGTTGAGATTCGCTCGATTGGTTAGCGTCATTTCGGGTAGAGGAGCTCTCAACCGAACAGCCTTGTTGACGGCCTCTTTCTCGAAAAAACATTCCAAAGTACTTCAGAAACCATCTTGACCTCCTCTTCGTTCTTCAAAGTCGCTTTCAACTTCACAAACGCGTTTACAACCAACCCCTCATCTCTCCTCGGCACTTTCAAGCAAGCAGAGCTCTCAAACCCACTTATCACAAGCTTCTACCGAACTCTGGGGAACCGACATTCCTCAAGCTCCCGACTAACTAGCGCGCTCCTCAAACCATACCTCCCCATCTCTGCAAAGAAGCAAACTCTTCCCTTGGTCAGGGCCCTCATCACAAACAACTTCACCCAAAATGTCCGCCATCAAAGAGCTCCCCGAGAAGAAGCCCGTCAAGTTCAGCAACTTGCTCCTTGGAGCGGGTTTGAACCTGTACGTTCCGAGTTACCTTCACCTCTCCTCCGCAATCAACTAACAGCAAACAGGTTCGAGGTTACCACTCTTGGACAGCCATTGGAAGTCACCAAGACCACCATGGCTGCTAACAGAGGTGTCAGCTTTGCTGGAGCTTTGGGTCATATCTGGGGTAGAGGTGGTGTTCTCGGCTGTCAGTATACCCAGATCACAATACCTACATCACAACCTCGGTCAACCTGAATTATCGCTGACTTCAAAATTACAGTCTACCAAGGTCTCATTCCATGGGCCTGGATCGAAGCCTCTACCAAAGGAGCCGTGCTTCTCTTCGTCGCCTCTGAAGCCGAATACTACGCCCGCACATTTGGAGCTGGGGATTTCACAGCCGGTATCACTGGAGGTGTCACAGGAGGTGTCGCTCAAGCCTATGCCACCATGGGTTTCTGCACATGCATGAAGACGGTTGAAATCACCAAGTCTAAGCTTGCCGCCTCCGGTGTTGCGCCCCAAGGCACATTCGCCACTTTCATGGATATCTACCGCAAGGAAGGTATTCGCGGAATCAACAAGGGCGTCAACGCGGTCGCCATCCGTCAAATGACCAACTGGGGATCGCGATTCGGTCTCTCCCGTCTTGCGGAGCAAGGCATCCGCAAAGTCACTGGAAAGCAAGATGGTGGCCAATTGAGCGCTTGGGAGAAAATCCTCGCTTCGGGACTTGGTGGTGGTTTGAGCGCGTGGAATCAGCCCATTGAGGTCATCCGTGTGGAGATGCAGAGCAAGACGGTTGATCCTAACCGTCCTGCCAAGATGACGGTGGGCACTGCAGCAAAGTACATCTACTCGCAGAATGGAATTAAGGGTTTGTATCGTGGTGTTGTTCCTCGTATTGGGTTGGGCGTTTGGCAAACTATTTGCATGGTTGCTATGGGTGATATGTGAGTTTCCTCCCCCTTCAGTTTCCCCTCAATTTCCAAATAAGAACAATTTACTGATTTTGTTTTCCTCCACCACAGGGCAAAGACATACGTCGAAAATCTGACTGGCGAAAAGGTCACGGCAAAGCATTGATAGGCGTTTTTTTCTAAGGAAGGGCAAACATAGGTGGAAGGAAATGGTAACAAAGGGGCATTTTATATTTGTTTTTGTGCGAATTGAGCAAATAAGAGAGGCAGGCAAGGCAAATAGAATGTGGTTTTTTTAAGTCTTACATTTTTTTTTCTTTTCTTTTTTTTTTTTTTTTGCCATACTGAGTTTGTCTGGTAGAGAGAAAGAGAGACAGGCAGAGGGACAGGGGGGTTGTTTACTTTACCTACATTTGATATCTTAGAAGGCTATCTGTTCTTTTTTTTGGAACTTGCGATTGATAGAGAGTATATTCATTGATATGAAAATGAAAGATTATAATTACCAAAGGAAGAAAAAATCGTGCCCATGTAGTGAGTGATAATTATAGTATTGGGATACTTTGATACTTTGGCTTTTGGGTGCTTGTCTTCTTGCCTTGGTTGTTTGCCTTACGTGCTTATTTGGCTTGGCTTGGATTGCGATCCCCGGTTGTACTGCAGTTGTACTGGTTGTTTATAGAGCGATCAATCTACCATGCGGATAAGTGGGTGTGTATATGTGTATATTCCCAGTCCAATTCAAATGTCATACATACATACCGAAAAGAAAAGAAAAAGGATCAGATTATTTTGGAAAAAAACACTTACCTCCCCTCCCGAGCCAAAAAAAAACTCCTCCCCTCCTAAAAAAAAAAACACCAAAAAATGAAATGAACGGAATGGGACTCGAACCCATGCTCTTTCGAACCAGCAAGTTTAAGGGGAAATAAACCTTAAGCTGGCGCCATAACCAACTCGGCCATCCGTCCTTGAGTAGATATACTGTTGTTCTCTTAAAATTGGTTTTTATGGGGGAATGGAGAGGGTGGGTTTGGGTTGTTGGGTGTGTATGTGGATTTTGGGTGAGTGGGTTTGGTGACCCTCCGCGATGCTGGATTGTGTTGAAGGAGTCTTTTTTTTTCTTTCTGGATGGGAGTTTTGGGAGGGAGAAAGTGGATTTGTTGGTGTTTTCTCCACAATTATGGTGGTGAGGACTAGGAGTGAGGAGTTGAAAATTTGGGGGGTTGATTTGGGATGGCATGGCTTTGGTATTGTAAGTCTTACAGTATCTTGCTGAGTTGGAACTGGTCCACTGGTCACACAGTAATTACGGGATTTGTTCGGACGCTCGATTTTAGGAACCGATGATACTTTGCTGAGTTTGATAGCTGGGGTTTGATTTAATATGTTGGGTTCTAAGATTTGGCAGGGAAGTGTTTTTGTGGTTGTTGTTATGTAACTCTTTGACAAGAAGTCAAAAGAGTAAAAGACTTTAGATCTCTGCATTATAATCGTATTTTTCTTAGCATACTTGGTATGTCATATTGTACGTCTTATGAATATACATTGTCTGCAGAGATATTGGGTTTCTTCTACATTGTTCTTGTAGGTATGTTTACGACCTGATAGCCATACATGGCGGTATAAGAGTGAAAAGGACGATCGCTAGTGTTAGGCCAATCTTCTCTTTGTTGCATGTCGCACACATCCCTGTCCTTGCTCAGATTGCTTGTTGGTTGAAAGCTGAGGAGGTAAGTTCTGATCTCAAGCCTAAACCGCAATTCTATTCAGTTTTGGCCTCGCACTAGAACTTGCACAGCCAATTCCAGCACTTCTCTATTGCTAGGGTAAGTCTAGTAAGCCTTTATTGCACATCGCACACATCCCTGTCCCTGTTTAGCCTGCTTGTCCGTCGAAAGTTGAGGAGTTAAGTTCTGACCTTAAGCTTAAAATCGCAAGCTACTCAGTTCTGGGCTCGCCCTAGAACTTGCACAGCTGCGTCTCCTACCAGCTAGTACAGGTATAACAAGTCTTTGTTGTATATCGCACACACCCTTGTCCCTGCTTAACCTGCTGATTAGTAGAAATTGAGAAGTGATTCAAGTCAAGTTCTGCTAAAGCGAAGTTTCTAATATATGGAATAATATACAACTACTTACAGAACAGATTTGATTGCTCTTTGTTGCAAATCGCAAACTCCCTTGTCATTGCTTCGTGTGTTGCTTGGTGGAAGCATGCTTGTGTTTGATATGGATCTGTTGAACCTGTGAATCTACCCAAAATCACCTGTTTTGCCTGTTTTGCATCAGCCTGTTTTACAGTATGTTTTGATGCATGTTTTGCATCAAAATGTAAGGTATATACTATCAAAAGGCGTACTCGAAGTATCAGCAATGCGATAATACTGAATCCCCTTAATTTACATGTATATAAGGCCCCTATGGCACAGATTCATTTCCTCAGTCAGTCCCTCATCCTCAATCAAGCATATTCACCCCCTCAAATTCACCACTATCGTCACCAACTCACTGATTCACTCACTACTATTAAAATCATCACTTACATCATCATTCCAGTCATACGGTCACCCGTTCACGTGGATCTGTTACGCAGCACGCATTTGTTGCACGCCGCACTAACCCTGATCCTTGCTTATTCATAAACGCTAAGTGTGATCAATAGGACCAATAGAATTACTTCATTTGATTGCGTTTAACGTTTCGGCGAAAGGAAGTTCATTATTTCTCAAGGGCAAACATGGCATTTGGATCTCGGTTAATTCTTGAGCCACTTTTGCGAGGGAAGATAGATTTGATCATGACGGTATGTGGGTTCACAGCTATCCTTGCATAATCGTTAGATCATGATTTAACTTCATTATGTTACTGTGGCTTTGGGGCATTTATCAATCTCTGATTACAATTCTCTCTCTCCTCTGTTCAGTCGCTCTTCATACTAGCGCCCCACACCTCGAGAAACAGTTCACATTATTTTATAGACGGGATGCGTATCTTCCGTAAAGAATGTTCTCGCTCTTCACACTTTCGGAAAACCATGTCTTTTTCTTCTGATGCACTCCTTTACCTATCGCATCTTCTTTTCAGGAGGTTCGAGAAAGCGGTTGCGCTAACGAAGCATCGAAGAACAGCGGAGGGATCTTTGATTTTGTTACACACCGCACAATCCCTGCTCACAATTTATTGTAAGAGAATTTACGCTATATATTAGCTACAAAACTTACATCATCCGCTAGACTCTTTTGCTCTTTCTACGCCCAATCACAGATGAGTTCTGGATTTTGCTGCAAATCGCACAACCCCGGCTCCCTGTGAAGCTGCCAATAATTTTCACGCCATTATAACCTTCTGGGAAGTATCTTGAAGACTAACCGTATTTAATTTTCATGTGTCCAATCATATTCGTGTGCTCAGTTCTGTTGCACCTCGCACCCACCCCTGCCCTTGTTATATCATTGGAACTAGCACTGCATCAGGGAATGTTTCTTGACGGATCATTGAGCCGTTTCTACCTATACATTTAGTGGCTAATTTTTTGTGTTCCACCGAGATCGAGACACGGCGGGGTTGAAACTTCTCCCAAGGAAGGATCAATGGAAAGAAGAGCGAGCATTGGATTTAGTTCTTGCCCTTGCGAAGTGACTCCAGAGTCCGGCGGCAGCGCCGGCAGGAGCTTGGTTCGTTACTACTGAAGCATAGCTCGGCGTCAAGACAGCGTATATCTACTTGCTATCTTCCACAGAGCATCTCCCTTTCCATCCATTCCATCACCGTTATCGCCATCCTTGTCCCTTCCAGTTCATCTCGCTTTTTTGGACCTTCTACGGTATTCTCATACTACTGCTCATTAATCTGATATTCTTTGTGGAAACTCGCAAAGATGGCTGCTAGATACCCACTTCAACCCGCCGGCGCTGCTGAACTCGTTGGCAGTCAGTACCATTCTGAGAAAGGCGAAGTCACCAACCAAACTGGAGATAAAGATGTAGATCTGACGCAACTGCTTAATGAACTTGAATCAGATGACGAAAGTCCAAAAGAAGAAGATATCCCAGTCGACAATGAAGATTGCTCCAACGACTTGTCAAAAACGGACTTGCGGACGGACCCTTCTCTCGGCCTCACAGAAACGGAGGTAGTAAAACTTCGCAAGGAACATGGCAGAAACGTCTTGAAGGAAGAGAAGAAAAGCGAAATCATGAAGTTTCTACACTTTTTCAAAGGTCCCATCGCGACTGTGATGATCGTACGGCCCCCTCTTTTTGCTACTTCTTGAGTTCTTCATCTCCTCTTCTTCCGCTAATCTGAAGTTTAACTTGACAGGCTACCCTCGGTCTAGCTGGTGGACTTCAAGACTGGATTGATCTAGGTGTCATCGCATTCATGCTACTTCTGAACGCTTGCATGGGCTACTGGCAAGAACGAGGTGCTAGCAACGCGGTCGCAGCATTGAAGAAAGGGCTCGCAATCCAGGCCATCGCTGTGCGCAATGGAACCAGGGAACAAATATGGGCATCTGATGTTGTCCCAGGTGACATTATAATTCTCGATGAGGTGAGCTTTTCGTGTCTCGAAGTGGGGGAACATTTTGACATTCTGTATACAGGGCACCATCGTCCCCGCTGATGGCAAAATCGTCTTCGTTGACGAGCAAATCTTGGTCGATCAAGCTGGTATCACCGGAGAATCCATGGCGGCCACGAAGATATTGGGAGACACATGCTTTGGAGGATCTTGCGTCAAAGTTGGAGAAGCCCGCATGCTTGTGACGGCTACTGGTGACAGCACATTCGTTGGCCGCTCTGCATCCCTTGTCAACAAAGCATCAGCTGGAACCGGTCACTTCACTAAGGTGCTAAACGGAATTGGGGCAATTCTTTTGACTTTGGTTGTGTTCACACTTTCTGTCATCTGGATTTCCTGTTTATTCCGGAGGGAGGGCACGAAGCAAATGCTCGTTTACACGCTCGGCATCACGCTCATCGGTGTACCAGTCGGTCTTCCTGCTGTTGTTACTACTACTATGGCTGTTGGAGCTCGGTATCTCGGAGAGCAAAAGGCCATTGTTCAAAAGCTTTCTGCTATTGAGTCACTGGCTGGTGCTGACATTCTTTGCTCCGACAAGACTGGAACCTTGACTAAGAACAAGCTCGTACTTCACGAGCCTTATATCGTGCCAGGTATTGATGAAGATGCTCTCATGCGAACCGCGTGCCTCGCTACGTCCCGCAAGAAGAAGGGCATCGACGCCATTGACCGAGTTTTCTTGAAGGCATTGAAGAATCACCCCGCTGTTCTGAAGAACTTCACGTCGTATGACACGATCAAGTTTTCTCCATTCGACCCCGTTTCAAAGAAGGTACAGGCAATTGTCAAATGCCCAGACGGAACCAGAATGATCTGCGTTAAGGGTGCGCCTGCTCCTGTTCTCGAGTTTGTGATAGCACAGAACAGTATACCTAGAGAAATTGCAGAGGAATACAGCCTTCAAGTCACCGAGCAGGCTCGAAGAGGTTTCCGCTCCCTTGGAGTTGCCCGTAAGGTTGGGGATGGGGATTGGGAGGTTCTTGGTATCGTTCCCTGCTATGATCCTCCTCGTTATGATACTGCCCGCACCATCCAAGAAGCACAAGCTCTTGGTCTGCAACTCAAGATGCTGACGGGCGATGCTGTTGGAATTGCCAAGGAGACAGCGTCGGTACTTGGTATGGGAACCAATATCTTCAATGCAGAGACTCTCGGTGTAACTGGTGGTGGCAAAATGGCTGGTTCCAAGCTCAGTGATTTCGTCGAGAATGCTGACGGATTTGCTGGAGTATTTCCCCATCACAAGTACAAGGTTGTCGAAATGCTCCAAAGTCGTGGTCATCTGGTCGCAATGACTGGCGATGGTGTCAATGATGCACCTTCTTTGAAGAAGGCTGATACTGGAATCGCAGTGGAGGGTTCAACTGATGCTGCTCGGTCTGCTGCAGATATTGTTTTCGTGGCTCCTGGTCTTGGTGCTATTATTCACGCAATCAAGGTGTCTCGACAGATCTTTCACCGAATGCAGGCTTACATTGTTTACCGCATTGCGCTCTCGATTCATTTGATGATCTTCCTTGGTCTTTGGATTGCCATTCTCAACAAGTCAATGAGTGTTGTACTGCTCGTTTTTGCAGCTATATTTGCTGATATTGCCACCTTGACGGTTGCGTACGACATTGCAGAATACTCCAAAACACCTGTCAAGTGGAACTTACATAAAATTTGGACGTTATCCAC